>OZ024828.1:1609200-1756700 GCA_964016985.1 Anodontia alba | reverse complement strand
CCAGTGGTGTATTATTTGTTTCAAGGGAAACCTTTATAGATTGAATTTGACTTCATTGCAGCTTGTATTATGTGCCATGTGGCGGCCATAATGTCACCCCATACTTCATAGTGCAGCTTGTTTTTTTCTCCTTCGGATCATTGAATCCCATCACGAAAACATGCCTATATAATTTTGATCCCCTTAAACCCCACTTTTATACAGTAAAACTGGGGTTTAGAGGGGTATATATTATTTTTCTTATTTCTGCTCAAAAACATAGATTGTGGGTACTCGTTAGAACCGCCTCGTCGAGTTGGTTCTAACGAGTACCCACAATCTATGTTTTGAGCAGAAATATGAAAAAATATCAGAGTTTTTCATCTGAAAATTTTCAGGTTTTGGAGGAGAAATTTTCTATATATTTGAACAGGCGTGTTTTCTTAATGATTCTGGTATCTGGCTTGGATAACTGAGTTCCGCTTCAGTCGGTGCTAAAGTGCAAACGAACTCTTTCACTGCCACAGGCGATACTAATAGGCTTTTGCAAACAGCATAGATCCAGATGAGACGGCTCAATGAGCCATCTTATCTGGATCTATGCTGTTTGACATTCAGTCGTTCAACTTTACCTATAAACGTCTTTCCAAACGGTAGTTTGTTAAAAAAAAATGCAGACGACAAATGTCGTCTGAAATTTGGCACCGAAACAGTTAACGTCATCATACGAAGAATCTCAACGAACCTAGGACTTCGATATTCATTCTTTATCTTTGGTTCCAAGGGCAAGCTTTATAGATTATACTTAATAAACATTTTTATATTTTTGTTCATTTTCAATCAACACAATTAACCAAAAGCACACTCTGGGTTAATTCAGCAGACGACGCATTGGTAATTTTTTCCCTATTTTTCCCAGAAAAGATTTTATATTTCACGTGAATTGTCTCCTAAACTAAGGAGACAATTTGGCATGAAATTTCAAATCCTTTTTCCTGGGAATAATAATAATAATAAAAAATTAATGTGTCGTCTCCTGAAAATTTTACCCAGACAGAGTAAGCACAAATACTATTTTGCAATGTCGCTTTTATATTCGCACGATTTATATGGACATATTGAAACTGGGTCCAGTCGGCCGATAGATATTACATATGGGTTATACATGTACGGATGTGCGTGCCGAATGGCCCTCTTTATCAATCTCTTCATATGAAACTCTTCATATGACAGATTGTTGTTTATTCTTCAAGAAAAAGTATATGACTGACTGGTATATGAAAGGCCCCACTTTTTCTGACATTCCGGTATATGCATATATTTTTCGCTCATAGATTTTTGAGGCTGCTTGTTCTCTTGGTATTCAGTGAATTGACTGCAATGATTGTATGACTACCAGCAATAAATGAGTACAAAATCAACGGGCAGTATATGAATGGGTCAACATTTCAGATGATCTAGTATATGAATGGGTCCGTTTTTTCAAAGGCCAGGTATATGAATGGGGTAGGTTTCGAAATACTGGCTCGCACAGCCGTACCAAAATTATCCCCAAGTTACCCTCCTTCCTCCCCACCCCCGACCCCGAGAGCAAACTGTAGGTCCTGATCGCAATAAGCGGATGCGACAGCCAGCTGACCTAGATAAATTTTGCCTATTTTTTTGTAGTTTGTAAGGTACCTTTTTTGATTGACCACCTTCCGTTACACAAGCGATTAGTCTGCTGTTTTTGTGGACGTTTATTTGATCAAAGTATTCGGCAGTGCCGCCGTTAGACAGTCTAATAGATTTGAAATGCGTAGTATAAAAACTGGAAACTTTAGATTCGTTCAACAAGTACCGTGTTTGCTTGAATAATAACGCTCAGTTTGATGCATATGCATGTTTAGAATTTATTCTGTAATCATTATTCTGCAACACTATTCGTACTCAAAACTCACTTTTTAAACTCGAAACACTCACTTTGTTTACTCGAAACTCACTTTTTTTTTAACTCGAAACTCACTTTTCTTACTCAAAACGCGCTTTTCTTACTCGAAACTCGCTTTTTTTTTTTTTTTTTTTTTAACTCGAAACTCACTTTTCTTACTCAAATGGAAACCCTCGAAATCGACTTGTCTAAGATGTAATACCCATTTTTATTTTCAGCAAATTTTATGAAGATACCAGAAATAAAGTCGCTATCGCCCGACAACATTTTCCTTTTTATATGTCTATGGGACCTTTTGGCTGCCGTGGATACCAGAGATTCGATCCGATCTACTTCAAAACCTAATGCAGCATTACCCCCAACCTAAAGGTACAACTGGTATATTTTGACTAAAATCGGCCAACTGGTCTTAGAGATATATTTGTTTAAATGTGTGAACGACGACGGACGACAGACGCAAGAGCCTTGCTGTAATATAAGTAAGTAAGTAAGTAAGTAAGTAAATTCTTTATTTTACGAGGGTAGCCCAATTGGTTTTACCAATCTTCCTTGGGGCCCTCAACAAAACTACATACATACAAATACATACAACAAGTTATTTAAAACAATGATTAAAATGGAGCGGTGCACGAGATAATGGTACTTATGGTATATGCGACCAGCAAAGGCCCAAGGAGCAACTGCCTGCTCGCAGACAGGAAGCAAATTGACCAGACAACGAAGGTAATCAGACATCTAGCTCCATTAGATGAATTTTTTTTTTTTTTTTTTTTTTGATCGGGGTTTTACGGCCCTTTCAAGAATATTTCACTTATATCGAGCCGATCGTTCATCAAAAGTGAGCGTAAACCGGAGTTCATCAAAAGTGAGCGTAAACCGGAGAACCCGGGGAAAAAAAGCACCTGACCTTCCGTAAGCAGAACTTGGGTTTCCCACATGTCACCCGAGCGAGGCTCGAACCACAACGGTGAGAGACATAATGGATTAAGAGTCAACTCTCCTATCAACTGTGCTACGGGGGCCCGCCTCCGCTAGACGAATAGGCATGCGTATTTGAGAGCGTTCTCATAGAGGACAAAAAGTATCTTTATCTCGTGTCACTTTTCCAATAGAAAACTATTCCGGGGCATATGGTTTTATGCGTACATGTAGTAGCTATGACTGATTAAGGATAGCATGTAACATATACATACAACATGACAACAAGCAAGAGAGAGAGAGAGAGAGAGAGAGAGAGAGTGAGAGAGAGAAAGAAAGAGTGAGATTCATTATAAAAAAATAGCAAATACAATATACATATTCGAAGTTCTGAATTACTGACGGCGGAGGCCTAAGTATTGTATATGTTATAAAATGATTATTAACCTTTAATCCAATCAGTACACTTCTTTATAAAAATGTCCAGTGATTTTGAATTTTTTATGTCAATGGGGATGCTGTTCCAAACCACAACGCCTGAGTATGATAAACTACCTTTGAATAAATTGCATTTTGTTTGTGGCAATAAGTAATTCTTGTGAGTCACAGATCTTAAATTAGACGCAGTATTATCGAGATTCACATCGCGCATTTGGAATAACTCCTGTAAATAGGTTGGTGCTAAATTGTTATAAATTTTGTACATAATTTTAGCTTTGTTTAGAAATACAGTTTGATCAAATGACAGAATATCTAACCTTTGAAGCGCTTCGTGAAAACCATTATAAGTTTGCGACAGGATTAATTTACAAGCCGGTCTTTGTAATGTATTTATTTTACTTATATTGCTATTCGACGTATTAGACAAAACCGTACTGCAATACGCTAGATGCGGCTTAATGTAAGCATTATAAAATAACAGTCTATGCTCTTTGGATAAATACTGCCGTATTTTGCCAAGTAGCCATAAATAAGAAGATACCTTTTTGGAAACGTGGAGAAGCTGATTATTCCACAACAAATTTTCATCAACTTGTACACCCAGTATTTTGCTGATAGTTGTCATTTTGATGTCAATTTCATTGTATCTCAGAGATAAATTGGGATTTTGTAAGTTGCTTCTTCTCTGTCTGCTAGTAATCAACATAACATTTGTTTTCTCGGTATTTAAAACCATGCCATTTTGTATACACCAAACATGAAGTGCATTTAATGAAAATTGTAGACTGGATTCAAGCTGATCTGTATTACATTGCACATCATAAATAGTGGTGTCATCTGCATATAGGTCAACATTTGCTGAGTTCTTTAACACTAATGGCAAATCATTAATAAAAAGTAAGAATAATAAAGGTCCTAATATAGAACCCTGAGGAACACCACATGTTACATGTTCAGGTTCAGATACATTATTATTTAATGAAACGCGTTGCGTTCTGTTTGTTAGGTAGGACTCGAACCATTTTAGACAATTTTCACTACACTTGTAACACTGCAATTTTTTCAGTAGAATTTTATGGTCGACCAGATCAAATAAGCTCACCGTGTGAGCCTTTGGCTTCGGTGAGCTAAAATACGATGGCGCAAAATAGGGGATATAAAATAAAACGTCACTTCATACTTCTGGGCCCAGTTGTTCAAAGCGTCGTTAGCTTAACGAGTTCGTTAAGGGTCATTTCGTTAACTGTTTTAGCGGATTCAATATACAATATTCTGATATTTTTTGCTGAAAAAATGTGAGTAGCTTTTGCATTGCAAAAGCTACTCACATTTTTTCAGCAAAAAATTTCAGCGTATTTGCGTATCTACCGATGTAAATTTTAACGAATCCTTAACTAACGACGTCGTTAGCTTTGAACAACTGGTCCCTGAGTATTTAACCATTATAAATGTAAACACAATATCTTGGATAGGCGATATACCGCATGTTCTTGTTCAAAGCAAAACTGTGAAAAAAAGACATTGTGCAAAAATTTGGTGATAATATCATTTTATGAGCTATTGTTCAAGCTATGCAAAATTTCAATTTATTTGCATCACCTTATGACGAAAACATAAGACAACAATGAAAATTACAAAGTAGTATATGGCTTTTATGACATATAGTGCAAATAAAACATATTAGTAAACATATTACAGAAGGTAAATTGTTATGAACAATTGCTGAAGAATCCATGGCCTAAATAGTATTGCCGGTTTTAAATAAATTTGAGTCACAGGATTCCATTTTATTTTATTGTTAGCGGTGAAATCAGTGTATATCTGGTAAAAGTGGTATCAGTCACTAGTGAATTGATATCGTATCATTTCAATAGTGACTGAAACGATTTATATTTTCACTCCTCGCACTGGACGACTTCGGTTTTCTTCATTGTTTCAGATTACCTCCACTTCACATTTTTGAACACCGCTAACTTCTTTGTTTCGGAACTAAACTATCAAATGTTGGTATGCATTTTCCTAGTTAGAAAGTAAGGAACATTTTGGTATCAAGATTGTTTTGATTGATGACGTTCATCTTTTGTTTGGTGGCGTAACGTATGACGTCAGAAACGCACGTTGGCGTGTAAACAATAAAATAAAAAGAAAATTTACTCTTTTGCAGTAAATACTATAAAACATTTCATCTCGTGTAATGAAAACATTCAAATTTTCACCCGTGCTTCGCACTCGTGAAAAAACTGATGTTTTCATTACACTCGATGACAATATTAATGGTATTCACAGCAAAAGAGTAAATATCCTCTCTATATAAGCCTCATTGATCGTGCCAGCACGCCACGAATGTACTAATAGACACATTCAAGGGCGATATTTGAAGTTTTAGAAATTTTGTAAATTTGATACAACAAAGTTTAGTTACTTCCTTGAAATACAAAAAAATCTCTGATTACGTGTACGTGCACCCCCTCTCCCACCCCCATTCCCCACACCCCTTTAATCAATCGATCTCAACGGTTTCAAATAGTACTTTACTTAATAATTTATATAGTCGAGTCATTGATATGGTAGTTTTCCGTCATTTGTTGTCTTGCATATTGTATTTGTTTCTTTGAGAACAATGACCTACAAACCGGAGTTAACGTACGTAAAATACTAAAGACCCCCTTTGGTACTGTTAACAAGACTTTTGAACAGCCACAGGTGGTTCCTTCTGAAAAGAACATTGAGTATGGCTGTAATGACAAATGAACGATTCTTATTAGAGAAGAGGTCTTTATTTTAGGTGGTCCTAATTTTAGGTGGTCTTTACAGCGGGGTTTACTATCCTTTTTTTTTTCATTCAAATCTTACATCACATTTAAGTTTGGTTCAAGTTGGTTCAAAATAGTTTATTGATACATCTTTTTAACATTGAATCGGGATTCAGAAAACAAATTAAAAGTTTAATATAACAGCTCACCTACGTTCAGCCAAGCACGTCTCTCTAGCGTTTTTTTTTTTTTTTTTTTTTTTTTTTTGTTAAAAATAGTCTTAAATGTACATTTGAGCTTTTTTTATGTCACAGTAAATACTAATTCTTTCATGTATCGGTTACTGGAATTTCTTATGTCATGATTTTTTACATCACTTTAGGGCAACACATATTCTTGGATAGCTGACATTCTATAATCTTTGACCATTTGTTGCCCTCTCATCATCTCCTCTTCTGTTACCTGGAAGGAGTACGTCGTTGAACGAGGCCCTGAATTTACACTGACTCCAGTCAGCGGATTGGTTAGACCAAGCTCGTAGCAGAGCTGGTTGCATTGGTGGTTACCGAGGACCTTGCACATACCATAGTATCCAAGGTCTGTGGGTCCGAACTCATTATTACTTGAATGAATGGCTGGATCTGTCAGTATATACTTGTTTCCAGACTTGACACCCTAGAAAAGAGATCAAAGTTGATGATAATGTTTCAGAAACAAGCAGTCAAACCAGATTGTTACAGTTGCTCGTTAGCTTTCCTAACAAACATAGTCAATTACTACTTCGTTGTTGCTGTTTTTGCTTTTTCAGCTGTTGTTTTTTGTTGTTTTCCGAAATGTAAAAAAATGTAAAAGAAAAGTGCAGGGAATTCCACAATCATAAGCCGCAGCCCTTCACAGACACCAAGTGGAAGGGGAAATAGACAAAACCAAACAAGCGCAATTCGAATAAACGTACGAAAAGCACTTAGATTAGCTTTCTCTTCCCCAAGCGTGGTAATCGCTATGCTAAAAGGACTGAAACAAAAAAAAAAAAAAAAAAAAAAAACCAAGGCAGGACTTAAAAAGTAACACAGGCATTGTTAGCCAGAGCTAAAGAAAACCACCAGCTAAACCATGATTGATTCGGCAAAATACACTCACTAATGAATGTATTAATTTTGAACCATCATTGAGGCAGAGCCTCAACCTCCCATCAAGTTCTCAAATATTCTCTTAGAGAAACTAAGCTAAAATTGGTACAGTCTGAGTCTTAAGCTGTCTTTGCTTGTACAAAAACTGTGCATCCATCCATATATACAAGGGCATAAAGAACATACCCTTAGAAATTAGAATACACATGTTATGGGCAAATGGAATTTTACAAAAGAAAACCGAAGCATTATCAAATTTTAAAGGCTCCATGTTCTTCAAAAATAGACATTTAATTATCCAAGAAAGGTTTAATAAATTGATATATGGTATTAATACATTGATTTATGGTATTAAGACTGTATGCATGGTTGTTAACCCAATCACGGTTAATAACTTTGCTTCCCTCTTTAATTGCACGCCGGCGGGTTAGGCCTCAGATTCTATGATGGTTCCAGCGTAAAGGCTTACTTGAAAAAAAAGGTAAGAGAAAAGTCCAGGGAGTGCCACAATCACAAACCGTAGCCCTTCCCAGACCCCAAGAGGAAGAGGAAACCGACAAATCCAAACAAGCACAAATCGAACAAACGTACGAAAAGCACTAAGATTAGCTCTCTCTTCCCCGAGCGAGGTAATCGCAATACTAAAAGGACTAAGAAACACAAGAACAAAATGACACATGGAAAGACATACAACAAATCGCCTCGTAGAATAAACCACAAAGCAACAAAGAGTAAGACTAACACCGGGACCACCGCCTTAGAACAGTCAGTAGAGTAAACCACCGGGGGGTTTAAAGCACTTTTACAGCTAGCTAACTTCACCCTGGGTCCCGATGCTACTCTTAATACAGAAACACATAAAAATTCGGTTCGCATAAAGGCTCCCAACTCAGTCAATGCATCAAGCGAAAACACAAAAATCAAATTAATCACTATAATAAATAAAGACGAGTACTCATGAAATTTAATTTTGGGTAATGTTGGTTGGTACTTGATGCTTTATCTTTGGTCGAGCCCACCGGAGTCTAACTGTTGGTTTTCTTTTGCTCCAGCATTTCAGTTGTTTTGTGCTGTCGAGTCCTTGTCGTTGTTGCATCTCTGTAATTAGTTGATTTTTTGTGTTCTCGGAGATGTAACACTGATGAGTTAGGAAGCCTTCATGCGGACTGAACAAATTATGTATCTAAACCTCGGCAGAAGTAAGGGCGAGGATTGTGGCCACGTAAAATCGATTTAAGACCCCCAGTGAAATACTTTTCACTGACCGTTCCAAGGCGGTTCTTCTGTCATGGTTTATTTTTGTTATAGTTCGTCTTTGAATGTGTGTGTCGCTTACTAATTTTGTTTTGGATAGCCATTTTGCCACTTTGTGGGAAAGCAACTGTCCGTTTGGCTTTCCGCTAGTGATGTTTCCATTAGGGTCTAGTTATTTCGTGTTTGTGTTTCTTTCCCTTTGATGCCTCTGATTGGAAGTGTGGGATAATTGTATCGGTTCCTGATCATTGCCTTCCCTTCTATTTTAATACAATCATAAAATGTGGCACCTGACAGCCTGTAAAATTTTAATCTCATTCTTGAATTGAAATGATTTTTATCGTATCTCTGAATTAATGTTGCCAACATTAATTCAGATATACGATAAAAAATCATTTCAGTTTTGATCCAGTTCAAAAACGAGAGACTAACTGAAATTTTACAGGCGGTCAGAGGCCACATTTTATGGTCGTATTAATTATATATATATCAATTTATTAAACCTTTCTTGGATTAAGAAATTCTTTTTGAGGAATATGGAGCCTTAAAATTTCACAATTTTGTGACAGACCTTTCGTCTAGCAATTAACATACGCCTTAAAGACGGCAAATACCAACAATATACAGAAATTTAACTTGTAAAATTTGAACGCTTACCTGAAGATCACACACCATGTACTTGTGTCCACTGATATACCAAGTCCAGTGACAAAAGGCTGTCATAAGGACATGGATGTTATCTTCCCAACCACCATTTGAGTTGAATTTCCGGTACTCTCCCGATATGTAAGGCTCGATAGCAACGTGTTCGTACATCCGTACGAATCGCTCATCTTTGAGAACAGGAAACAGCCAGAGAAGCTTAAAGTGGGATATGTTTTTCATTTTAGCAATCAGAGGGATGAGGAATTCAATTTCATGAGCTGAAATATAGTTTCGAAGCTTATGATAATATCGTTCAGCAAAGTGTTCAGCATAACCTTTAGCCCGTTTACTTGCCGCAAGATCTGGTGCCCATTGTATAAAATTTTTCGCGTATTCCGCCTTGAAAACCTTAGTAACACAAACTGAATTGTTTCGTGGTCCGTCACCATGCAGAGAACCTTTGAATGCATATCTATATGCTCCTTCAGCAAAGTGGTCGTCCTCAAACCTTGCGTAATATTTGTTGCCATCTTTTATATCAGCATTTATAGAATTGTAGGTTTCATGAGACTCACTCGCCCCCATTTCCAAAGATCAAGGAAAAAAGATCACAATTTTTTTTGAATAAATATAAATCATAAACTAACAGAGTATGTTCAGTTAGTTCACTACAAATGAGTTTGATTACTAGCTCACTTCGTATGAGAGGCGTTCTCCTAAACTCCCGTACTTTTGATATCTTTGTTTCATTTATTTAGACATATACACAAATTCCTAGAAATAATATTGTTTATCTTTCTTTGTAAATATTTTGGTTCACGGTTAAAATTTTAAATTTAGAAACGACTATATTTAGCAACTTCTATAAATATATCTATTATCAATATAATTTCCATGAAATGGTTCACGTAATAAAACTATTTGACCAAATTGTCAATGCGGGTTTTGTTAAAAACTAATAAGAGTGCCATGATGATCCTATATCGCCCACGAGGATTCGACATAGAAACTATTTAGACGAACAGTCTGACAAAGATTCATGATGATCACATAAACAAATATTGTCGGAAGAAAAGATAGTGGGGTCAAATTTAACATGTTCTGCACTTAGAAAACTGACCTTTCACAAAATAATATATATGTTGGGAGAAGGAGCATAACATCTAACAAAAATCTTTTTGGTAGCACTGGATCCAGAAAGAATGCTGTAATGATAAGCGTTAAACTATATGTTGAGAGTTAATAATTAACAGTGCAAATGATTTGTTTACCTGGGGCCTTTCGGCTTTCGCCTTCTTCATTGGTTTACTATTTTAAAAAATGACATAAAAATGTAAAAAAATTATAATATATATATAAACACTCGAAATATTTTTACTAGTGCATGAAATGGGCGATCAAGACCAGCCGAGTGTGACTTCCTATTTGACTTAGGTCCGGGTTGGGCGACGCCTAACTGGATCACTAAACAAAGACCCTAACAACGTTATTTTTTTTTTTTTTTTTTTTTACATTTTTTTAACATATACTTGCTATTTAACACTTCCAGCGCTATGGCTGAGCATGAAATTCCGCACGACTTATTTATTTATATCAAATACGTGTTTTCTTGTTATTTATTTCAATTTATTTGATGGCCCCGACTGACTGGTAAGTGGATAACGCTAGAAGTAATGTCCATGGAGTTAACTCCTCTAATACAATCGGGTCGTTACCATAGGAACCACATTGACAGGGCTTTAATCTAGAATAGAACAATAAACATACTAACTAAACATTCTACAGGAACCGAGTAGCGTTAGTGACGTCATTGACGTCGAGGCGGAATACCTGACGTCATGATTGTTCTATCACTGACGTCAACGTGACTCATCCGTAATCTACTTCTCTATTGTCGACGTCGGTGCCGTCGACAGTGAGCTTTCGCTAACTGTCGGCAATGTCGCCCGCCCAACGTCATATGCAAACTCCGTTTTAAAAAACAAATCATTCTATTAATCATAATTCCCAGTTAATAAACAAGGCTATGACATTCCAAATGTCGCGCACTAATTGTTACCATTACCCTATTTTCTGGCTGTACCAGGAAATGTCAATGTCGATCCGAATGCTGAAATATGATCTAAAGGAGAGTAAAATTGGATCAGCTCCAACTCTAATACCTCAATGCCCAGATTTACTTCAGCGGACGGCATTCTGAATGGCAACTTTAAAATAGTTTCAGCAGACGACAGTTTGTATGCGTCTGAAATTGTTCTTACTTTAATAAATTATGTTATAAAAACTTCGTTCACGCGTGTGTACTCTATTACATACATGCATATGTATGTGGGTGTGTGCATGCCTGTATGTTCGTGCATATGACTGCGTGCTTCTCATACATATTTACCTGGCGTGATCCCCTGTGGTACCGCACGATTTAAATCGGCGAATTTGATCCTGCACTGTTCTCATTCACACCAAACTACACTTTGCGCCTACTTGAAAGAGACCCTAATCAGACTGAACATGGCTGGCACAGTCCGCTAAGCACTCTCGACATCAGCTACCACCCATTCAAATTGGGGAAACTCCGACCAGACTGCGCAACCCTAACGCAGCCTGTTCGGTTCTCCCGAAATAACTCAGGTTACATACGCAGAATCTGATCAAGCTACACACACTATTTTGATGCTGGAATTAATATTCTGCAGGTTTCCATTTCAGCCATGAACGCATTTCGGTCGTTTCGAAATTTGCACAGAAAACCAACAAACAATTTCGTTACAATAATATATAAAAAATACCACCCACCGAAATAGTCTCAACGAGAATTCCTTGTATACTCTGTATGTTGACTGGTTCGGCAATTTAACTGAGACACTATATATATATATATATATATATATATATATATATATATATATATATATATATATATATATATATATATATATATATATATATATATATATATATATACAGTGGCGACAGCGTTTTTTATGTCCACGGAAACGCATGCAAAACGCTGGTTTAACGATTTGGAAACGGAGCGTTTGAACCACGCTTAAACGATCGTTTGCATTTTTAGCCAATCAGATCTTCGTTTCTGAAACGTTTCAAGGGTTTCGAATATTAACCAATCACATTAGCGTTCGGAAAACACTGTCATGGGAACGGTTTCTGGTTTACAGTATGACAGAACCCCGCGGACTCAATCTATTTTATATCTATTTTTTTTTTCAGTTTCACTTAATGATAATAATTATAAAATTAATAAAAATGATAATGAAATAATTTTAGGGTAACGGGTATCTGATGCAATAAACAGGAAACGTATGTTTGACAAACAGAAAATGTGGCCGGACTCTGTAGCTCAGTCGGATGCGCGTCTGACTCTGATCAGGAGTCGCTGGTTCGATGCTTGCCGGTGCAGTCAGGTAATAGTTGTTTGTTACACACCATTTTCTCACATGAGACAAACACTGGGTACATAAATATTTCGATTATGAATTAAACTGAATGCAGTGATTAGACTCTCATCACTGAAATGTAATATATATCTCCTGCAAAATATATATGGTTAGTACTCAGTAGAATTGCCTCTGTGAGGTAATTCTAATAAATAGCCACAGCATTATTATTTTAGTGGAAAGATGAAGACACATATCAATTATCATCAAATACTCGTCGCTACATGAAGCTGGGGTATTGTGCAATTAATGTTTATGATATCATGATATTTTCCAGTTCTATTTATTTTTTAAAAGGATATATTGCTTGTATATTTGAAATTAAGACAACATCAGACATAATATATATATATATATATATATATATATATATATATATATATATATATATATATATATATATATATATATATATATGTAGAGGATATTCAAATGTTTGGAGTGAATATGACTTTTATTTCATCGAGTGAAGTGAAAAAATATGTATATTTCATGAGTGCCGAAGGCACGAATGAAATATACATTTTTTTCACTACACGAGATGAAATAAAAGTCACATTCACGACAAACATTTGAATTTTCTTTTTATTATATACATCACTTTCGATAGAAGAGACCATTAATGTAAATAAGAAAAAAAAGTAGTTCAAGATCTTATATTTTTCACTGCTCAGAGGAGTGAAAATATAAGTTTTATATAACTTTTTCGAAATATGCATTTTATTTCATTAATAATTCTCTATATTTCATTACTTGTGTGTGTGTATATATATATATATATATATATATATATATATATATATATATATATATATATATATATATATATATATATATATATATATATATATATATATATTTATATATATATACTGAAAAAGCCAATTAAGAGATAATGAAAATAAGTGGAGTAAATATAGTTGTTTAATTTTTCGTTAGCGCTTTCACAGCTAATGGTGATCTTCAGACAAACATATTGAAAACAACAATAAATGGTGAGGTTTAAACGTAACGCAGAAACCACACATAACAAACGTTACGTAACGTTTAACGCTTAACAGCATGCCGTTTTCCAGCACGTTATATAATGCTATTCCGCGTCTTTACAGAGTCCATCAGCGGGACAGCGATTTCAATATTATACTGAATTCGGACGAGTCCCACTCGACCGCCGAGTAAGGCCCTTACGAATATATATATATATATATATATATATATATATATATATATATATATATATATATATATATATATATATATATATATATATATATATATATATATACAATTAAAAAAATATTTCAGTTTCATCCATCCTTTCATCTTTGATACAAAGTCATTTTCATCTTAATTTCAAACTATCGAATACATGTAGGCACAAAGTAATTTTACCAATAAAAAAAATACACGAAGATATGTGATAAATATAGGGCATCCGCGCACTCTGATCTGGTTTGTTGTAGCTCATCTATACACTGTATTATTCGATACGATTTGCCAATAGTCTGGCACATCTTCTTCTAATATTCAACCGATTGTAGACTGAACGAACTCACCCACACTATATACTGGAAGATTCAAATTTCGATTTTAGGTATGCCAGGTTATGTAATTTAGAGAAACAAATGGTTGAAATATTTGCAAACAGTGGAAACCCTTATTAGACGCCACGTTCTGCGGCATCTGATCTGGGTTTCCACTGTTTGCCAATTTTAGGGGTATCCAGACTACAATGGGCTATAAATGCAACATTCTAGATTAGCATGTTCATCCGTGCATTTTGGTCTGATTCACTGCAGTTCGTCTGTTTATTTTTTTATTTATTGTATTCGAAAGGATCTGCTGTTACTCCAGTGCATCGTCTTCTAATATTTAAGTATAGCTTGCAATATGCAAAATTCTAGATTAGAATGTGCATCCGCGCATTCTGATCTGGGTCATTGCTGCTCGTCCATACATTTTTTTTTTTTTTTTTTTTTGCATTTGATGGATCTGTTAATCCGGCACATCATCTTTTAATATTAAAATATAGCTAACTAAAATATAGCGTTCCAAAGGTTAACAGCTTTGCATTTTGCATAATCGTGCCAAAAGTGTTTTCATAGTGAGAATATACACTTTCATGAAAGCCCTCCAGCAAGTTATTTGCCGACTGACCACATAATTGTCATGATGTGCACAGTGCATCGTATTTGAAAATAATGGTCCTAACAAGTAAAAATGAACCTATTCATATTTTACAAATCTGGTCAGTCTGTGTATTAGTTGGATATTGCGCGATTCATGTGTTACAGTATTTTATACTAATGACCTAATCAGTGAACTGAGTGGACACCATTATGCACTAGACTGGTCCACTCACTCTGATCTGAGCAACAAAAAAAGGTAAGAGAAAAGTCCAGGGAGTGCCACAATCACAAACCGCAGCCCTTCCCAGACCCCAAGAGGAAGAGGAAACCGACAAATCCAAACAAGCACAAACCGAACAAACGTACGAAAAGCACTAAGATTAGCTCTCTCTAACACCTATGTTCAGAGGGACATTTTCACTGGACAAGGATCTAATGAAAGGATTAGTATTGATGACACATAATTCTAGCAATAAATTTCAGTAAATCAGATCATCTGTTCCAGCACCATTTTTCTAAACGACAGTGCACATTTCATTAAAATAATAATAATAATAATAAAAAAAATAGGAAAGAAATATTACTCAAAACAATAATGGCAATTCACAGGTTCGTGTGGAAAGAAAATCTTTGATCTTAATCATCACTCTGCGCAAGCTGATCTGGTTTGGTCGGCACTGGTTGAATACATACATACTATATATATATGAGCCCCTTCAAGTAGAAATAAGAAACGACCTTATGGTATTTGAGACCAGCTTAGACCAAGGTGAACCGGCATTTCCGCACAGTCTGATCTGGGTCTACACAAATCACCAACAGAATGGATTATGTCAACGTTTCGTTGTCCAATTGAACCTTTATCACTCTCTGGGCTAACTCAGCAGATGGCAAATTCATGACTTTTTTCTTATTTTCTCCCATTAAACAGGTTTTGACATTTCACGCAAATTATCTCCACCGAAGACAATTTGCATGGAAAGTCAAATCCTGTGGAGATAATATGTATGAAATGCCGACACATGTTTTCAGGGGAACATAAGAAACATACTTCAAAATATCATCTGCTTGAAAATTTTATATAGAGTAATATGCCTTCAGGGAAAAATAAGAAAAAAAAACTTCAAAATGTCATCTGGTAAATATTTTGTACCGAGTACTAAGCGCTAAAACATTTAAATTGTCAAAAGACGTTGATTGTCACGTTGTGTAAAAATAATAGGCTTCACAAAGTATAATAATTAATCATGTGAATTCTTTCGAAAATATCAAATTATCTAAATTATAATTGTTTTATCAAAAAAAAAAAAAAAAAAAAAAAAAAAAAATATAATAAAATAAATACAATTTTAATACGTAGATACATATTACTTTTGTTGTAAAAACATGGTTTAATACGGTCCGGACTAACACGTAATTATGATTCGATTGGTCTATTCATACAAACGGTGCCAAACGGTCAAATGAGTGGCCGAAACGGAAAACAGCGTTCCGATAAGATCAAATAATTGGCCGAAACGATGAAAAGCGTTTTGTTAAACGTTCGTATCTCTTCAGTGCGCATGTGCAAATTTAGCATTTGCGTGAAACGCTTTCCTCTGCAATTTGATTGGCCGAAACGATATGAAACGCTAGAAACGTTGTTGAAATGCAAACGTTATGCAACGATTTCAAAACGCACACCAAACACATAAACGGACAAAAGAAACGCTGTCGCTACTGTATTTATGCACCATTTGCACAATATCTTCGCTTAGCACGCGTTTTATCTTAAATTAAATTGCGCAAAAGTTAAATTACGCAACAGTGTTACTTGCGAGTAGAAAATGGCTTCGCGTGTTAAGTGTGTAAAAAGGGAACTCCTACACGAAATTAAAAAAAAAGGTAAGAGAAAAAATCCAGGGAGTGCTACAATCACAAACCGCAGCCCTTCCCAGACACCAAGAAGAAGAGGAAACAGACAAAAGCAAAACAAGCGCAAATCGAACAAATGTACGAAAAACACTACACTAAGATTAGCTCTCTCTTCCCCAAGCGATGTAATCGCAAAGCTAAATGGATTGAAAAACACAAGAAAAAAATAACACAAGGTAAGACATAAAATGTGCTCAGCCTGCTCTGTGGCCTGTTTTGTGTTGTAACAGTCGGAAATGAAGAAAATGTACCTTCTGACATGAGCACCCAACTAAGACTAAGCCTGCGCATCCATGCAGTCTGATGAGAACCTTTGTTGTCCACATGAAGAAACTTTGCATCATTGGCTATCCAAAATGCAGTGGGCGCAATCATCATGAAAACATGCCTATATAATCTTGACCCCTTTAAACCCTATTTTTATATAGTAAAACTGGGGTTTACAGGGGTATACATTATTTTTCTTATTTCCGCTTAAAACATAGATTGTGGGTACTCGTTAGAACCGCCTCGGCGAGGCGGTTCTAACGAGTACCCACAACCTATATTTTGAGCAGAAACATGAAAAATATCAGATTTTTTTTTGTGAAAAAATTGCCATTTTTTGGTGGTAAAATGTTCAGTGTATTTGAATAGGCGTGCTTTCGTAATGATGTCCGAATGTACGTTTTCTGACGTTGCGGCTTCTCCGGAATATTTTGTTTTGCTTCAAGAGTTGACCCCTATAAGAACAGAAAAATGTCATTTTTTGAAAGCGCTTTCTTCCCTGACGGTATACTCATTCATCTTAATTAGCTTTTATTTTAAAAGACTTAATAACACAGGACATGACTCTATCGATCATACACAGATACATGAGCCATTAAGTGTACGAGTCCATACGTCCCAGGCATTTGGCACAGGCAAATGTATTTGCGGGCCGTACTTTTTTTTTCTGCTGAATATTCTTCAGTGAGGCGGTTCTTATGATGCTTATTTTGGCTTATGATAGCCCACAGACTTGTTCAGTAAAAATATCGCAAACCCTCTATTTGAAAATAAAACCAAAAAAAAAAAAAATACATTTCTCACTCCTACAGTCATAAAAAGGCAGCATGAAATCGCATTACGCGGTATGGAAAATCTGGGCATAGGAATTAAGAGTAGATTTGTTTTATAAACGCAGAGGTCCAAAATGCTCGCTGATGGTGAAACAAGACTTACAAACGAGATTTACAGTCGAACTTCAATGGCTCGAACACCTTTGTGACCATGTAAAATTGTTCGAGCCATGGGTAGTTCGAGCCAATGAAGGCTAATCATGGCGCCAGGTCAGGAAGCAAATATAGCTAATTCAGGGAAATCTATCGATCTTCTACACAATAATTGTATGTTGAGTTTACTCATTAGAATCGCCTCGAAGATGCGATTCTAATGTGTACACACAACATACAATTTCATAATGAAATAAGAAAGCTTCCTTAAATATTTGTTTTCTTGATCTATCGGAAGAATTCTTAGGGACTCAAAACAGAGTTCGAATTAGCCATGGTGAACGAGCCATCGGTGTTCGAGCTATTGAGATTCGACTGTATTTTGAATATCGAATACCACTGCAAGACACCTCGGGTAAGAGTGACTAAGCTTGAATAATTATTTCTCGAAACATCACAATAAAATAAGGAGAATATTTACCCACACAGACATTTATTCGTGGTTCAAACTGAGTGTCAGAAGTTTTTACTCTTATATCACATCATTTACATATCGGGGAAATGGCATAACTGGTCTGCACCAAAAACGTGGTACCGGTTCCCTCACGTGGCAGTCTGACATTTAAATCACCAATCTAAAATTCGAGACAGCCACAAAGCGCTCAAATCATAACCGCGACAAAAATAGTATAACCAGCTACGCCATGCGTTAAATTGTTAGTGTTAACAGTAAATGAATAAGCGATAGTCACAACAATATTGGCTGATCTAATGACAAGGTACTCTTTTGTTTCATAGCAATGTAAATGAAATAAGTATCGCGAATGTGGAAGGATGAACGATGGCGGTGCTGTATTTCTGCTTCCTGGTATGTCGCGGGATCTAATCGTGCAAGTAAGACCAAGTAAAATTGTATAGTAATTCTGAATATATAATATCAGCGACTGTATAGATCTATATGTTGTATAAACTTTGCAAAATTCGAGTAGATTTTCTGAAATAAATAAAGACTATAAAATCCATGCAAGCTTAAAAGAGAAAAGTTGCATTGCACGTGTTGTTGCTGTTTACAAATAAAGAATATAGCGGCTTTTCCACTCGTAAACAAGCAGGAACAGACAAGGCGTCATTGTGAAGTATTAATCTGCATTTTCTTGTGGGAGCGGTTGGTCTATGTAAGAGAAATAACTCTTTTTTGTCATGCCAATACCTTGCAAGAGGGTTATTTCCCTTCATTATATGATTTGATATTTTAAATGTCCAGCTACCTTGAGATTGGTGGGCCGGCCTCGGCGGCTCAGTTGGATGCGCCGTCTGACTGGAGACCAGGAGGTCGCGGGTTCAACCCCTGCCGAGGTCGGCAACATTCTTTCGTGGAGATTGATCATGAAATATTTTCTACGGTCATTCTCTCCCTTCCGCTGATACAAGAAGGGCAGTTGTCAGTTTCTGGCGAAAGAATGTGCACAATACTGGTTAACCGCAAAGAGGACTAAGCCTGCCCAGTAAATGTGTGGTTAGGTAAACTGACCGCGCTCGACATGACCCCACTGGGTTGACTGGGCCGTAAAACCTCAACACAAACAAACCTTGAGATTGGATCGCGAACCAGCGAAGCTCACCTCCTTATATAGTTTGCACATGGGTACCATGTGACCAAATCAGCCACTCATATCATTGCTAAAATGTGCACTACTTCCACAGCTATCGGAAAGAAACCTTGTTTGTTTGTATATATATATATGTCACACAGGTCATTTCATGACAAATAATTATTTTACTTACAATTAGGTAGTTTCTATTTAACAATCTGTGATACGCTACCTTAAAGTGTAAAGTGAAAGTAACCTTCACCTACATAAGGGAAACCCGGGATTCCTCTATGTAGTATTTTTACTCGTATGTAGATAGCGCAGTCCAATGATAACTTTTCTTACTCTATAATTCTCTCTATTCTTAGTGTGTGTGACGTCAGGGTGATTACTAACACAAATAACCAATGCATGTACCTGTTGTTTATGCACCTGTATTTTTATGCGCGCTCTTTGCATTCAGCCGGTGGCCATCTTAGTGGCAGAAGGTCATCCTCCATTCAACGGAGAAATTATTTCTTTCATTCACCTTCTGAAGTTTATATCTTCACTGATATTCACAGAATGAATTTATTGTACAGCCAGGTATGTTGATAAGGGTTGTTTGTTTACGTTCCGTCAGTATTGATTATTTTACACACCTTTGTCATACATGTCCGTCTTCGTGCTGAATGTAAACAAACCTCGTCTTGTGAAGAAATGCGCTTTCCTATATCAGGTCATAGTATTGATATGCATCGGTGTTAGTATTACATTAATAGAGTAATTCTGCACAGTTTCATCACTTAATTTATGCACAAAGATACATGCATAATCTATAAATATTCATGACTTCCATCCGTCATAAGCAAACCCATGTCTAACTATTAAGGTCGCTAGAACCAAATTTAATTACATGTCTGTCAAGATGTGCAAGTTGTGTCCTATGTATTTGTATCTGTACATTTGTATATTGTGTAAGGTCTTGTTCTATGTGTTTGTGTATTTTATTTGTAGGACACCTTTTAAAACCGAGATATAAAAGAGTCTTCGTTTTCTTTGTCTGCCCTGACTACCAGGCTATACGACAATGGCGCCCAACTAATGGTGGAATCCAGCATATAGGTGTACCTGGCTATATCACATACCTGCTATACAGAAATCATCATGGATTCTGTTCGTCATCATTCATCACCATCATAGATATTTGTACATGTGTCTGTGGTTTTCATCAGTGTTTATACTGCAGTACGCGTGTTAAAAATGGCCATAATATGTGTTAAATAATTATTATAAAGTGTGCAAGCTTGCTATTTGCTATTTTCTATTTAATGATTAGAAATTCAGAATTCTTTGGATTTCGCGTAACGCGTAGATATTAATCATTAACTTGGGGAATGTCAACTTCCACAGATGTCTATAAACTGCGACTTCGCGACATGGGAAATTACAAACTATAATTTTGCTTTTTGATATAATTTGTTATTTTGTGTTTTGTTGAATATATGTGTTGATAAGCTGCTGAATATAGACAATATGGTTGGTTGTAAAAGTATATAGTACCGGTACGTACAATTGTTTATGTAGACAGACACTGTAATCTGTAGACATAAACTATGTACATTGTAGTTATGTAGATTTCTGTGTTCAGAAAAATACTGCATATAGAAACATACATAGGTGCAGAAATTGTATATAATAATGTCCACTATCAACAATTTTCAGTCATATATATGAGAAAGTATGCCATTGTTGACATTTTTTCTGTCATATTAGTTAACTTGTGTATTTTTGTCATGTGAATAGTGGAGTCTGGCACTGTAGGTCCATTTATTTTGCATTTGATTTGGCACTATGGAGTCAAACTTATATTATGCAGTTGTAATGGCCTAAAATTTTTTTTGAAAGAAAATTTGCATGTTGTCACATTACTAATAATAACATTGTTTAGTTTCAGCAGCCAGAATGGATCCTATTTGTATGGAGACTTTTATAACTTTTAAAAGAAAATCTGTGATATTCCTAAACTGTAAGATCTAATATGTTATTACTATTAACATTATAGGCTGTCATTGTGTTGAAAATACAGTACAGTATCCTGACAAGATATTGTGACTATACAATTGTGCTGTTTCAGTTGAAGAGCTCCTGTGTTGAGGTAGGCACTTTAATTTACCATTTTTGTTGTTACTTGATTATATAGGGTTTTCAGCCTACCAACAAAAGTCAGTTATATAGCATATTACTTAGTGATTGTCATCAGTAGTGCAGAATAGTCAAATGAATGAGACTGCTTTAAACAGGTATATCAATAGACCATTTAATTTCCATGGGAAACTTACAAAACAACCAATTTTGATTGCTGACAGTAAAGGCAATTATCTCAAGCCACATGAAGATTTGATAAGGCAGTTTGGCTATTCAATTGATTTTCAGTGTTTTCCAGGTGCCAGGTTTTCTGATTATTATTTTTGGTTGAAAAATAATTTGCATAAGAAAGTTAGGCAGTTTGGTCAAATTGTTTTATATATTTGGCTTGGCACATGTGACTTTACTTATAAAAAAGGTAGAGAAATTAATTTACGCCATGCTGAGGACAATGCAGCGGTTTCTTATTTGAAATTTCAAATTGACAGATATTTTGACTTTGTTGCAAATTTTCCTACTGTTTCTATTATCTTTCTGGAAATTCCTTACTATTCTCTTGAAGCTTATTATTCAAGTAAAGGACATAAGGATCCGACCATCTTTCGTTCACAGGATCTTGTTCTTAAAGAAAGAATAGCTCTTGTGAATGAATATATTAAAGAAGTGAACCAGTTTACCTCTGTGATCTCTCCTCGCTTTAATTTGGATTTAATTCGTTTTCACAAATCTAAAGGAGATGATCACAAGAGAGCCAAAATTAGTTTTGCAAATTTTAAAGATGGAATACATCCAAAACTAACATTGGCAAGATATTGGACAAAAAGAATTGTAGCACACATTTTGGTAGATTGTGTTTAGCATTCATGCTTTGTTGTGTTATGATAGATGCTGGCTACACCAGGTTTAGATAGGCTAGATCATAGTGGATGCCTGTGTTGATTCATTTTCATAGCATTGTATGATTGTTAACTACTTTCACTTGTGTTGCTGCTCCACATATCTTGTTATTAAATTGTAGTGCAGATATTTCAGTCTATTTGATTCAGAACTTAATTGTGAAATAGTCATTTTTGTGTGAATATATTTTTCTGACAGTACAAGTGTATTGTCATTCGATATAGTTAATAGTTGTTGCAATATTAGTGTCTTAATAATAGTTCAAAATGGCTGACAAAGGTCCCTCTGATGAAAAGCTTTCAAACATGGTTAAATGTTTTGAGGAATTACAATATAAAGTTCTCACTAAAGAAGAGTATGATATACTTTTGGGTATTAACCCTGATAAAATTGTAACTTCAGCTGGGACAGCAAGTGCTGTGTCTAGCACACCAAAAACAGTTTGTGCAACTGGTGGAACAAAACCTAAAACAACATTTGCATTTCAGGTATGTCACCAGTTCCACCTAGACTGCAGCTGAACAATTCCCAGTTGTATAACACCTCCTATATGGCACCGCCCTACAATTTACCAAAGTTACCTTTCTTTAGTGGCTCAGAGACACCACAGAAAGGTGAAACAACATATGAAGTTTGGAGTTTTGAGGTGAAATGTCTCCAACAAAATCCCTTGTTACCTGAACATGTGGTCCTACAGTCTATTAGAACCTCACTTAAAGGGTCAGCCAGAGCTATGCTAGTCCCTTTAGGGGAAAATGCTACTGTAGCTGACATATTAAATAAACTTGATGGTTTTTATGGGAATGTGAGTTCTAGTGAGACTCACATTCAAACATTTTATAGTGACTATCAAAAAGATAGTGAATCTATTGTAGAGTATGGTTCTAGATTAGAACAAACTCTATCAAGAGCAGTTCGCTATGGACACATTGACTTTGTCGCAAAAGATGCCATGTTAAGAAGCAAATTTTGGACAGGTCTGAAAAGCCAACAGTTAAAACATTCAACACGGCATTTATATGATAGCATTAAAGATTTTCAGCTATTATTGAAAGAAATTAGAAAGGTTGAGCAAGAAGAAGCCAGTAATAGCAGACCTGACCCAAAGCAGAAAGTTGCTCAACAACATATAGGCCAAGCTTCAGCAGAAGCAGATGATACAAATAAACAATTGTTAAAACAATTGTCTGAACTAATGGGTCGTATGGAAGCTTTGGAACAGAGGTTTGACAGTCAGCAATCCAGTTTGGGTGCTGATAGCCATGCTTCTGTCCAACAGTCCTTTAGACCACAGTACAGCCGAGGTAGAGGCAGAGGTTATAATAGAGGTTATGTAAGACAACCTAATAGAGGTAATTATGGTAGGAATTTCTATAGTAGTAATAGTGATCAGAGCCAATCTTCAGATGGTTATAAGGCTGGCAACACTTACGGCAGTTATCGCGGTGGCACTACCGGCCGGGGTGCTAACCGTGCTAGAGGTCGTGGGAATAGCTCTCAGCATTTAAACCACTAACTTCCTCTGTTGTAGGGCAAACAGAGGAAGAGTGCCAAGTTGGTTTTGAATATCGCCCAAACATGAGCAAATCTGTTAAGCCTACTTTGTTGGAGAGAATGGTGGGTTCTTCCAATGAAAGTTATATTATTATAAATGGTGTTAAAACCTCAGGTTTGATCGATTCCGGATCTATGATAACCTCCATTTCTGAGAGTTTTTATCACTCGTTAAATCCTTTGCCTGAGCTTCGTAATATTACTGAATTTGGCCTGTCAATACAAAGTGCTGGTGGAGCAAAGTTACCATACAAAGGTTATATAGAAGCTGAAATTTCAGCTCCATTTTTATCAAACAGTGTTTTTAATGTACCTTTGTTAGTTGTTTCTGATACAGAATACAACAAAGATGTTCCCATAATTGTAGGGACAAATGTGATTCGCCTTTGTAAGGCTAGTGTTCCCACAAGTGACGTGCCGGTTGAATGGCAGAGTGCTTTTGATAGCATGTGTGATGATGCTATACCTGTAAAAACAACAAACAATTTTGCAATACGTATTGCTCCAAATGAATTTAAAATTGTACATGGTATAGTAAGAAAAACAGGTGATTATGAAACAGCTGTTACTGAACATAGGGATACCTCATTGCCAGGAGACTTGACCATTTGTCCCAGAGTTGTTTCCCTAAAATCCCCTGGAAATACTGCACGTGTTCCCGTTCGAGTGTGTAACCTGTCAGCACATACAATAGAAATACCACCCAAATCAATTTTATGCTCCCTTAACAGTGTTTCAGTTATTGACTCTTGGACTCCTGATTTAACACAAAAGCCAGGTAATAAGTCCTCATTTTCTACACTTGAAGACTTGGGTATTTCAGTTGATAAAAATAATTTATCACATGAACAATTTCAGGAAGTACAAGAAGTGCTTGGTAAATGGTCACATATATTTTCCAAGGGACCCACCGACCTTGGGAAAACAAATACTGTCAAGCACGAAATCAAATTAACTGACAGCACACCCTTCAAGGAACCGTACAGAAGAATTCCACCTGCCATGTTTGAAGAGGTCCGCCAACATTTGAAGGAAATGCTGGAGTCAGATGCTATTAGACCTTCCCAAAGTCCGTATTCTTCTAACGTAGTGTTAGTAAGAAAAAAGGACGGTAGTTTAAGATTTTGCATTGACTTCAGAAAGTTGAATAATCGCACTATCAAGGATGCTTATACACTCCCACGTATAGACGATACCATTGATACCCTGATAGGTGCAAAATACTTTTCAAAATTAGATTTGAAAAGTGGTTACTGGCAGGTGGAAATGAGCGAAGAAGATAAACATAAAACGGCTTTCACTGTTGGTAATCTCGGGTTCTTTGAATGTAACAGAATGGCTTTCGGTTTGACTAATGCGCCTGCAACATTTCAGCGGTTGATGGAACGTTGCATGGGCGAGTTAAATCTTAAGGAATGTTTAATTTTTCTAGATGATATTCTTATTTTTTCTGTTACGTTTGAGGAACATATAAAAAGGATAGAGGCAGTTTTCAGTCGTTTGCAGGAACATGGCCTCAAACTCAAGCCGTCAAAATGTGAGTTTTTTAAAAGCAGCGTTGCATATCTTGGTCATGTAGTCAGTGACCGAGGCGTGGAAACGGACCCGGATAAAATTAAAGCTTTGTCCGAATGGCCAGTCCCTCATAATGTTAAAACACTCAGATCATTCCTTGGATTTACCGGTTATTACCGGCGCTATATCAAAGATTATGCCAGAATTGTAAAACCATTGAATGATCTGCTTGTTGGTCACTCTACAAATGGATATACCCCTGAAGGTAAGAAAAAGAAGAAGAAGAGTATACCCTGGCAATGGGGGAAAGCACAGCAAGATGCTTTCGATATGCTTAAATTAAAACTGAGTACACCTCCAGTTTTGGCATATGCCGATTTTAACAAACCTTTTATCCTACATACCGATGCGTCTATAGAAGGGCTTGGTGCGGTGCTATATCAGGAACAAGATGGTATTGAAAGGGTGATTGCATATGCTAGTCGTGGACTACGTAAAAGTGAAAGAAATTATCCTGCCCACAAACTTGAATTTTTGTGCTTAAAATGGGCTGTTACGGATAAATTTCACGATTACCTATATGGTAATGATTTTACAGTTTTAACGGATAACAATCCGCTTACATATGTACTTACTTCAGCAAAGTTAGATGCTACAGGTCATCGTTGGCTTGCAGCTCTTGGTACTTACAATTTTACATTGAAGTACAAGACAGGAAAATCTAACTGTGATGCTGATGGTCTTTCAAGGAGACCACAGGAGAAGACTGAGCTCTTTCCTGAAGTTGTAAAGGCAATTTGTGATGCCTATACAGTCAAAAGAGAGGCATGTCCCTACGCTGAAACTCTAGTTGTTACTAGTGCTTCTCAACTTGCGGAATCTGTTGATTCCAATATAGAATCTGTTGATCCTGATATCAGAACAGACATAGAGTCTACAAATATAAATACTGTAGACTGGGCCAAAGAACAAAGTAGAGATCAATTTATTGACAGAGTAATTTATTTTGTCAAAAGTGGATATTGTCCACAGAAAGAAGAGTTAAAGGCTGAGCATCCAGAGGTTAGCAAATATTTGCGCCACTGGAAAAGTATGTCTTTGGAAAACGGTATTTTATACCGGAATACAGTTTTAAATGGTGAGAATGTAAAACAGTTAGTTTTACCATATTCTTATCGTGAATTTGTATTAAAACAACTTCATGATAATGTTGGCCATCAAGGTCAAGACAGAACTCTTTCTTTAGTAAGATCTCGTTTCTTTTGGCCAGGTTTTGAGTCAGATGTTGAGAAGAAGGTTAAAACGTGTGAAAGGTGTATCAAACGCAAAACCTTTCCAAAAACCAGTACGGAACTTGTAAATATAGTAAGCAGTGAGCCAATGGAACTTGTCTGTATTGATTTCTTGTCTTTGGAAAGATCCAAAGGAGGGTTTGAGAATATTCTGGTAATTACAGATCACTTCACCAGATATGCTCAGGCTTTCCCTACAAGAAATCAACTTGCAAAGACCACTGCAAGAATTCTTTTTGACAATTTCATTGTTCATTATGGCTTCCCTGCTCGTTTACATAGCGATCAGGGAAGAAATTTTGAAAGCAGTGTCATAAAAGAATTATGTTCTTTGGCTGGTGTTGAAAAGACACGTACTACGCCATATCACCCTATGGGGAATGGTATGTTGGAGCGTTTTAATCAGACACTTTTAAATATGTTAGGGACTCTTGAAGATCATAAGAAAGAAGACTGGAAATCATATGTAGCACCTTTAGTGCATTCATATAATGCTACTAGGCATGACAGTACTGGATATTCTCCGTACTTTTTAATGTTTGGACGTCATCCTAGACTAGCTGTTGATGCATATCTAGGGCTTAAATCATCAGAGGAAGCGTCAGTCAAAAGTAAAGACCATTATGCAACCAAATTGAGAAAAAGGTTGCAATTTGCATATAAAGTAGCTTCAAAGGAGGCTCAAAAATCAGCCCAACGGCATAAAGCTCGTTATGATACTAAAGTCAGAGAATCGACTTTAGATATTGGAGACAGAGTTTTGATCAGAAATGTCGGCCTCAAAGGTAAAAATAAATTAGCCGACAAATGGGATAGACATCCATATATTGTCATTGACAAACCTGATAAAAATATCCCAGTTTTCAAAGTGAAACAGGAATCTGGTGATGGCACTGTGAAAACTTTACACAGAAATATGCTTCTGCCATTTTCTTCAATTCCTTCAATTTCTGAGGTAAATGAGTCTTTGTTGTCGAACAAGGAAATGATACCTCAGAAAAAGGTGCAAACAAGGAAGCATATTCCAGCTCCATCATCAAAATCTGATGAAACATCTGATTCTGATACCGACTCAGACAGCATAGCCAGATATGTTATTCCGCAAAGACGGACTAGGAATAGACATGTTTCTGTTCCCACTGGTAACAGTATTTCCTCACGGAAACATATTTCTGTTAATTCCAGTGAACCAACTGCTAATATTAGCAGTACAGAGTCAGGTAATTCAGTATTACCTACTGTGTCAACTAGTGTTGACCGTAGTACTCGGTATCAGTCAGACGTAAATATGCCGTCTCTCCATGAGTCTCCGAATGTTGTACAAGCGCCCCGTCGAACAGGTCGAGCTCGGAAGCCACCTGACAGATATGGTGACTGGGTATGCAGTCAACAAACAGCTGATATGCCGGCAGAATTATATTGGTCCCCAGAGTTCATCTATGATGACTCTACTGTTATATTTGATGTTTAACTTAGTTTTATTTTCTGAATATCAGTATTTTATTTTGACCTATACAGGGGAGAATGTCACAGAAGTTTTTAATTGTAAATAAAATACTTTCCTGTAATTCAGACAATACATTTACAGCTGATAAAATGGCAATATTGTAGTAGTGTTATTATTGTTTCTTCATGATTTATATGTGTGTATGCCATTTATTATAGTTTCAAAGCATATACACAGGAAGTTAAGATGTACACGTGTAAAGCTGTAGTCTGAGATTCTTTATTGTGTATATCAATTGTTTGTCATGTATTGTGAGACGTATGTACATGAACGTTCATGTATGAGAAACATATATGGCAATGTGAGTCCAAAACCAGATGAAATAAAATGTAGTTGTTTGTCATGTATTGTAAGCATATACATGATGTTTCATGTATAGCAATATACATACATGATATCATATAATGTAATGTATATAGAATCAGCTGTGTCCGTGTTTTAAGGAAATGTCGGGAGACATTTTCCCTAGCAGGGGAGAATGTCACACAGGTCATTTCATGACAAATAATTATTTTACTTACAATTAGGTAGTTTCTATTTAACAATCTGTGATACGCTACCTTAAAGTGTAAAGTGAAAGTAACCTTCACCTACATAAGGGAAACCCGGGATTCCTCTATGTAGTATTTTTACTCGTATGTAGATAGCGCAGTCCAATGATAACTTTTCTTACTCTATAATTCTCTCTATTCTTAGTGTGTGTGACGTCAGGGTGATTACTAACACAAATAACCAATGCATGTACCTGTTGTTTATGCACCTGTATTTTTATGCGCGCTCTTTGCATTCAGCCGGTGGCCATCTTAGTGGCAGAAGGTCATCCTCCATTCAACGGAGAAATTATTTCTTTCATTCACCTTCTGAAGTTTATATCTTCACTGATATTCACAGAATGAATTTATTGTACAGCCAGGTATGTTGATAAGGGTTGTTTGTTTACGTTCCGTCAGTATTGATTATTTTACACACCTTTGTCATACATGTCCGTCTTCGTGCTGAATGTAAACAAACCTCGTCTTGTGAAGAAATGCGCTTTCCTATATCAGGTCATAGTATTGATATGCATCGGTGTTAGTATTACATTAATAGAGTAATTCTGCACAGTTTCATCACTTAATTTATGCACAAAGATACATGCATAATCTATAAATATTCATGACTTCCATCCGTCATAAGCAAACCCATGTCTAACTATTAAGGTCGCTAGAACCAAATTTAATTACATGTCTGTCAAGATGTGCAAGTTGTGTCCTATGTATTTGTATCTGTACATTTGTATATTGTGTAAGGTCTTGTTCTATGTGTTTGTGTATTTTATTTGTAGGACACCTTTTAAAACCGAGATATAAAAGAGTCTTCGTTTTCTTTGTCTGCCCTGACTACCAGGCTATACGACATATATATATCCTTATAAAGGGTTAAGCATTTTACTATCATGCGCTTTGATGCTTTAAATTTGCCGCAACTCGAACTCGAGATTGGATCGCGAATCAGCGACGCTCGCCTTTGGAGGGTACCATGTTACCAGATCAGCAAATCACATCACAGCTAAAATGCACTGCTTCTACAGCTCCCGGGAAGAACCCTTGCTTAAATAAAACCTAAGAGGTACGAAATTAGATTGAAGTCCCTTTGTTAGTATGATAAATCAAAGTCCAAAACTGTAGCAATATTCAAACGAAACGACATTTATCAAAGGCATGCTCTAATGACACAAGAATGTCGTGTAGTACGGACTGAATTCGACGCCGCGTTAAAAACAATTAGCTGTTGAAATAATATTAAAAAGGTGATTTTGTGAATTACATCTGAAAATTATAGAACTGCTTTGGTTTGTGAATAATAACCAAATAAAAGAAAACCAACGAGCTCCCGTTATCGGACGCAAATTTTTAGCAGAAACAGTATTTAGTAACAGACCTTTACTGCAAAGATAAAGGTAATTCGGCTGAATTTTACATCTCTGCAGAGATTCAAATGTGGTTAAAATTGTATAAATATAACAATAAAAATACATTTTAGCAAGACATATTGAGAATGCCTAATTTCTAAGAAAGCTCTGGACTTTGAAATTGGGTACAACATAAATGTAAAATGACAGACTGCATGCATGATAGTTAACCCAAACACGATTAATCGCTTCCCTCTTTTGTTGCTCGCCGGCGGGTCGGGCCTCAGACTCTATGACGGCGCCGGCCTAAAGACTTTTAAGTAAGTCGATTGGTGCCTGATGCTCTGTCTCTGGTCGGGCCTACGGTAGTCCAACTGTTGGTTTTATTTTGCTTCGGCCTTTCATTTATTTCTTGTTGTCGTCCTCATCGTTGTTTCATCTCTTTATTCGTTTGATTTTTATGTTTTCGGAGATGTTGTATTGATGAGTTAGAAATCCTTCACGCAGTCGTGTGTATACGACGGCAGAACTAAGGGCGAGGATTGTGGCTACGTAAAATCCTCGCCCCCCCTCCCCCTCTCCCCACCACCCAGTAAGGTTTTTACGGCCCGTTCCAAAGCGGTGCCTCTGTTGTGGTTTAGTGCTTTTCGTATGTTTGATCGATTGCGCTTGTTTGGTTTTGTCTGTTTCCTCTTCCTCTTCGTGTCTGTGATAGGCTGCGGCTTGTGATTGTGGCATTACCATAGTGCAGATTATATTTCATTTCCTTTGGGATCATTGGGCCCATTGTGGAATCTTTGAAAATGGAGTTCTGCTCGTGTATACGCTAGAGGGCGTAAGCAGTGTTGCAAACTTCATTACTGCTTATGAAGTGTCTCAAAAAACCGAGACTCACATTTTCTTATCTGTAGTGTGTTTCCAAAGGCAATCTTTTTGACGTTTATTCCATGGAATTTTCTCTTACCTTTTTTTACTGTTTCTGTCATTGTATGTCTTGCATATATTAACAATATTTACTTTGACCAAATGATGGACCGCATAAACCCTACTAAACTCCAATTAAATAAAGCCAATTCCAAGGCACCTATTTTAGATTTGAATTTATGTTTGTTTGTGTTAAGGTTTTACGGCCCAGTCAACCCAATGGGGTCATGTCGAGCGCGGTCAGTTTACCTAACCACACTTTTACTGTGCAGGCTTAGTCCCCTAAGCGGTTAACCAGTATTGTGCACATTCTGACAACTGCCCTTCTTGAATCAGCGGAAGGGAGAGAATGAACGTAGAAAATATTTCATGATCAAATCTCCACGAAAGAATGTTGCCGACCTCGGCGGGGGTCGAACCCGCGACCACTTGATCTCCAGTCGGACGCGTATCCGACTGAGCCACCGAGGCCGTATTGAATCTATGTATATCTAATGATACAGTTTCCACCAAGATTTATGATAAACGGGACGATTTTGAGTTTGTTATAGTAACCCTTTTCTGGATGGCGTTGTCCCGCGGCGTACCTCATATGAGGTATACATACGTATCTCAGCTTATTAGATTCTTCAAATCTTAGTGACATTAACTGCCGTCATAAAGCCCTTACTGCCAAACTTCTTAAGCAGGGCTATCTTTATTTTAAACTTCGTGAGACGTTTTTCATTTTATATTTTAATGCAGACACAGTGCCTTGGTAGAAAAATGTGCCGTCGGTCTGAAAACACTCCTGCAACAAGGTATAGCGGAACCAGAATTTTACGGTGACTTAGTGTTCAGATTTAGAAAAATTGTGGGAAAATCAAACGTTTCGGAGCAATTCAGAAAAGTAATTAACATTTATTAAAGAATTGGCTATAGCCTAGATATTATGCGGCAGACTGCATGCCGAGTTATCAACCTAATCATTGTTGATGGCTACGCGACGGCGGCGGTTCGGACCTCACTCAATGACGGCCTCTTCATAAAACTTTAACCAGTTGGTTGGGGCTTGACGATATGTCTTTGGCTTGGCCCGCCGTGGTTCAACTATTGGTTTTCATTTATTCTGGCATACAGTAGAAATAGCCATGAGTACTCGTCTTTGTTTATCATAGTGATTAATTTGATTTTTATGTTATCGCTTGCTTTGACTGAGTTGGGAGCCTATATGCGAACCGAATTTTTTATGCATTTTTATTTTAAGGGTGGCATCGGGACCCAGGGCGGTTGGCTAGCTGTTAAAGTGCTTTACCCCCCTCCCCCCAGCCCTGATGATTTATTCTACTGACTGTTCTAAGGCCGTGGTCCCGCTGTTAGTCTTACTCTTTGTTGCTTGTAGATCGTTCTACGAGGCAATTTGCTTTATTTGTTTTGTGTTATTTTGTTCTTATGTTTTTCAGTCCGTTAGCATTGTGATTAACTCGCTTGGGGAAGAGTGAGCGTATCTTAACGTTTTTCAAACTTTTGCTCGATTTGCGCTTGTTTGGTTTTTCTGTTTCCTCTTCCTCTTGGTGTCTGGGAAGGACTGCGGCTTGTGATTGTGACACTCCCTGGACTTTTCTCTCATCTCTTTTTAGAACATAAAAATCAAACTAATACACAGGTGAAACAACGATGATGACTCGACAGCAAGAAACAACTGAAATGCTGAAGCAAAAGAAACCCAACAGTTGGACTCTGGTGGGCCCAACCAGAGCCAGAGCATCAGGCACCAACCGACCTACTTAAAACTCTTTAGGCCGGAGCCGTCATTATCTGAGGCCCGACCCGCCGAACTGCAACCAAAGAGGGAAGCAACGTTTTTAACCGTAATTGGATTAGCTACCATGCATGCAGTCTGTCGTATTACGGCGACGGCGGTTCGGGCCTCAGACTCAATGACGGCCTCTTCGTAAAACTTTAACCAGTGGGTTGGGCTCGACGATATGTCTTTCGCTTGGCCCGCCGTGGTTCAACTATTGGTTTTCATTTACTCTGGCATACAGTAGAATTAGCTATGAGTACTCGTCTTTGTTAATTATAGTGATTAATTTGATTTTTATGTTTTCGCTTTGATGCATTGACTTAGCTTGGAGGCTTTATGCGGACCGAATTTTTATGTATTTCTATATTAAGAGTAGCATCGGCACCCAGGGTGGCTAGCTGTAAAAGTGCTTTAAACCCCACGGTGGTTTACTCTACTGACCGTTTTAAGGCGGTGGTCCCAGTGTTAGTCTTACTATTTTTTGCTTTGTGGTTTATTCTACGAGGCGATTGTTTTATGTCTTACCTTGTGTTATTCTGTTCTTGTGTTTTTCAGTCCTTTTACCATTGCGATTACCTCGCTTGGGGAAGAGAGCTAATCCTAGTGCTTTTCGTACGTTTGTTCGATTTGTGCTTGTTTGGATTTGTCGGTTTCTTCTTCCTCTTGGTGTCTGGGAAGGGCTGCGGTTTGTGATTGTGGCACTCCCTGGACTTTTATCTTACCTTTTTTTTTACATTTATATTGTACCAAATCTTTATATATCGAAGAATGATTTTACGAAATCGAGTGCTAAAATCATTGCAAGCTTATATTTTTCTGAATTTACATACTCAGTTACCTTAAGTTTCAGGTTCCGATAGGCCTTGTTACAGAAGAGATTTAATTCCATTTAATTTTGAAACTAAATCATAATAACGTCTATAAAATTTAGAAAAAGCTTTGCGGAGTTTATGGTACTGATAACCCTGATTTAGAAGTTTAGCATTCAACAATTTATTTCGAGTGTTGAAGTCAGTAACACGACTAGACACTCAGGCGAACCGAATTAGTTCCGAGATATAAACACCGTAGAATGCTCGACAAGGGACAGTCCCGTCCAAGTAAAGACAATTTACAATCTCAAAATCAAAATCATCGCGTTAATCATAAATTTTTCATGAAATAAACCCATTTAAAATAGTCAAGACATGCAAATCCGAAAGCGGGGATTGTTTCAGAAGAATTTGCTTTATTTAATTGAAGCTCTGAAGACTAAATCTGACTAGTCAAACCGTCGAAATACTTATTATCAATAGTTAATAAATCGTCCATCATGGAGTCTCTTTCATAACGGAACACTAAAAAAATCAGCCACAAGTGGTGTGCATTTCGTACCCTTCGGAATACCCACAATTTGTCTAAATAACTTAGTATCAAGTCTTATATAAATATTGTCAAGTAGAAAAGTGAGAAGCTTCACACACTTTCTGACATAACCATAAGGTATAATTTCTATGCTTTTCGGAAGGGAAAAAAGGCATTTCTACCGTTACATGCAAGATAGAGGGAACCTTCCGTTTGAAATGTCCATTCAGTTAAATCATTAAGTTTTTTCTTTTATAAGATTATGAGGAAATGTAGTGCAATGCGTAGAAAAATCATACGTAGACTGACTTGATGCATGAAACCTTCTGGATTTTAGTTTATTCAAAACTTCATTCGAATTTTTACTGGACAATAACAGATTCTAACCTTGCCGCAATATTTCATCACATGCTTTCTGATGGCAGTAAGACAAAAAGGTCAACAATTTAGAAAGTTCAGTAATGGTACAAGAGCTTGAATTTGCAATAAACCGTGCTTTGTATGGTCTTTTGTGAAGTTTAGGCAGCCAATATAATGTAGGAATGTTATATTGGCCTTCTTTAACACTAACAAAAAACTTGGTGACTGAATGGTAGGTATGATAATTATCCACAAACCTCTCTGCAATCAAGGGTTATAGTTCATAGACCTTTGTACCACCAAGTTCTTGCTTAAGAATAATAACATAATGGAGCCGTCAAACAACGACATTATTGGCTGCCTTTTCTAATCTGTAATTGAAGTATTTAGTCACATCTCAAAGGCTACTACAGTCAGTTTCAATTTGTGGATTTCTCCTGTTTACCGGTGAGTGGGGTAACGGAATATGGAGAGTGTCAACAGAACTGTATTGACAAAGGTCCCCTACGTTTGACTCTTATACTACTTAAACCGGTGTTAGGGAGCGTATGCAACGCAGCCTCGCAAACTACAGTGTTGCAAAGACTGAATACAACTGGGTTCCTGATTTTTGTTCTTTCATCTGTTCTTTGTTTCCAAAGACAATCTGTTAGTTTGTTATTTTACTTCACTGCAGCTGGTGTTAATTTAGTGCTGTGTGGCGGCCGTCACACGTCACACCGTACTTCATCATGGTGTAGATTAAATTTATTTTCTCTGGGATCACTGATTTCGTTTTGGTATGTTGTAAATCGAATACTGCTTTAGCAGTGCTAGGGGGCGTATGCATCCTCGCAAACTACCTTGCTGCATGTGAAGAGACTTAATGAGACCGATTCTCCGATGTGGGTTCTTTCGTGTGTTCTTTGTTTCCAAATGCAACCTTTTAGATTTTTTAAATTCTAGTATCGTCATGATATCCAAATGGACATCTCAGAAGGATCTGGATATATATTTCAAATTTTTGCTGTTGTTGCTCTGCCATTATGCTTACCAGTTTAGAAGAAACTAAATAGCAACTTTACACTTCCTATTGTCTTTTCCATGTACTCTCTCTCTAGAAACTATATATTAATACTCTAATTATTATCTCAAATAATTCTTAACTTGCAATACGTACGAACACAAGATAATTTATTAATAACAGTCGGTCAGTGCCCTCAAGTTTTCAGCTCACAAATGTAAATATGCGTAAGTATATTATAAACAATTAAAACAAACGAGAAATATTGATGGTCCGACTATGTACGTCAAAAAGATTGCCTTTCGAAACAAAGAACACATTACAGATTAGAAAATGGGAGTCTCGGTTTTACTGAGACTCTTCATAAGCAGTAATGAAGTTTGCAACATTGCTTACGCCTTCTAGCGTATACATAAGCAGAACTCCATTTTCAAACATACCACAACGGGCCCAATGATCCCAAGACTTCCCGGGCGATTTTTATATTAGAATAATAGAAACAGTTTGATCTTTGACAAAATGTTCCAATCATGGATTCCGTCTTTGGTCCCGGCTTTTATTAACTTCAGCTCTGCTGCTGCTATTAGAATTGCACACAATGTTAAGGATATATAGCCGACTATATTAGACTTGCGTTTATGTACATACACTATTATACTATACTCACCAAGTGCTATGATTGAACAAATCATTGTAATATTAATTACACGAAATACTATACCTTTACATTAAATATTGCATCGCATGCGCTCATTATTTCACAAAACAACGTAGTACCATGGTAAAACCAAGCAATACAATTGGATTAGAAGATAATATTATTCCTAGTACGCCCCTTACTGTGCAAAATCAATCTACTACCGCTGCTAGACTAATTCCTGCTGCCTTATTTCGCTAAAAAAGAATGTTAACCCTTGTCCTGCTGAATACATTAAGATGCCACTCCCATTTCTAGTTTTCAGCCTATCAGATTACTTGATCCAGATTGTTGATACAAATTCACATACTTAATGACAAACAGTGCAGATCCAGTTCAGTTGGCTTCAGAAGCCAACTGATCTGGATCTACACAGTTTGCAAAGGCAGGACATATCTGGGTTCAGCAGGACTAGGGTTAAAAGGACACATTTATATGCAAAAACTTACTATCGCAATATTTTAACCTAATATTATGTAAAATCTGTCCACTTCTATGTAAATTCAATTCAGTTTTATAGCAAAACCGCCCAATATTATATGTATTACACCTTTGTACCTAGTACTATATGAAGATATATGATCAATCATAGCACCAATAGAGCTTTCTTCCGCAGACCTCTCTTGTTCTATCTGCAGCAGGCAGTTTAGAGCTAAGATTGGTCTCATCAGCCATCTTAGAACACACAAATAATAACACATCACACGGTTGATTAGGATTGGTCATTGTTAATAATGACAGACGAATTATAAAAACATGAAGTACAACTAATATTGTGCAAAATAACATGGTACTTTAGCACAGTCTCTTATTATCATATCATATACACCTCATATAATATCGAATGAACCAGGGCCCAGTTGTTCAAAACTAACGATGTCGTTAGTTAACGTATCGTTAAAACTTTGTGATTATTTAATATGACATATACACTTATATGTTTGCTGAAGAAAATGTGAGTAGCTTTTGCATTTGCAAAAGCTACTCACATTTATCAGCAAAAATACTTTTGAATTAGATATTGTACTTACTAGATCAGTTAACTTTTTGACCACTAACGAGTTCGTTAAGCTAACAACGCTTTGAACAACTGGGCCCAGATATTTTTCAGATACTTACCTTAAGACAGCCGAGGTTTTCCAAACCCGTCTGCATGGTATTTGAAATAACATCTGAACCTGTCCAGGAAAGGAAACAGTTGTCAGGATCTCAGCCCTAAAAGAAAACGTTTTTAGACAAAGGGGTGGATCTAGGATTATTTAACAGGAGGTTCAAAATTTCTGAGGGGTTCGATTTGATCAAATAGCGAACGGTTTCCCACCGGTAAACATGTCATCTGTTTGTCCAAAACTTGCAATGGTTCATGAAGCCTGTTATATAAGGTACAAAGGCATAGGGACAATTACGAAAGTTGTCACATTTATCGTTTGCGATGTGTAAAATAACGGTTAAACTTCCGACCAACAAATCTATTTATAGGTCAGTATGCGTGTGAAGTCATTCCCTATTATCGTATCAGCAATATTAGACACATTTACAAATTATATCAAAGGGCTGAACATCCCTGAAATGACAGATTCTATGAGAAACTAATAAATACCAGGTATCATTCTGTTCTCCATTTAAGTTTGTGAGACGCTTCTTCGTCGAAAAAAAAAAAAACGAGCTACAGCGAACAACAAAGGCGCAGATCAGATATATTAAGGCGGGTTTTCTCAGCGACTTTCGGCATAGATCAAGCACAAGTTGCACTACTTTTGTATGGACAGCTCTTCAGTGGCGTACTAATATACACACATTGAAACATTGGGTCTACTTTTGTGCGCGGATAAATACTAAATTGAATAGTGGTCAAAGTGACTTTCTCTAAAACCGTGCGTGGCAACGAAGAATGACAAATAGAATCTGTCATTAAAAATGGACGATAAAAAATAAGGTCTGCGAATAATCATTTGAGCCGGGCACAACATTTCCTACAAGATTGTATATGCGAAAGCAGAGACTCGGGCCAATTTGCAGACCCGCGCAATCTTATCAATCGTCGGGCGCACATGTGAGAAGGACGTTTTCTCACGCTGAGGAATCAGGTGAAAATGCACAGAAAACGCCACACAACAGATGCATAGAAAGAAACAATAAAAACAAACAAACAAACATGTGAAACTGCCGATGCATGTACAAAGAAAAACTGCAACAAAGTAAACATATTTGAACGATCAGAAATTTAAACCTGGAGGCTTAACATCGCCTTTATTTCTGATGCATCTAAATTTACAAAAAATATGTCCAGTCCGCATCCAGATCCTCTACTTCATTAGTGCAACATCAATGTAAAACGCACATTATGATGAGCCAAACTAAAGGACTCAATGGCGATCTGAACCCAGCAAGCAAACAAAGTTGAAACAATGTCGATTCAACGTTGATTCAACGTCAAGACGTTGAATCAACGTTGAATCGATGTTATTTCAACGTTGTGTGCCTGCTTGGAAGCCAGGACACAAGAAAACCACTAACAGGACCATAATTCACAGACATTGATAACCGGGCACCAACCTTATTACGAAAACACGCCTATTCAAATATATTGAAAATTTTACTTCCAAAAAACTGAAAATTTGCAGATAAAAATCTCCGATACTTTTCGTATTTCTGCTCAAAACATAGATTGTGGGTACTCGTTAGAACCGCCTCGCCGAGGCGGTTCTATCGAGTACCCACAATCTATGTTTTTAGCAAAATAAGAAAAATAATGTATACTCCTGTAAACCCCAGTTTTACTATATAAAAGTGGGGTTTAAGGGGGTCAAAATTATACAGGCATGTTTTCGTAATGTTCTGAAACACATATATAGTAAAGCTTCAATGACTCGAACATCGATTGCTCGTTTACATCGGCTAATTCGAACTCAGTTTTGAGTTCCCATGGGCATTTTTGGCATTTTTTGAGTCCCTGAAAAAATTACTTACGATTGCCAAAGAAAACAAGTACTAAGGGATATTTGTGTTATTTTAGATAAAAGTTTTTTTTTTTTTTTTTTTTTTTTTTTATTTTATTATGAAAACGTATGTCGTGTTTCTCATTAGAGTCGCCTAAACGGGGCGATTCTAATGAGTACACTACATACCATTATTTTATAGAAGACGGAAAAGACATCCCTAAGTTATCCCCATTTATCCCCTGACCTTGCGAGACGACTAATCTTCAGTGGCTCGAACTCCATGTATAGAATAAATTTCCTTGGTCCCACAGATGTTCGAGCCATTGAAGTTTGCCTGTATATGCATGTTATATACAGTTTGCTCTGAAAAATTTAGATATTATACGATTGAACGTCTGATTATATTATTGTTTGGGAATTAAAACACAATAACATAAGATTGTGATCAGAACTTTATTTGAAAACAAGCTAAGAACAAAATGAAAAAAAAAAAAAAAAAAAAAGAGAGAAAAAAAAAAAAGCTTAACAAACGTTTCTTTGATGTCCAGATTTAATCCATCTATGCCTAACGTCCCATAAAAGGGACACTGACAAACGTTGTAGACCCAGATCAGTCGCCACAGAACGCGGCGTCTGATCAGGGTCTGCACTGTTTGTATTTAAGAAAGGAATGTCTATAAAACATGGAAACAATAAAAAGAACCACGTTGAAGTTTATGTTGCACAGGCCTGCGTAAAATATTTCAAACGGTTTCGACTTCATTTACATGTACGGTGGTTGCTATGATTGCGCTAATACATGGACGAACGAATAAAATGACGAACGAACAAACGAACGGACGGACGGAAACCTGCGCACCTAAGTCGCCCATGCTAAACCAACCAGACACTCCTAACAGAGAAATGTTCCGGTCCGGTTATGGTAGGAGAATTCACTCGGCATAAAGGTATTGCAGTGAACCCTCGTTACAACGACAGCATTTGTTCCAAAAGACGTTCCCATTAAAATGAATTTGCTACTGTAAAGAATACATAATGAGCAGCCTGATATGTAAGAAAGGTTTTGATTTGTTCTTATTTCCTTACAGAACATATGTTTTGATATTTGTTAGAATCGCCTCACTGAGGCGATTCTAACAAATATCCCAAACATATGCCTCTTTAAAGTATTAAATACAATATCCTTGCATAATTTGACACTAATTCTTACCTCTTAAGCAAAGGTTTTATGACAGTCAATTTGTCATTATAACGAATTTTTTCGTTGTATCAAGTGGCGATATAAAGAGGGCTGTCTGTAATGTAATTTAGGAGTCTCCAATACATATTAAGGAATATGGATACATTTGCAGGGGATGTGACTCTGTCAAAATTGTTTGGAAAAGAGTTTACTCTGAAATGAAATAAATTGCTCCCCGTGGGAGCAAATTCCTTCCTTTTAGAGCAGACCCCTTCTCAGAAAAGATTTAGCAAGATTTTGCTGGAAGGCAAGCAGGAAGTCATAAAAAAATTGTTTAACTTTATTTGATAGGCCGACAGCAATTTGAAAACGAATTTGATTTGAAAACGGAATTCATACTTTAATAAATCCAATAAACAGGAATCAAGAAACTATTTTCTTCGAGCAAATTTCTAAAATGAGCTGTTTTACCAACAATTTCGACGTAAATATGACGTAGATGAAATAAATAAGATATAAACATTTATTATATACAAAGTAATGAAATATAGAGAATTATTAATGAAATAAAATGCAAATTTCAAAAAAGTTATATTTTGGTTTAAACATATTTTATTATCCAAATATTACATAACACTATACATTGTAGCACATAAGAAATAGGATCAGAACGAAAGTATGACTACTTATTTAGTTCTTCTCCTTAACAATTACAGTTGTACAAATAGTGACGGAAAAATGTTAAACAATATAGATCTCAATTTGTGGATGTGAATTAAGGATGCAGATTTGAAAGATGAAAAAAAAAAAACAAAAAAAAAACAAAAAAAAAACACACACACAAAAAAAAAAAAAAAAAAAAAAAAAAAAAAATACAAACAAATATATATATATAAAAAAAAAATATATATATATATATATATATATATATATATATATATATATATATATATATATATATATATATATAAAGAGCAATGATAAGATAACGAAAGCAATAAAAAAAAATAATAATTATATATATATACTTGAAATGACAGTGAGGTCAGAATATCAATTAAAGAGCCATAACTGTTAACTGGTTCATACTAATGCCACTTCTAAGGCTGATAAAATCAGTCGTAGAAGTCGCTTTAATATATCACAAGACCTTAAGGGATTTTAATAAAAACAATTGGGGGGGATAAGGGCAGCGCTTCCCTGGTAAGTTTCCCACAGAATCTACTAACGTTTCAATAGAGAGTTGCATGTACAGAACATTGTATTTAAATGGCTTCAACAGTTAAAAGCGTTTTGTGTCGCTTATATACTTTTGGACTTTTTCAAATATAAGAACATTTGTTGTGTATGGTAAAGAGGCATCTCCATATAGTAGAAGATTAAGCGATATTGTTTGATACTCTGATACAGCGTTAAAGAGTTCGTTTCTCTGTGCGGTGTACAAGGGACAACAAAGTAGATAATGGTGCGAATTTTCTACCTGTCCACAGTGGCAAAATGGAGATTCAGTTATATTTTTGGAGTAGAGATCGCTGTTTAAGCTGCTACATTTTGTTCGGAGACGTGTATGCAAGATCTGTGTTTTCCTATTGCCTGTATAGAAATATTTTGGAATAGACGTTCTGTTGCGGTTTAAATAATTCTTGAAAGAAGTAACCGAACTGGAACGTTTTGCTTCATCGGACAAGTCGTTCCATTTTCTTACCACAGATGGTAGAAAAGACTGAAAATATAGATTAGTTCTAGCGTGAATAGATTGTAGGTTATCTGCATTTCGGAGGCTGTATTGGGATAGATTGTTTATTGACTGTGGTACTAAAGAAGAAAGATAAGACGGAGTTAAGTCATTATACATTTTGTAGAACATGACGAGTTTATGATTTTCCCGTCTCTTTTCTAGTGTAACCCAGCCAGTTTCTTGGTACAGGGCATTAAGAGATACAAGTTTGGTTGTTCCAGTGGCAATTCGTGCGGCTTCGATTTGGATTTTCTCAATTTCTTGTTTTTCAAATTGTGTGCAGTTGTCCCATACTATATCCCCGTATTCAAGTAAGGGCCTTATAAAAGTTGTAAATATTTTTTCTAGAGAACTCCTGTCCAACTTAAACTTGAGTTTTCGCATAATATTAATCCTGTTCCATGCTTTTTTAGTTATGTAATCAATATGTTGGTGCCAAGTGCAGTCGTTGGACAGAATCAAGCCTAGGTGTTTATGAGATGACACTTCAGCTATTTGTACTTCTTGCATAAACAGGGGTGGGTGAACAGGCTTGTTTAGTTTTCGAGATATCAGCATTGATTCGGTTTTGATCGGATTGAAGTCAACTAACCAGTTGTTTGCCCAGATAGAAATTTTTGAAAGGTCTGAGTTAAGGCAAACAGCAGATGTAATAGGATTTTCAACAATAATGTAGAGGCTAGTATCGTCAGCGAACAGGCGAATGTTGGAGCCAATTTCAGCGACTATGTCATTAATGTAGATTAAGAAAAGTATTGGCCCGAGTATGGAGCCTTGCGGCACTCCAGCAAGAATATACGTCCAGTCTGACGCGACACCAGGAAGTATAACGCGTTGTTTTCTTTCAGCTAAATAATTTGTAAACCATTTGAGAAGTTCTCCCTGAACACCTGCTGCCTTAAGTTTGTGTAAAAGCCCTGCGTGCCATACACGATCAAATGCTTTCCTGATGTCGCAGAAGACAACTCTAACTTCTTTGCCCATGTCTAAGGCTTGACAGAATGTATTGTACAAGAAACTGAGTTGGTTTACAGTGGAGTCTCCTTGTATGAACCCGGACTGTAAAGATGATAGAACGTTATTATCTCGAAGATGATTGTATAAGTGCTTGAATATAAGCCTTTCAAATACTTTGTCTTCAGAGTTTAGCAAAGAAATGGGTCTGTAATTACTTACTAATGAGGGATCATCTTTTTTATGAATAGGGCATATGTTTGCTTCTTTCCATTGTCTAGGTACTTCACCTTGACTGAGGGATCGGTTAAAGAGGACACATAGCGGAAAAGCTAGTTCTTTTGACAGTTCTTTAAGAATGCGATTGCTTAATCCGTTTGGACCAGATGCTTTTCCAATCGGTAGTGATTTTAGGACAGATTCAACTTCTAAGGGGGTGAGGATGATAGAATTTAAGGTAGATTCGATATTATATGGAGGTAAAGCTGGAAGTTCAGCGTTACTATCATCTAACAGTGTTTGTTCCTTAAAATAATTATTAAGTAGATTAGCCTTGTCTTGCTCATCAGTATATATACGTCCATTGCTATCCAGAGGTGGGATGGACGAGGTGGCAGTGGGAGATATCACAGTTTTTAGAGTGGACCACCAGTCTGAAGAAGTAAGGGAATCAGACTTCAACTTCTTAGCGATATTTTCATCACATGTTCTTTTCGATTCTTTTATCAACGAGACTACTTTGTTTCTGAGTTTCCTGAATTTATCCCAATGGTACTGCAAATTAGTTTGTTTAGCTTTTCTATAAGCCCTTTTGCGTTTTCTAATATATCGTTTGATAAATGTAGTTAACCAGGGTGGATCGGAAGGTCTAACTTTTATGTTTTTATTTGGGATGCATAATTTTGATATTGATAGTATGTAATCAGTGACATTCTTTGCATGTGTGTTTATGTCATTATCTTCTAGGGATACCCAGTCAGTAGATGCAGCTTTATTGCGTAATAGGTTATAATCTCCTTGATCGTACTTCCATATATGCCGGCTAAAGGATTTTGACTTGGGTTTAGAGAAATTGTATATACCGAAAATTGGACAATGGTACCGATGCTCTTGATTCAGAAATGGATCCGCAACACCACTGACTATTAAGTGGGAATTATTGCTTACGAGGAGAATATCCAGTAGGGAAGAGGAAGTTTCAGTAAAGTGAGTAGGTTCGTTTATAGCTTGGAATAATGCAAATTGAGTGCAGAAACTATGTATCTTCCGCGATGATTGCGGATGTAGCATGTTGAAGTTGAAGTCACCCGTTATAATTATGTCATTTATGCCGGAGTCAACAGCTAGGTGTAAAGAGTCTTCTATCAGGGAGTAACAAGCAAGATCGGAATTGGGTGGTCTGTAAAATAAGCCAAAAAGCGTGCGTTTATGATTATTTGAAAGTTCAATCCATATACATTCGATACCTCTAGGTTCTAAATCTTGCCTGCGTCTATAATGTAAACCCTCCTTTACGTATATTATGACACCACCGTGACTGTCTCCAACTCGGTCCTTGCGTTCAGGGCTGTTAAAAGACTGTAGACGAATATCACTTGTAGAAAATGAGGAGTTCAACCAGGTCTCAGTAAAAGCCAATATGTCAAAATGGAATAACTCTGCGTGCAACACATCTAGTTTTGAAGCCAGACTTTGGACATTGTAGTGAACAAAAGACAGATGATGACTTATATTCAATGAATTTATAAATGTAGAAGAGATGCCAGAAATTGAACTAGTGGTAACTGATGATATTGATGACGATGGGCCTGGGTTCGGATGAATATCGCCAGCAGATAGTAGTAATACAGACAGCCATGCTATCAACATTACAGTAAAAGAACATATATATACATACAACATAAATTTTGCGTTTGCTTCGTGATTCTTTCCTTGTGTTAAATTTTTACAATAGTTATGATTAATAATATTGTTAGCTACATATTCGTTTTGTTTCAGCTGAAGAATGAATGAGTAAGACAAAATCGTCTGCATCGTGATACTAAAAAACATAAGAAAATGAAGTAGAATTGAGAACTTGTACATGCAACAGTATGTTGGCATATCAGCTACTGATACTTGTTTCACATCATAAACTATGTAATTGTTGAAAGGAGAAATAGAAACAAATCAGCAACTGGTGTGCCAACTCGCATACAAGTGATAATATAATGAATCGGCGGGAATGACCAAGGAGCGCTACCCCCAAATACCCATAAGTGCATAGATGGAATTCGTAAAAACATATAAAAGATGAAGAAAACAAAAATAGACATGATAACAAAGAATGGAGGGTTTACAAATAACTTAACAGTTTATCGTGCTGTGGGTTTTCCAATCAGTTAGCAACCGCAATCCCAACAGTTCCTAAGTGTTATACCATGAATATAGTTTTATCAAAATTTGAGTGTCTAATACACATATATACAATGACTAAGTTCAAAACATGTCGAAGATGCCAAATTTATAATACAGATAAGATAGTTATGCAAAAAATAGAACACTGACAAAGCAGCAAATGATAAATAATTTAGTAAAAAACACTATATTTTTGATGAAAAATATATACTTTACTAATGCCATCAATCCATTTATAACGTGCCATTAAAGGCACAGTGGCAAGCATTGCAGACCCTGATCAGACTCCGTATGCCACGGCATTTGGTCAGGGTCTTCACTTCTTGCATCATATTACGGAACTTCTGACGTTTCACAGGCAACAAACAAGAAATACAATAAGACGGTCAGTCAAACTACGACCGGAAACAGGCCGGGTCAAATAGATGCACCATTGATTCACTTATTGTAGGTACTATACATATTAAGATATGCAAATAATTTAGTAATTCACACTTTATATTTGCTGAATAATATATACTTTTCTAATGCCATTAATCCATTTATGCTTACGTCCAAATAAGGCACAATGGCATGCAGTGCAGTCCCGGATCAGACTCCGTATAACACGACGTCAACACTAGTAAAATATAAAACTTATATTTTCACTCCTCTAAGCAGTGAAAAATATAAGATCTGGAACTACTTTTTTTCTTATTTTTAATGTTTTCATTATACAAGAAGAAAATTTTTATGGTATTCACTGAAAAAGAGTAAATTTTCTTTTTATTTTATTGTTTACAGGCCAATGCACTTTTCTGACGTCATATCTAACGTCACCAAACAAAACATGAACGTCATGGCGTCGACCTCGACTTCCCCTTGCAAATGCAAGGTTTGCATCTCTTCTATCGAAAGTGATGTATATAATAAAAAGAAAATTCAAATGTTTGTCGTGAATATGTCTTTTATTTCTCGTGAAGTGAAAAAAATGTATATTTCTTTCGTGCCTTCGGCACTCATGAAATATACATTTTTTTCACTTCACTCGATGAAATAAAAGTCATATTCACTCCAAACATTTTAATATCCTCTATTTATTTTTGTGGATTTTATCAATATATTAAGGCCTGCGAATTACTCACAAACGTAAATTAGTTTATGTTTGTGGAACTTATCGATGTATAAACGCCTGCGAATTAATCACAAACGTAACTTAAGTTTATTTTTGTGGAACTTATCGATGTATAAACGCATACAAATTACTCACAAACGTAACTTAAGTTTATTTTTGTGGATTTTATCGATGTATAAACGCCTGCGAGTTACTCACAAACGTTACGTTTGTGAGTAATTCGCCTGCGTTTAGACATCGATAAAATCCACAAAAAATAAATGTATTTGGTTTGTGAGTGATTTGCCGACGTTCACACATCGATGAAATCCACACAAACGAAATTCATTTCTAAAGAGCTATAATCAGCGTAAATCTGAATGCAGAAATCTCTTGAAAGAAAACAACACGTGACGTTGTCGCTAATTGGAGCAAAATTCTTTTCTTTTAGTGTAGACCCCTTTTCAGAGGGGATTTGATGTGCAGGAAAGCAAACAGGAAGTCATAAAAAAGTTATCTCTTTGGTAAATTATAGGGAAAAAACTAGCCGGTGTCTCAAACCCCCTTAAAGGTATGTTTTTAAAATGTTTACACAAACGTCTATTCATTTATATATTTTAACAATATAGTAAAGCAAAGACATACTTTATTTTATAGAACAGGACTTTTAAAAGGCCATGCATGGACTGGTTCAATGCTATATTCCATGGACTGCTCAACGGAGTTATTAAGTGCTAAGCATAGACCAAGCTTTTTGTGAAAGCCAGTTGTTGTTGCACCTATAGTCTGATTCAGAATCTTAATTACAGAAACTATAAGCGTTATCTTTAAAATAACGAAAACCAAACCAAACCAAATTGCAATGCAAAAAAAAAAAAAAAAATCAAAACAAAACGCCACAATTATGCAGCATAAGTGTTCTTATTCGTAAATTCATTCATAGTCATTGTAATTAAGGTAGCAGATATATTGTATTTCTTGTTTTCATGAGTACAATGAGTTAAATTTTCATATTGCGTATTTCTTGCGAATGGAGAAAACTCTCTGTATATGTAGGTTTTCCCTTTAATGTTTTTTTTTTCATTCTTATTCTCGAATGACTATTGTAGGGATGAAAGAATATCACTTAAACAAGTATTAGTTTAAAAAAAAAAAAGCTATCGGGTCGTTTAGCTTCAGCAACTGCATGTACGCTTATGCCGCACATGTAGCATATATATCAAGATTCATTTGAACTAGCCTTAATGACTCAATTTATTTTCCGAGTTTGGTTCACTCCGAACTGTCAAATTTACCGCTGATAAATTATACGTGCCCCGGACCTTGTTGACTGTTACTATTACCCAGTGGTATAAATCTGGCTGTGCGCTTTTGCATGCTTTTCAATTCTCCCTGACTTCACCTTGGGTCCCTACTCCAGGACTAGACGCACAAATTCTTTATAAGCTGCTACTTTAATGTCTTGTCATATGCACGACTACTATGTCAACAGTCTTGATAGTTGTGGCTGGTGCACATTGACCTGTCTTTCTGACCCCTCTTATGAATATTTTAGTTGGCTTTGTCGATTTCACGTAAAGAGTGCGTGCTGTACAAAATTTTATTGCAAATCTTGGTACGTAATTCACTGACTTGACATGGGGGACAGCCGATTAATCGCCATTTGTAAATTTGATGCACTAACGACAGAAACAAAATCAAGAGTTGTAATTTTCAATTATGTGATCAGAGGTTTAAGAAGTGAGACTGACAGTTGAGTTTTTATTTATCTAAACTAAGATAAGAGCTTGAATTTTGTAACGGCATGTTTTAATTGGTTTAAATCTATTATTTTTGAGAGTGCTTAATTCATCAAATAAGACACTGATCATCACGAAAACATGCCTATATAATTTTGACCCCCTTAAACCCCACTTTTATATAGTAAAACTGGGGTTTAGAGGGGTATACATTATTTTTCTTATCTCTGCTCAAAAACATAGATTGTGGGTTTTGAGCAGAAATATGAAAATAATCAGAATTTTTCATCTGAAAATTTTCATTTTTTGGTGGTAAAAATTTCAGTATATTTGAATAGGCATGTTTTCGTAATGTACTTACTATTTAACTCACAAACAGATTGTGCAAACTGGACACGAGTTCTAAGTAAGGTCAAGAATATACAATAAGATTTGTTAATATCATCATAATTACACAGATGAAAGTTTGGTCAACAAAGAAAGAGTCTCATCACGAAAACACGCCTATATAAATTTGACCCCCTTAAACCCCACTTTTATATAGTAAAACTGGGGTTTACAGGGGTATACATTATTTTTCTTATTCCTGCTCAAAACATAGATTGTGGGCACTCGTTAGAACCGCCTCGTCGAGGCGGTTCTAACGAGTACCCACAACCGCCTCGCCGAGGCGGTTCTAACGAGTACCCACAATCTATGTTTTGAGCAGGAATATGAAAAATATCGGGGTTTTTTATCTGAAAATTTTCAGTTTTTCTAAGATGAAATTTTCTATATATTGGAATGGGCGTGTTTTCATAATGTCAACCGCATATGACCGAAACGAGCGTAAATAATAAATTTTACCGCGAGTTTGCTGTGAACAAAATCTCTGGTACACTGAACCAAAGCAGTTGTTAACATCAGCGCTTCCGATTTCTCGATTAGGTGTCTGTTACCCTGGAACTAGAGTTCTAATATAACCTACAAGTGAAAATAAATTTACCTTTAAAAGTTGTGACGGGTGTATGTTCTAGCTTTTACACACACCTTTAAACAACTATAATAATAATTAATATTGTTCATTTAATTGGCCGTGGTGGAGAATAAAGATTTACGCCTCTGCAACAGTTCATCGGGGTGAACGTTTGTGCACGTAATTTAATGACTTGCTTATGGTTTGTAAATAATCTTCACTTTGTGTATGGGTCAGTTAAAAATCAAGTCAAATATCATAATTTGGTGTTTAACATGTACAGTATCTAAAGTAATTTCAGGATGATGCATGAACATGATATTTGTAGGGATGGCGACTCATGTTCATTATCAAGAATACCAGACAGGAGTTAGGCACAAGTGTGAGCAAGATACTCCAATTGTCTCACTATACAGTCGAACTTCAATGGCTCGAACATCTTTGGGAACATGAAAAATTGTTCGAAACATGGGTAGTTCGAGCCACTGAGGGTTAATCATGGCGCCAGTTCAGGAAGCAAATATCGATAATTTTGGAATTTTATTTTTCGATTTTCTACACAATGATTGTATGTTGAGTGTACTCATTAGAATCGCCTCGATGAGGCGATTCTAATGACTACACACAACATAAATTTCATGATAAATAAATTGATTGTGTTGGGGTTTAACGACACGTCAACCCTTGAGGGTCATTTTGTGTCGTCTCCCAGAGAAAGGGAGAAAAGAGATAGAAGAGAGAGTAGAGGAGATGAAAGAGAGGGACAGGGAAGAAAGAGGAACAGGAATGAAAGTGAAGAAACAGAAGAAATAAAAACATTCCCCCTCTACCCTTACCCACTACAAGGATAGCAGGCCTTGCCCAACTGTAAGCCAATATCAGTTGGACGCCCCAGTGATGTAAGATACACTCATGATAAATAAGAAAAAATCCCTAAGTATTTGTTTCTTGAGCCATTGGAAGAAATTGAGTAGGGACTCAAACACGAGTTCGAATTAGCCATGGTATACGAGCTATTGATGTTCGACTGTATATTGGTTTCAAGTACATTCAAATCCTTGGCCATCCACTAAGCGAGAGGTATAGCACACCGCCGTGCATTACAAAACTAAGACCCGTCCGATTGGCTCTGCTGACAGAGCAATCGCCTTCGGATCGGGATGGTTTGGGTTGAATTACCCGAGAAGTTCTGAAACTGGTACAAATTGCTCTTTGTCTTGACGCTCATCATTGGGTACAAGAGCTAGGACTGGTCACACCGATGACAGTATAAAATGGTTGGTGATAGTATCATGTCAGTGTGGCTGGAGTGAGTTCCTGCAGTGGGACAGCACTGTAAAGGTGCATCAGTTCCCATTACGAAAACAGCCTATTCAAATATATTGAAAATTTTACAACCAAAAAATGAAAATTTTCGGATAAAAAATCCTGACATTTTTCATATTCCTGCTCAAAATATAGACTGTGGATACTCGTTAGAACCGCCTCGGCGAGGCGGTTCTAACGAGTACCCACAATCTATGTTTTTTTTTATCAAAATAAGAAAAATAATGTATACCTCCTGTAAACCCCAGTTTTACTATATACGGGGGTGAAAATACTATTGGCGTGTTTTCGTGATGCAATCGTTACATCCAGACACCATAACGACATGAGTGAAAGTTTTTTTTATCTCATCTCAAACAAACAAGTACCGAAGAGTGCAATTGCCATGTGGTTGTATTGCCTTTGGACTTGTCCAGCAGGTGAAGCTGTCTTCTAGTCCTCTGATCATATAAATGCGACTCATTTATTCTTAACCAAAGCATAACTGCTTTCCAACCTAGTTTATCTATTTGGCCATGAATTATGCATATTCAGAGACAGAGTTCAAAACGACAGGTCAATGTGCGCAAGTTATATTTCCACTTAAGTTGGGTTTCCATATTCGATGTGTGATTAGCACAGCTCCTATATTTGCGGCTCGCCAGGGCGACCCGCCGATGGTATAGTTTCATTTTCCGATTCATGCGGACCAGTTTGCTTAGTTCCTCAACAAATAAGGGAACTGGCTGGATACATTTGATAGAAATTCCGCCAGTTGTTACAAGGGAAACAAAGTTTGTGACCTGCTATTTGCTTTCTTTAACACCAAGTCCCTTATGGAAATGGGTCTACTCAAAACGAATTTAATTTACTTTCAAGGGGAACAATTGTTTTCCTTTTAGAGTAGATTCCTTTTCAAATGGTAGGCTTAAACAATTTGATGGAATTGTTTAAAAGTGGATCCATTCTCCTCTACCCTTTTATACATATCGTCCCATAAAAGGGACATTTGCAAACAGTGTCTGATAAGGAATTTCCATACAGCAAGGTGATAATAAGCACGGATTGGTTATTTACAGACGTCTGTCAACAGCGCTTATACGTTGAACTTCAAGTTTACAGATGTCTGTCAAAAGCGACGTTTATCAATAGCAATCATACGTTAAAATCGCTATTTACAGACGTCTGTCAATAGTGATCACACGTCAAAATCGCTATTTACAGGCGTAAATCAATAAAAATACGATAAAATAGCTATTTACAGACGTCTGTCAATTACAATTACATGTTAAAGTCACTGTTTACAGACGTTTGTCAACAGCAATTATATGTTAAAATCGCTATATATAGACGCCTGTCATTAGCGAAAATACTTTAAAATTGCTATTTACAGACGTCTGTCAATAACGCATATACGTCATAATTGTTATTTCCTGACGTCTGTCAAACATGAATATATATAAATTCTAAATTTTATTAATTTATATGTGCATGTTAATATATTTATAAAACTAGTTTAACTCGAGCGAAACATCACCCTAAATTTTACTTCAGCTCCAAAATCGAAATATGTGTTTGATCCGCGTAGGGCGCCGCTACCCCATTGTGTAAATTACAGTAAACACATAAACTGATATTAACAAATACTAAGATGAAACATAGCAGATAGTTCAATGGCATGTCATCTGTGCATGCAAGAGCCCATAGGTACGATCCAAAATCAGGTCCTAAAAAGTTTAAATAATATTGTTTATTTATAGATCCGTCAACACTGAGTGTTGACGGATCTATAAATAAACAATATCATTTTAACTCAAAGTAACACCGAATGAGCAGTTGCATAATAAAATCAAACAAAAAACCAAAAAATAAATAAAATGAAAATTAACCCATAAAAAAATGACCTTGACAAAAAGTATAGATCCGGGTCATACGCCACAGAACGCGGCGTCTGATCAGACTCTTCATTCCTTTCAATTAAATTATTTAAAATTTCTATAAGAAAATCATAAAAATACAGTCGAACCTCAATGGCTCGAACATCTTTGGGACCATGGAAATTCGTTCGAAACATGGGTAGTTCGAGCCACTGAGGGTTATTCATGACACTAGTTCAGGAAGCAAATAGCGATAGTTTAGGGAAATCTTTTCGATTTTCTACACAATTATTGTATGTTGAGTGTACTCATTAGAATCGCCTCGATGAGGCGATTCTAATGAGTACACACAAAATAAAATGCCATGGTAAAATAAGAAAATAATCCCTAAATGTTTGTTTTCTTGAGCTATTGGAAGAATTTTGTAGGGACTGAAAAAATGGTTCGAATCATCCACGGTAAACGAGCCATCCGTGTTCGAGCCATTGAGGTTATACTGTACGTAATATAAAGCTGACTAATCTTAAATTGGAAACGGACTTGTGCAAAATAAGTAAATTAGCAGAGTCCACAGGGAATTATCCCACTGCAGACTGAACAGACTTTCCCATACTATATATTGGAAGGGTCCAAGGTCAATTTTAGTCACAGCAGTTCTGCGGCATCTGATCTGGGTCTGCACTGTTTGCCAATTACCCTTTTACGGGTCTCTCGACTACAATCGGTTAACGGGTTAAATAAATCAAAGCACTGAGTGTGCTGATCGAGGCGGTTGCCTGCAGAGTCTTCTTTTCAGTGTTAAAAGTCATATGTAAGTTTTAATATCATATAGTGAAAAGAATTAGAAACTATACATTTAACAAGTTATGACAAATGACGCACAACTAAATGTCTGGCTTTTATTTCTATCTCATATTTCCCAACCGTTCTACTTAAATGTAGCATGTATCAAATGTTCTTGATACCATTGCATCGCTTGGCTAAGTTTTGCTTTAGGAGTAACTTTGCACGTGCAGGCTGAATCTGTATCGGTATACATGGTAAATTATCCTTATTGTGTAGTAAACATTGTGTGCGTTAAAAAACATCTAAAGTTTTGTTGAAAGTTTCATCTCATTGCTCTAGCGAGACTCTCGAAAACGAAACGCGAAAGCGCACTTGGTAAGCTTCTTGCTGGAACGTGAAAAACGTACGCCGCTCGTGCTTTTGAGTGCACACGGGCAACAATGCATGCACTATGGAATCGTTATAATCAAACTGGTAGTGCAGATGAGCGCCCAAGACCTTGAGTGCCATGACGCCTCGGGAGGGCCGGCTTATACGTGTAACGCATTTACGTAACTGTCATCTAACGGCAGCGTCTACCTGCATGACACGTTTCAGAGTCCGTGTATCTGAGAAAACTACAGTCGAACCGCAATTGCTCAAACATATTTGGGATCGTTCGAAACATGGGTAGTTCGAGCCACTGAGGGTTAATCATGGCACCAGTTCAGGAAGCAAATAGCGATAATTTAGGGAAATCTTTTCAATTTTCTACACAATGATCGTATGTTGTGTTTACCCATTAGAATCGCCTCGATGAGGCGATTCTAATGAGTACACACAACATAAAATTCCATGATAAAATAAGAAAAACATCCCTAAATATTTGTTTTCTTGAGCTATTGGAAGAATTTTGTAGGGACTAAAAAAAGAGTTCGAATCATCCATAGTAAACGAGCCATCCGTGTTCGAGCCATTGAGGTTATAGTGTATACGAAACCGTTCCCATTCGAATAATTTAAGGACTAGGAGCTCTTATATTGGTGCGATTCTAATTCGACGTCTTCGTAACGTACACTTACGTTGGGCACGAAATCACGTGAAATTGACTCAAATTCGTTGGAACAGAGTTCTTGCTTTCGATGAGTCTTGTTTCAACATGTCTTTTTCCGATGGCAGAGCAGAAGTACGGTGAAGTCCACGTGAACATTTCGCGGACTGGAGTATTCTCCAGATGGGCAGATTCAGTAGAGGTCTGTGGTGGGACTTAAGGAGATCGGAAAATCGTTTGATTGTGGTCCGTGGCAATCTTATTGCATATACCATGTTTTGACATCTGAAGTGTTTCCATATATGGCTCGACATGGAACTGGACTGATGTTTCAATAACACAATGCTATCCCTCATGCCGCAAGAGGGTACTCAGAATTTTCTAAATGAAAACGGCGTCCATGTATTGTCATGACCCTCCCGATCCCCAGATATCAACCTTGTTGAACACTTCTGGGATGTATTTGGTACGCTTGTAAGACAGCGTGCATCGCAGAATCTACATTAGTTGGAAATGGCGTTAATCCAGGAATATTTACATTTTAAATGTAGCCGTCTACGATAAAGCAGCCATTCTTGTTGCAGCTCATTTCTCGATGCGAAACTGAGCTATCACGTCATCTAGGCCGCGCATTAGGGCGGGGCTATTAGAGCGTCCGCCTGTAATGTTCTTTGTTTACATACGTGCATGCGACGTCGGTCACGTTTAGCGTGACGTCGGTCACGTATCTCCATGACGTTAATTAGGCTCCTTTTTGGTCCTTTTTGGTGTTCAGTAGAACCGTGTGTCGGGTTACACTTTTTTATCCAACGCTGTAGATTGGCGTGTTTTACTGGAGGAGTTATATTCGTCCGCCGATGTTGTACTCAATTCTCATAAAAGTTTGAAGTTTTCTTTGGTTTTGCTATTTATTTATGAGTGTATGAGGTTAATATGTTTAAATGCAGAATTTAGCGTTGTCAGCGATAGCAGGGAACTATTTGTTACATGTAGGTAAATATTAGGATCGTAGTAACAGGAAAACAGATTGTCGAAATATGGTATGTTAAATATGGTGGCGTTCTGGCAACCGCCCCCGCAAAAACCTGTCTGGCCCGCAGACAACGAAATGCCGTCTTTTCTTCCAGCTAAATCTAAGTCAAGAAATGTTGATAAAATACAAGAAAGCGTCTAATGTTAAACAAAAGCATTGTATATTTTCCACATATCAGCAATAACAAAAAAGGGAATTTTCTGATTAATAATAAAAAAAACAAAACAAAAAAAACAAAAAACAAAAAAACATTGACTGATGATTTAAAGCTCGAATCAACTCCTTTAGAAACTTCACACATGTCAAACGCATCTTCTTCAAAACAAAAGAAATAAAACAGATCACTGTTTTTAACTGCTTCCTGACTGGAAGAGGCTTCGTTTCTCTTTTAATTATAATAAGTGTCGCTTTAATTATAATAACTTTCGCCTTCAGCTGTATATGGTTAGAGGATTAGATTCAGAGTATTTTACGCTTAGCACCCTGGGTAAAATTTTCAGCAGACAACATTTTGAAATAATTTTCTAATATTACCTAGAAAACAGGATTTGACATTTCATGCAAATTGTTAACAATTTGCATGAAATGTCAAATCTTGTTTTCAGGGGAAAATAGGAAAACATCAATTTGTCGTCTGCTGAAGAGAGTGGTAAAGGTTAAAAACGGCGTTTTTATAAATGTTTTAACACCATCTATATCTGAGCTGCAAGGTCAGATAACGTACCATCGGACATATGCGCCCAGCAAAACTTCAGATCAGCCTGCGCATTTGCACAGTCTGATCAGAATCTTCACTGGCTCATTTTGGGTAGGCAAAGATGAAAAAGTTTCTTCATTCGAACAACCCAGACTCTGATCAGACTGCGCGAATGTGCAGGCTGATTTGAGTCTTCGTTGGGCGCACACTTCAGAAGGTATTTTTTCGCACGGTGCGGCTCCTATGGATGTTAGAATTACCGTATTAACCCTAAATATAGGGACAAACATGCCTTAAAAAAACGTGTAAGCCCAGATCACACACTGCAGAATGCGGCGTCTTATCAGTGTTTACACTGTTTTCTTCTCATCCAGCAATTAAGGACGCATCAATAGGTCGTAAATTAGACTTGTTCAAATTTTAGAATAAATAAGGGTTTAAGGTGTTCGAATGTTGAGTGTAAATACGGTAAAGCGATGTACAAAAAAGCGCTGGTCAGACTGTCCGGCTTCGATGGCTTAGCCAGATTTTGCAGAATAAATCAAGGGCGGATCCAGGATGATTTCTAGGAGTGGGTGGGGGAGGGGGGAAGGGAGTAGATTTGATCAATTACCGTACTTACTCTACATATTCGGAAAGTCATGCCTGAGCATTACTAAAACATGCCTATTCAATTATACTGACAATTTTACCACCAAAATGTGAAAATATTCAGACAAAAAATTCTGATATTTTTCACATTTCTGCTCAAAACATAGATTGTGGTTCTAACGAGTACCCACAATCTATGGTTTTGAGCAGAAATAAGAAAAATAATGTATTCCCCATGTAAACCCCAGTTTTACTATATAGAAGTGGGGTGTTAGGTGGTGACAATTATATAGGTATGTTTTCGTGATGGAATACAGTGTAGACTCACATCAGATGCCGCGTTCTGCGGCGTCTGAACAGGGTCTACAATACTTAACCAACAAGTTTACATACATTCACAGGTAGTAAAATGGACTTGTTGAAAAGAAGTATAAGGTAAAGAGTAAGGGTATGAGTATTTAGGTTTCAAAAAGTCATCGAATTTACCCAAAAATTTCTCATAAAACTTTGAGTCAAAGGGGTGTGGGATGGTGGGAGGGGGGTTCAACTGAACCCAACGAACCCCCTCTGAATCCGCTCTTGTACATGAGTCCCTCCGAATAGAAATTGATCATCTGACATATACATGTACGACTAGCGTTAACTTTGATCAGTCTGTGCATCTGCGTTGTCTGATCAGAGTCTATGATTATCGCTAACACAATGTATGGACTTTTAACATTCTGTTGGCGAACAGTGATTCTGAGATCCTGATCAGACTGCGCAGATTTGCAGACAGATGTGAGTCTAATCCGGTTGTGTATGACATCGGGTTAACCTCTATTGGAAAAGTTTACCACTAGAAATGATACGGGCAAACCCAGCAGACGACTAATTGATGATATTTTTCACAGAATTTTGGCTGACATTTCATGCAAATTGTTTTCCTAGGAGACAATTTGCATGAACTTTCCAAGCCTATTATCTGGGAAAAAATAAGAAAAATATTTCAAAATATCATCTGCTGAAAGGAGAGTTTTACCCTGCAACTCGAAGACGTCATTACACATGACACGGCTCAAGTTAATGTTTTCCACTGAACACAGAACAATTAACGGGAAACCATACTGTAAGCTTTTTGAACCGCAATGAGAGAAAACGTACCTTCTGACTTGTGCGCCCAACAAAGACTCAAATTAGCCTGCGCATCCGCGCAGTCTGCTCAGAGTCTTCGTTGTCCCGATGAAGAAACGTAGCATCCTTGACTATCCAAAAACTGCATTCCATGAAGATTCTGATCAGACTGCGCAAATGCGCAGCACAGACTGATCTGAAGCTTCGCTGGGTGCACATGTGCGAAGGTACATTTTCAGACGTATCGGTTCGTTTTGATTTTATGTCTTGCACTACCGGTAATACCCTATGTATGTTGGACCTATTAACTCCTTACCATACGTTCTAAACATTTAAAAAGCCCATTTCATGTGTCTAAAATTGCTAGACGAGTTGCAAACAGCGTAGAGGCTGATCAGACGCCGCGTTTTGCGGCGTCTGATCTGTCTCTACGCTGTTTGCGCAGACCTGTCTGCCCGAATTCTTTGGGTAAGCACGGTACGTTAACGTGTCAATAACATATACCATCACTTTGATTTATCATTGTTCTGACCCTCCAATGCTTTATCACTGTTATCACCTGCATCGCCAAGGATGTTACAATATGTAGGATTCTCAATCCCACTGGCCATATTTTCATACTTCGGGTGTAAAAAATTTCTTTCCCCGTGCTCCGGTATTTCTTCATAAATAGGCGGGCACGTTGGCAGACTGTGACCTAGCTCTGCTTCACCAAGCTCGTCATACGAGGGCGGATTCATAGGCGGAGAATAGGCGGGCAATTTGATATCTTTTGGTAGCTTAAAAGCATTTGGCTGACTTCCACCACCTGAATACATTTGAGCCACTCTGCCACACATAGCGTAAATAGTGCTGTTTGGTCCACTATCAGCTGTTGAAGCGATTGTGTTGGTTTCAGCTGCTCTCTCCGCGGCTTCGGCTTGTCGATTTTGGCGTATTCGAACACACATCCAAATTGTGAAAAACACCATAATGACAGTACCTGTTGATATCCCAACTGCAAAGAGAAGCAGTGACATTATTACGTACTCTTGTTTGGTTTGGAGCTTAACGACACATTCTGACAACACATAAAGGACATGTCGAGTCGGTCAGTTTACCTAAATATATTTTTCCTGGGCAGGCTTAGTCTTCTAAGCGATTAACCATTACTTGAGAACATTCTTTCGCAATTACGTACTGTTATCCATTTATGCCTAGTGGACACGCCTACCCTTATAAATTAAATGAGTCCATTTCACAACAATATTGCGAAAATTTCAGAAAAAGTTGAACAAGCAGAATTTGTCTGCTTCCAAGATACCCAGCAAGCATACACCATTGACACAACGTCGCATCAACGTCGATGCGACGTCATGACGTCGCATCGACCTTAATGCAACGTTGTATATACATCATGTACCTGCTGGATACTTATCCTACAGATTTCTGCGTACTTTGCATTCATTTTACTAAGGGAAAAGGTGAAAATAGTTGATTAAAAATGACTAGTGTAAAACATTTTATGCATAAGTAGTTACGACAACTGGTTTTACTTTTAATCATGACAAAAGTTTGCAAGTTTATTTCTTCTGTGTAAAGCCTCAAGCAAAAAAAAACGACTTTCTGAAAGATTTCGAAAGCACAGTAAAGTATATATATGTTACTTTACAAAAACATGCCTATTCAAATATACTGAAAATTTCACTTGCAAAAAATGAAAATCGTCAGATAAAAAAATCTGATATTTTTCATATTTCTGCTCAAAACATAGATTGTGGATATTCGTTAGAACCGCCTAGACAAAGCGGTTCTACCGAGTACCCGCAATCTATGTTTTAAACAGAAATAAGAAAAAAAAATGAATGTCCCAGTTAACCCAGTTTTACTATATAAAAGTGGGGTTTAAGGGGGTCAAAACTATATAGGCAGGTTTTCGTAATGCCTCGTAGTGGCATAAGTATCAAACCGGTATTAATCTCAATACTTACCATAAAGGCAGTGAACTCGCGTTATCTCAAAACATAGATTGTGGATACTCGTTAGAACCGCCTCGACAAGGCGGTTCTAACGAGTACCCGCAATCTATGTCTTAAACAAAAATAAGAAAAAAAATGTATGCCCCTGTTTACCCCAGTTTTACTATATAAAAGTGGGGTTTAAGGGGTTCAAAACTATATAGGCAGGTTTTCGTAATGCCTCGTAGTGGCATCAGTATCAAACCGGTATTAATATCAATACTTACCATAAAGACAGTGGACTCGCGTTATCTCAAAACATAGATTGTGGATACTCGTTAGAACCGCCTCGACAAGGCGGTTCTAACGAGTACCCGCAATCTATGTCTTAAACAAAAATAAGAAAAAAAAATGTATGCCCCTGTTTACCCCAGTTTTACTAAATAAAAGTGAACTCGCGTTATCTCAAACCGGTATTAATATCAATACTTACCATAAAGACAGTGAACTCGCGTTATCTCAAACTCAAAACGTTCAACATTTTCTGTTCGAGATAACAGTAGTTTGGGACAACAGGAATTAAAATATAAAGAACCTAAAGCAAAACTAAATAATAACTGTAAAATAATTTGTCTTACTGATTGTTCCTGTAGGCACTCCATTATAATAGTATTCATATATGGGGTCTGCTGGAACTCTGGACCAATCGGTTTCTGGAATATGTACACAAAAATGTTAAAGATCAACGGGAAATTTAAGCAGGATTCCTAGAATGAAGGCTGTTCTCTTTTAGATACTCAAAGAATACCACACTCTAAACGAGATACGTTATTTTGCATGTTTTTAAGGCGTACTCTAAATTTACAAAGGTGATATGTTATTCTAAATTTTTAAGTGCACATGTTTATAAGGTGAAAATAGAAACATATTGGTACCCACTAATATTCTTTCTCCATACAAATTTATATCGAGAAACACGATAGTAACATGTTATGTTGACATATTTTAGGTCGGTAAATTGGGGAAAAATTATAGTGATATAATTTATCGTGATCATACTACAGCTGAATGATTTATAACGTATCGCAGTTTATTTTATCGCGCGATTTTTTTTAATTTTTTTTATATACCAGTTACATAACATAATTATTTTCTTATTTCCATAGAACTCACTAGTAAATTCACTATTAAAAAGTATGTTAAAGATCAGTAGCAGCCAGGGCCCAGTTGTTCAAAGGTAACGACGTCGTTAGTTAACGATTCGTTAAAATTTACATCGAGTGATACGCAAATATGATGAAATTTTTTGCTGAAAAAATGTGAGTAGCTTTTGCAGTGCAAAAGCTACTCACATGTTTTCGGAAAAAATATCAGAAAATTGTATATTGAATCCGCTAAAATCGTTAACGAAATGGCCCTTAACGAGCTCGTTAAGCTAACGACGCTTTGAACAACTGGGCCCAGAAAGCTTGTTTACTTGCATCTCCCGTAAGGTAAAGGGAATTAATTATTTTTCCCATAGAGCTCCATATATAGTACTTTATTATTTTGGCTGAGAGGACAGACAAGCTCATCAAAAGCCATTGTTTTATGAACTATGTTCTCTTCACGAGCAAAAGTTTTTGGTCATGCCTCTACCGAACGGCCTTACGTCATCCTTCCTACCGATTATTCTTTACCTTACCTATTACGATATAAAGATCTCAAATACTTAGATGTCCCAAAGGAGACACGTTATTTTACATGTTTTGTAGGAAAAAACGGTATAGAATGCTATATTGGGAAACATTTCTGCATGATGAGTATCACAATCTTGTCAATAGTTTAAATATCTTGTATTACTTTCTGCAGCTGGATGTGTTATTTGTTGAGTTTTACAGTAATTCGCATGTGTTTACACATGGACAAAATCCACAAATATAAACTTCTTTTCTTATAATTCCATCTCGGTCATGCTGACGTTGAAAACATATCAAAACATTTTATTTATCAATCTGGTCAAAGTATTTGGTTCGAGAGGTCCTGTAAAGGCCACCTGGATTAAGAAATCATCTGTGTGAGAGGGCCAGTTTTTCATATCGCTTGAAAGACAAATATGTGGAGATCAGTCTGTGTCAATGTATCAAGCAAACACCTGTCTTAAGCAACCATTGTTTGGCTTCCCACAGATGCTCGCTATTCACATATTTTACTGCAATGAATGGACCGCGTCATGCGAAAATGCTTCTCCAGGCATTGCGAACAGTGACTCCCCCAGATCAGCCTGCGAATCCGGGCCTTTACTGCCCGCTAACGGAATCATTGGATATTACAGAATGTACGTACAGTCAAACTTCAATAGCTCGAACACCGATGGCTCGTTTACCATGGCTAATTCGAACTCGGTTTTGAGTCCCTATGAAATTCTTACGATAGCTCAAGAAAACAAATATTTGGCGATTTTTTTCTTATTTTGTCAATAAATTGTATGTTATGTGTACTCATTAGAATCGCCTCGTCGAGGCGATTCTAATGAGTACACTCAACATACCATTATTGTACAGACAATCGAAAATGTTTTCCTAAGTTATCGCTAATTACCTCCTGACCTGTCGCCATAATTAGCCCTCAGGGGCTCGAACTACCCATCATCTCGAACAGATTTCTAAGGTCCCAAAGATGTTGGAACCATTGAAGTTCGACTGTATTGAGAGCAAAGACACGAATGATACTTTGCGCATGCATTTGATGACCTAAATCTGCGCATTTTGAGCATGTTCGAAGGCACTTTTTCGCTTGACGCGGCTAATATATCAAAGAAGTATTACCCTGTTCGTACACGTGTATACTAAAGGCGCAGATAGCCTTATTCTGGTCGAAATCCAGGGCGGTGTAGCTAATCGGGTACGTCCCATGCGACAGTTTCCTATTCCGTAACAAGTCACCTTCAACAAGTACTTGAGAAATACCAACATTGTCAGTTGGCACTGGAGGGACCCACGTGACTGTTTCATCATCTTTAGCCCAGATTTCAACAGGACAGGAACTAAAGACAGGTGCATATTTATCTTAAACGAAACATTACTTAATATAGTTATACAATATGAGTAAGCGCTCGATAAAACAAACAAAATGGCATGTGTGCCTGGCAAAGACTCAGCTCACCCTGGGAATCCGCCCTGTCTGATTAGAGTCTTCAGTGTGCACTCAGTGGGTAGCTAAAGACCCTAGCTTTCCTCATGCGGACAGCGAAGACTCTGATAAAACTGGGCGAATATCCAGGCTGATCTGAGTTTTCGCTGGGCGCACATGCCATTTTGTAGATTTTGTCGTGTCCTGGCTCATATGTAAATGATAATAAGAGCCGGGTCCCAGCATTTTCTACAGGATTGTATGTGCGTCCAGCGAAGCCTCTGATCCGCGCAGGCTGACCAGAGGCTTCGCTGTCCGCCTGAGGACGCTTTGGATCCTTGGCTACCTACAGAGTGCCCTGGTTTTAGAGAAGACCCCTTTTCAGAAGGGGTTTTGTGTACATATATGCAAACAGGAAGTCATTAATATTGTCTCCCTTGTAAAACATGACGGGAAGTCTATCAGGTATATCCAATCCCCTTAAATGTACACAGGTCGTAGGTGTATTTAACTACCTCAAAAGAAAAAATAAAATTGCGTCTTTCAGAACTTATGTGGAATACATGGTCTGTCTTATCAGCAGTAAAAAGGAAACAATACTATTGTCCTTTCGACATCACTCAGAATAACGGTTTTTGCTTGGCCTTTTAGTTTGTTCGGATTTACCATATTTTGTCTTTTCTGTTTGCTCTCAAATAATTACCCTAAAATTAAATTTATGACGAAACATTGGTCTGACCTATGCAATAGGAAAGTGATATTTTACAATGTTTATCTAAGAAAATATACGGTGATTTTTTTTTTATCATTTATGCTTCATAACAATATTTTGTAAATTTCAGAAAATTTGAACAAGAGGAACTTGTTTAAAACCTGCCTAAAGTTTACCTACACTCCAGATTCCTGTATAATTTGCAGCCATCTGTGATTAAATGAAAACATTTGTATATCTTAAAATAAAAGCTTTTCATGTGCACATAGCTACGACCAATGGTTTTACAAAAATAAATCATGCCTAAAGTTTGCAAATTTACTTCTTCTGTGTAAAACAAATTAACAAAAATAAAACAAAGAAACAAAGTTGGCATCTCAGCTTCTAAATGCTCATCTTTCTAATATACAGTCAAACTTCAATGGCTCGAACATCTTCAGGACCATAAACCTTTGTTCTAGACTGGGGTAGTTCGAGCCTCTGATGGATGGTTAATCATAGAGCCAGGTCAGGAGACAAATGAAGATAATTTTAGGATGTCGTTTCCTTCTTCTACAAAATAAGGGTATGAGTATACTCATTAGAATAGCTTCGATGATGAGATTCTAATGAATACATACACCCTACATTTTCATGATAAATGAGAAAATTGCCCTAAAACATCCGAAAATATTTGTTCACTTGAGCTATCGGAAGAATTTCCTAAGGACTGAAAAACGAGTTCGAATCAGCCATGGTAAACGAACTATCGGTGTTCGAGTCATTGAAGTTTTACTGCAGAAAGTTTTACTGGTCATGGTAATCTATTCAGAATACTTACGGTAACTAAGGCATGCTTAATTACGGTTAATGTCCTAATTTTGGCCTAAATTTTGTTTTTATGCACCTGTTGCTTAAAATACTTAGAGGAATGGCAAACAGTGTAGACCCTGATCAGACTGCTCCTTCAGGGGCAGTCTGATCTAGGTCTGCACTGTTTGTATATGTCATTTTGTCAGACACTTTGGTGTTCGAAATTTTAGGACATTTACCGTGTATCTTTTCAGCTCAGCAGAGCGTTTAAAAACATAATTTAACAAATTAACTGACGGTATCCTCAAAATCACTTTGAATGATGGTACCTACCTTTAACAATAACCTTAAAGCTGCACTCAGCCATGAGTCCATTCCGGTCTGTATAGGAATAAGCCATTACAATGTGTGTGTTTTTATAAATATCGGAACTGCGACTATGCCTGAACTGTGTCTCGCTGTAGTACACCTGTTTAAACAAAAATACGTAACCCAGAAAATGCCACAATAACGAAACACAGCCTTTCTGAATCACAAACAGAAGAAAACACGAGGTACAAAAATGACATAACAAACGTCAGGTATGAATCCACGGACGCATGCACAACGAAGGACTGCAACAGACGAACCGCACTGGAACGGTACGAAGAAAATCTACTAGGAGCCCGAAACCCATTTTTGCTCGCGTGAAACCCCACCATTTATGGCAGCTTTTGAAAATTATGGAATGATGTCATAAAGGTAAAATAATATGGCAATAGGAGTGTACTGGGTAAAAAATTCAGCAGAAAATGTTTTGCTGCTTTTGTTTTATTTTTCCCAGAAAACAGGTTTTGACATTTCATGCAAATTGTCTCCTAATGAGACAATTTGCATGAAATGTCAAAAACCTGTTTTCTGGGAAAAACAAGAAAAACTCTTTTTTTTTATCCTAGCATGCTAAGCATTTAATAAGTTGTGTCAGGAGAAAATGACCCTGATTTCATATACGGACAAAGAAGGTTCTGATCAGTTTGTCTTCTATTTTTCCAGTTAAGTATGCAAATGTATCTTTGGTGATATCATTGCCATCTTTTCATAAAGGCCGTATTTTTTCTGATTGTGGCTCTTCCTTGGCATCTTCTATACCATTGCCCCCACCCCTCCTACCACCACGACCACACACCATTTCTTTGTCTTCTGACAGTTCCCAGGCGGTTCCTCTGTTGCAGTTCTTCTTTGGCCGTGCGTCAGTTATTTCACTGCGGCGTTTATTTTATCAATGGTTGTTCCTTCCCAGCTAGCATTCTTTATAAATCTACAGCGGGCCGTTATCGGCCCGTCAGGGCAGCTGACGGGCCGATAACGGCCCGCTGTAGATTTTTAAAGAATGCTTACTGGATTATTTCTTCTTCTTTTGGTCCCTCGTGATTATGGCATTTTCTGGGTATAGGCATTTTATTCCTGCACACCAGATAAGGAAATCATGGATTATACCCTGGAATTGAAATTCTTATCCTACCCAGGTTATCCTACCCAGGGTAAGATAAAAATCGAGAATTCTTATGAGTTTGATATGAACTGGTTGTAATGAACGTCACGTACGCAATCGTTAAGGATTACGTCATTAAACGCCACAGTAATGTCATAACAATATGGTCGACGTCATTATTAAAATATCTACGTTCAGAAATGCAAGATGTGCATGAAAAAGAATCGATCATGGTTGTGAGGGGTAATTAGAAAAATCAGACAATGTCAGACAATGATCCCCGGGACGGATTTTTCTATCTACCCCTACACCAATAATAGACCCTTATATTTTTGGAACTATCAGCAGAAACAACTAGCCCAGTGTGGGCTGAAATATGAAAGTGTGTGTTTTCGGTAAATTTGGAAGGATGCAAGTGACCTCCATGGCAAGAACAAATGGCTTGATTCATGGATGAGGCAGATCTCCATGCGCTACTAACAAATATATGTGTTTTACCATATGGAAGCTGAGGGCAAAGGTTGGATCCTGTCAAGCCAGCTTAAGCCCCACCCCGCGCCCCCGTACCCCTTCTCATCCCCGGTAATATAACTGCTGACCATTCCAAGGCGGTGCATTCATTGTGTACTTTCTGTTAAATGTTCTGTACTGTTTAACTTACAAATGTGTTTTTTTTAAACATATGTAAGTTTCAGATAAATTCAGTTAAATTTAGCTGACAGAATTGCCACCTTTTGAGAAAGGGTTGCCAACTGCTTGCTATTTGTTCTTTTTTGTCTATCTTTCCCTTTCATGTTGATCTTAGTGTAGATGTGCTTGTATCAGTTCCTGAGTGCACTTATTTAGATTGATCAAACTGCACATTTGTGTAGGCTAATCTGGCCCCGAGGTTATAAAACTATTTTTTCATGCTCATTTCAGCTGAGCATGAAGTTTTCTCTGCTAAAAGATATGAACGTGCGAACAAAAATTGACTAACCACAGACTAATCTCGGGTTTCCTTTTAGCAATATGCTGGCCATGTCAAGCAAAAACGTTTTAAGGTGTCTTCGAAAATGTGCAAAATACAGATTCAGATTTATTCCGCGCATGCGCAGTCTCATTCGAGCATTGGCCCTCCACTGATGCATTCTATAATGTCAAATGATTCTATAGGCCTGGTACTTTGCTTTCCACATATCCGAATGCACGACTTTGCTTGACGAGCCCAATTGTGCTAAAGCCTCTTTAACCTTTAAAGCGCCAGTAACAACTGCAGCAGACGACTATTTTTTATTTGTTTTATTTTTCAGAGAAAACAAGTCTTGACATTTCTTGTGAATCGTCTGCTTGGCAGACGATTCACATGAAATGTCAAGATTTGTTTCCTCTGAAAAATAAAAAAAAATCGAATGTCGTCTGCTACAAATTTTGCTAGGCGCTTTAAAGGTTAATCCGATACTGTTAAATCATCAATACTGACTGATAATACGACGTCTTCAAAGTCTTTTGCTATCAGGTTAAGCTCTGGTAGTATGGCAATATCGCTTTTCTTTCGAACGTTAGCCTCAACTATATGACTAGGACAGTTGATAAAATGCGGCTCTGAAATGAAATATAGAAATACTTTATATTGTTAAGAAGACACTGAATCACTCACCACTGGTTTGTCAGTTAAGTCTTGGACCCAATATACTAGGTCCGAGATTAAGTTATAAATCGAGGATATATATACATGCATCATTGGTATGGGTGTTGTTACATGATTTTACATGTTTATCGAGTTTTATGAAGCTATCAGTACTTTGTTGAGTTTCTCAAAATAGAAAATGCTCTTGAAGGTAATGCAATAATCGCATTATCAATGGATATTTATCGAACGTTAAGTAATGTTCTACCGACCACACACACACACACACACACACACACACACACACACACACACACACACACACACACACACACACACACACACACACACACTAGAAAACAAACATATATACGATTCCGGAAACACACTACAAAACAAACAATACGATTCCGGAAACAAAATACGTTTCTGACGGAACATTTAACCTTCACGAAAACATGCTTATATAAATTTGACCCCCTTAAACCCCACTCTTATATAGTAAAACTGGTGTCTACAGGGGTATACATTATTTTTCTTATTTCTGCTCAAATACATAGATTGTGGGTACTCGTTAGAACCGCCTCGCCGAGGCGGTTCTAACGAGTACCCATAATCTATGTTTTAAGCTGAAATGTGAAAAACTATCAGAATTTGTTTCTAAATATTTTACCTTTTTAGGTTGTAAAATTGTCAATATATTTAAACAGGCGTGTTTTCGCAATGGATAAAAAGTTAAAATATGAAGACGTGTGTAAAAAAATGCAGATATTGTATTTGGATCTGTCTCATTCTTTTACAAACGTGAAAAATGTTTCTATGCTATAACTGAAAACTTGTACAATCATCGATGTTATGATAAAGGGCTGGGATTTTTGTAATGTTTTAGTAGTGCTAAGACTAAAGGTTACACTTAGTGCAATTGGTGTTAAATATGTTTAGACATGGAACAGGCGGCAAGCTGAACGAGAAGTTAACTGCCAGGCAATTGTTAACCTGGGAGTGAACACCATGTGTACTATTGCCTGTTTTGTGTGGGAAACTAAAGGCAAAATGACTATAGTATATGGGATACTATTAAGAGCATAGGGGTATATTACAGGGTTTCATTATCCCCCATAATCTCAATCAAACATTATGAAAACATGCCTATTCAAATATACTGAAAATTTTACTACCAAAAATGAAAATTTTCAGATAAAAAGTTCTGATATTTTTCATGTTTCTGCTCAAAAAATAGAATGTGGGTAGTCGTTAGAACCGCCTTGACGAGGCGGTTCTAACGAGTACCCACAATCTATGTTTTTAGCAGAAATAAGCAAAATAATATATACCCCTGTAAACCCCAGTTTTACTATATAACAGTGGGGTTTAAGGGGGTCAAAATTATATAGGCATGTTTTCGTGATGAATTGCGATCAGCGAAGACTCTGATCCGACTGTGTATGACAGTTCGAGATTGTTTCAATACAATACAATAGAATATTAACCTTTCCCAGTACTTAATATTACTACTCATGCTATTTTTAGTACATAAAGGTATAACTTACCTTCAGGAACATGTGTGGTGTCATTGCCTGAAAGAAGAACCATACCGGAGTTTTGATTTGTCTACGAAGTAATACCCAGTGGATTTAAAATACAGTGGTGCACGTGCACGGAAACACACGTTACAAACCATTCCATTAAATGTATGTTAGCGTACATGTTAAGAACAATTACGTTTATATTTTTAACAAAATAGTACACAGATACTTACTATAATCAGATATCAAGTAACAAAATATTAAAATATAAATGAAGTTACCCAAAAATATCGAAAACACTAAATGCGACAGATATTTCAGCAGCAATATCAGACATTCTAGTGCACTTGCGTATATAACGCGACGTTTAATTGGATAACGTCAAAAAATTGCGACGGTATATTTAGGGGATAACTGCATTCAAATTTGTCATTTGGAGAGGTAAATCGGCGGTTTTACGGTCGGAAATTTCGTTTTACGCATCGCGATGCGTAAAACGAAATTTCCGACCGTAAAGCCGCCGAATTACCTCCCCAAATGACAAATATTTGACATCGCGATGCGTAAAACGAAATTTCCGACCGTAAAACCGCCCATTTACCTCCCCAAATGACAAATATTTGAACGCATCGCGATGCGTAAAACGAAATTTCCGACCGTAAAACCGCCGATTTTCCTCCCCAAATGACAAATTTGAACGCGAATTGTAAAACGAAATTTCCGACCGTAAAACCGCCGATTTACCTCCCCAAATGACAAATTTGAATGCAGTTATCCCCTTATTGTACCTTCGTACATGTGCGCCCAGCGACGATTCAGATCAGCATTCACACAGTCTGATCAGAGTCCTGTATGTGCGCATTTAAGATATCGAATTATACAAAGTTTCTGTAAGAGGACAACGAAAAATCTAATCAAACTGCGGGGATGCGCAGGCTGATTTGAGTCTTCGATTCATCACAAAAACATGCCTGTATGATTTTGACCCTCTTAAATCCCACTTTTATACACTAAAAATGGGGTTTAGAGGGGAATACATTATTTTTTCTTACTTCTGCTCAAAAACATGGATTGTGGGTACTCATTAGAACCGCCTCATCGAGGCGGTTCTAACGAGTACCCACAATCTATGTTTTGAGCAGAAATACAGATTTTTTTTTCTGACAATTTTCATTTTTTTGGCGGTAAAATTTTCAGTATATTTGAATAAGCATGTTTTCGTAATGGGGAGTTTATGTGAAAAGGTACGTTTTCTCACAATGCAGACCATTTATGTTTCCCGTCAAAACTCGGCCCTCTTCAAACTAAATCTAACAACAAGTAGCAGTACTGAGACAATGCGAAGCGGAGACTTACAGTTTTGTTGTGTAAAGTATTTAGTTGTTACGGCTTCGTGTTGTACCTGTTCTGGTAATCGTAAACATTTTATTGGTCCTATTCTTTCGGTGCCTTTGAAGGCTATGGTTCACGCTTTGGTAGATTCCGAATTATTGCAGTTTTATTTGAAACTATTTCTTTGGCCTTCTTTCACTTCCTTCTTAATTGTTGAATAGTTAAGTATTTCAAGTACCTGGACGTTCAAAACGAACTGAAGAGGCATAGAAAGACGATTCTGAGCACAACAACGAACAAACCCGCAAAAAAACGTCAGTGGAATTTATCATACACGTGAGACAACACTGATTATTATATAACCTAAAAATAGACTGTTTTTTATTGGTTGAGAGCTGTTTTCAGCCCAGTGAATATATCTGATGTACACCAGCTTGCACGGGCTTTCCGGTGAATATTAGGTTCTTAAATTAGATATCAACTTTTAGTGATGTCGTCAGTACACTAGTGACCCTGACATCTACGCGCGCTTTTTATATAAATGGGGGCTGGTGTTGACTGTTATTGCCACAGTTATCAAGAGAAAAGACAAACTATGTAATGGAACAATTATTTACTATTGAGGTATTGGATATAACGTTGATATCCACCACTGAATACCGATATTGTCCTCGGCTATCACCTCGGTCAATACTGGTATTCTCTGGTGGATATCATGTCATATCCAATACCTCAATAGTCAATAATTGTTGCAATTAAGTATTGCATCGCGCCATCATCACGAATTATCAAGAAACGAATCACAATTGATCAAGTGTGATGTACCGTACTTACTCTATGAAACCTTACTCAATGACCATAATTATCCTAAAAGTGGGCAAGCTCATTTACTACACGTTGAGGTGTCTGAGAACTGTTTGCGCAGAACTTTATGACGGAATACAGTGATCAACGACAGTATTCTTTCCTAAAAACGTTTCCATTAAAATGGTTTTGCTGTTGTTCTGAGTACTTAATGAGCAGGGTCCAGTTGTTCAAAGCGTCGTTAGCTTAACGAGCTCGTTAAGGGTCATTTCGTTAACTGTTTTAGCGGATTCAATATACAATATTCTGATATTTTTTGCTAAAAAAATGTGAGTAGCTTTTGCACTGCAAAAGCTACTCACATTTTTTTCAGCAAAAAATTTAACATATTTGCGTATCACTCGATGTAAATTTTAACGAATCGTTAACTAACGATGTTGTTAGCTTTGAACAACTGGGCCCAGACTGATATGTAAGAAAGATATTGATTTATTCTCATTTCCTCATAGAACATATGTTTTGGATATTTGTTAGAATCGCCACAATGAGATTCTGAAGAAGCCAACTGATCTGGATCTGCAGTGTTTGTCATTAATTATGTGAATTACTATCAAAAACCCAGATAAAGTAATCTGATTGGCTGGAAATTAGAAGTGGGCGTGGCATCTTAATTTATTCAGAAAGGCAAGGGTAAATTTCAGACTGCCTAAGATCATTTTAGGACCAAGTTGGAAAATTACGAAATCGTATTAATCAGAAATTTATTAAACAAAACTTAATTAGGTTTATTACAGCACCAATAAGAACTGGTTGGTTGGATTGGAGTTTAACGGCCAAGTCAACATTATTAAGGTCATATCGAGCCGGTCATCTTACCGAAGCACATTTTTCCTCGGCAGGTAGTCATCTAAGCATTTAATTAGTACTTTGTGCACATTCTTTCGCCTAAAACTGACAACTGTAATGTCCTCTTTGAATCACTGGAAGGGAGAGAATGGTCTTACAGAATATTTCATGATAAATACCCACGAAAGAATGTTGTCGGACTCCGAGGGATCGAGCCCAAGAACTGCTGATCAACATTACGAAAATACGCCTATTCAAATATATTGAAAATTTCACCACAAAAAAAATGAAAATTTTCAGATAAAAAATTCTAATATTTTTTATATTTCTGCTTAAAACATAGATTCTGGGTAAACGTTAGAACCGCCTCGGTGAGGCGGTTCTAACGAGTACCCACAATCTATGTTTTTGAGCAGAAATAAGAAAAATATTGTAAACCCCAGTTTTACTATATAAAAGTGGGGTTTAAGGGGGTCAAAATTATATAGCCGTGTGTTCGTGATGACAGTCGGACGCGCATCCGACCGACACACCGAGGCCGGCTGCACCTATAAGAAATACATGGGTAATAATTATTATGGAAGGGACAAATTGTCGGATCAGATTGTTACGCATGCTGCTTGGGCGACTGTACCTGGACATCTTTTGCAGCACTGTCCACCAATGGATACGGGCTGATGCCCGCCCGGGCAAGACTGGTCTGTGCAGTTCACCTGCTCACACTTCATCCTTCCCATCGGTTGACATACACACACCTGTGTAAATAAATTCTAGTGATAACAATAAAGTAAAGCGTTGACAGTTACCAGCGGGCACGTGACGTTTATACAGCGTAAAATTAACATCAGTGCAACGTCATGACGTTTAATCGACGTAAAGGTGATGTGTATGTATACAAAGTCGCGTTAACGTCGATGTATCGTCATGACGTTATGCGACGTTGTATAAACAGCATGTGCCCGCTGGATTCTAACGGATGATTCTGAGAAATCAGGAATTCAGCAGAACATGGAGACGTAGTTTTGTATCTTAAGACATGGGTAGGTCGAGCCAGTGAGGGTTAATCATAGCGCCAGGTCAGGAGGAAAGCGGGATAATTTAGGGATGTCTTTTTGGTCTCCTATTAAATAATGGTATGTTGTGTGTACTCATTAGAATCGCATCGGTGATGTAATTCTAACGAGCACACACATAATAAACTTGCATGATAAAATAAGATAAAATATGAAAAAATCCTTAATATATATTTCTTTTCTTGAACTATCTGTAGAATTTCGTAGGGACTCAAAAACATTACGAAAACAAACCTATTCAAATATATTGAAATTTTTACCAGCAAAAATGAAACATTTTAGATAAAAATTCTGATTTGTTTCATATTTCTGCTCAAAAAATAAATTGTGGGTACTCGTTAGAACCGCCTTTTCGAGTTCTTCTGTTTTGTGTTCATCACAAAACCACGCCTATATAATTCTGACCCCCTTAAACCCCACTTTTATATAGTAAACCTAGGGTTTACAGGGGTATACATTATTTTTCCTATTTCTGTTCAAAAACATAGATTGTGGGTGCTCGTTAGAACCGCCTCGGCGAGGCGGTTCAAACGAGTACCCAAAATCTATGTTATGACACATTTTTGCTTGTCGCCGTGAGAAAAACGTAGCTATTTATGATGAGGCTTTAATACCTAAACGATGGGTGAAGGAGTTTGAAGTGTCTGGTAGTAATAAAGCACCACTACTTACCCCCAAAGCATCGATAAACATTTCAAAATGTAAAAAAATCTCAACCAAAAAGTGTGATCGAAAAATTCAACAAAGCAAATGAAGTTTGTCGTGATATTGCCACATTTTTATCGTCTTGTGGCCAGGCTGAATTTCAAGAAAAACTAGCAGTCTTAATAAACCTTAAAACTGAGTGGCAATGTTCACAAATTACTCATAATCCGCTTGTTGAAAACGAAAGCAAACAAAGCGAGGCTACAGCAGTTGTTGCCAATGACGAACTGGTTTCATGTTTCAAACTAAAGGTAGACCCTGGACATTGCGACACAATCGATTCGCCAGTTAAAGACATGCACGATACTGACGAAGAATAAATATCGAGTACACAGAGTCTTTGAGCGAAGCCGACCCTGATCAGGAGACCTTCAATATTTTTGAAGAATTGAGCAATGTTAAAATAGACAATGTTAAATGTCGCAGGGGTCGCCCTAAGGGAACTAAAAAACATTCTGGAACTTTTCCAGTGCAAAATCAAAAGCATCTGGAAAGAAAAGAAAGGCCTCTGACGACCTTCAAAACCAACAAAAACATTTTAAGTCTGAAGATAACGCATGTAATAAAAATTCCAAAACTGTACAAAAAGACAAAGTAATAATGCAAAATTCTGATACAATGGGTAAATCAAAAGATAAAACTGCTCAAAAGGAAATCAACAACGTCTGGTTGAAGGTTGGTAAGCATACTCTACATGATAATAACAAAGCAGACATAGAAAATAGAAAAATGCTAGATGACACAATTATAGATGCAGCGCAATTTGTAATGAAAAAACAGTTCACTGATCCAAAGATAGAAGGCTTTCAATCTGTTCTGAATAAACAACGCGTCACCAGTTTCAAAAAAGTTGAAAATGATATGATGCAAATTTTACATCGCGGCAGTCCCGGCCTCGGGCATTGGTTGACCGTTTCAAATCTTAACTGTCAAGAAAGGAGCGTAAACGTTTAACAAAGAGAGTAAATTACAAATAGCAAACATATTAAAATCAACAGGCAAAAACATTAAGTTCAATATCATCCACGTGCAACGTCAAGCCGGAGGAACTGAATGTGGTTTGTTTGCCATTGCCTTTGCAGCTGCTTTAGGATTCGGCTTTAACCCCACAAAGCTACTGTTTAAGCAAAAATCAATGCGGGGTCACCTCATCGATTGTCTAACAAAACAAGAATTTTCCAACTTTCCGTTTAGCATAAATACTACATGTAATTGGAGGAAGAAAAAGACTGTCATTATAAGAGAAAACATTTTTTTTTGTATTTGCAGGGGCCTCTACGACAGCGAAATGGTTCAGTGCACCAGATGCTCTGAATGGTTCCATTTTCGCTGTCTAGAAAAGCAGACGGCAGAAAAAGTTAGGAAAAACCCTGATTACGCATTTAAATGCAATGCATGTTTTGCCTGATTTCTTTCTTAAACATCAGCTAGTAAAAAATGCTTAAAGTTTGTTGTTGTTTCAATGCAAATACATGTAAAATTATCAACTTGTCTACGTTGTTTCCTTCTTTCAGCAAATAAGACTTCTCATTTATACATGCACGTCTTATAGCAAGTCTTAATGCAGGAATTGCCTCACTGCAGCAGGTCAGATAAGGTTGATCTTATTTCTACTCAAAACGATACTTATACGGAATAAATCGAATTCCAGACACCAAACTCCAAGCCAACTTCACAGACTTAGACAGAAGTGATTTCTTATTTATACCCCCTCAAACGAAGTTTAGGGGGTTATACTGTTTTCAAATTGTCCGTCCGTATGTCCGTATCTCCGTAACACTTTGGTTTTTCCTGCATATCTTACGAAATAATTCAATGATTGTCATTCTCGGATGAGGTTGATCTTATTTCTACTCAAAACGTTCGTAACTCGTAAGCCAACTTCACAGATTTAGATAGAAGTGAGTTCTTATTTATACCCCCCGCAAACGAAGTTTAGGGGGTTATACTGTTTTCAAATTGTCCGTCCGTATGTCCATATCTCCGTAACGCTTTGGTTTTTCCTGCATATCTTACGTAATAATTCAATGATTCTCATTCTCGGATGAGGTTGACCTTATTTCTACTCAAAACGTTCGTAACTCGTAAGCCAAGTTGACCATTGTCTACATTGTCCCCAAACTAGAAATATAGTGCACAAACTAGTATTATAGTAGATTTAACAGATCTGATACACAACAAAACGTTGATTCAACCCATATTCGATAAATAGAGTCTTAATTTGTTGTTGTTTGAACCGTATACAAATGTATCAGCATATTAAAATCGTAAAATAAAGTTTTGCATGCTGTTTAACCCTTGTCATGCTGAATAACTTAAGATGCCACGCCCACTTCTAATTTTCAGCCAATCAGATTACTTGATCTGGATTGTCGCTATAAATTCAAATACTTAATGGCAAACAGTGCAGATCCAGGTCAGTTGGCTTCTACAGAAGCCAACTGATCTGGATCTACATTGTTTGCAAAGGCAGGATATATCGGGGCTCAGCAGGGCAAGGGTTAAACCATGTGCTAGATAGGGAATATGTATCAACAAATTATAAATCGTACAACAATCATGTTTACTGTTCGAAACATGCGAGATATACACACACATCAGTTCGACTCCTGGTATAACAAATAAAAATTCGCAAATGACTGGTAATAGCAATTTCACGTTAAAATTGCTAATGCCAGTCGAATCGCTATAACCAGTCGACTGGCAATAGACCTTTCCTATTATTTAAAGGAAATCGATACACTTTAGTTAGAGAAAACATCGAAAAATCTATTTACCGCTCATCAGTTTCTTTGTACATGTATTGAGGTTTTAAGGCCCAATCAACCCACTAGGAACATCTTGAGCGCGGTCAGTATACATATTCATACTTTCACTGGGCAGGCCTAGTCCTCAAAGCGGGTAACCAGTATTGTGTACAATCATTCGCCAAAAAGTGACAACTGCACTTCTTGAATCAGCGGAACGGAGAGAATGACCGTAGAAAATATTTCATGATCAATCTCAACGAAAGAATGTTTCCGGACCCGAGGGGGTCGAACCCGCAACTCCTGATCACCAGTTGGACGCGCATCCAACTGAGCCACTGAGGCCGGCACCTCTCTTCAGTACTGGGGTCTGCTATTAAAGAAAAAAAATCACAAAGGGGAGCTTTTGTTTTCTTTTAGAGTAATCTCCTTTTCAGAAGGGGCTTGGTGTACCGAAGTAAAACAAAAGTTGTCACCCTTGTCACAAATGGCAGTACATATAGGGGTATCCATTCACCTTAAACAGAAACTTACAGAGCAGACATGTGGCCTATAAATGTCACCGACGGAAAACGCTCGGTTGTCATCGTAGCATTTGACGTCATCTGGTATCTTGCATTCGCCAGAGCACCCATTCCAACAGCATACTTTGTTGTCTTGGCAACCGTCGTCTGAATAACACTCGTGTATGGCATCGGTACAATCAGAATTTTTTAAATCATCAGGATTTATAGGACACAAGTTACTGGTCACTGAAAATACAGTGAAACTTCAATGACTCAAACATTGATGCGATAGCTCGTTTACAATGGCTATTTCGAAATCGTTCAAGATTCCTAAGGAAATTTTCTCATAATTCTAGCTATCAACATACAGTCGACTCTCGTTATCTCGAGCTCGCTTATCTCAAATAACCGCTTATCTCGAAGAGAAAATCTGGTCCCTGCCTAAACATGAAAATCTAGCAATAGGTAAAAAATATTGTGGAAAAGAGGAGAAATTCTCCTCTTTTCCACAATATTTTCAATATATCTTTAACTTCAAGAGTGCAATTACATATATATTTGTTAAATGTGGTTGTTCAAATTATTTTTCCTCAATTCTGCAACTCTGATATGTCGAGGTACGGATATCTCGAAGTATTTCAGAAAGTCCCTTGGAATTTGAGATACAGAGAGTCGACTGTATTTAGTATAATTTAGGAGATTTTTTTAATTTATCTTGAAAATAATTATCATAGTGTGCACTCATTAGAAATGCCTCAATGAGGCGATTCTAATGAGTGTACATAGCATACCTATATAAGATCATGTTTAATCGTCCCCATAAGGCCTCCTGACTTGGCTTTATGATTAACCTTCAGTGGCTCGAACTACTTCTATCTCGAACAAAATTTCATGGTCCTAAACGTGTTCAATCTATTGAAGTTTGACTGTAGTAGACAAAACCTTAATTAACTTAAATTGTAGCAAACCGTAACACTTAAAACTGAAACTATTGCAGCAGAAGCTACATGAAATCAAAGCACTGACAGCACTAATGGGTTGACTGTCTCTGAGTGCAGGCTGGGAAAAAGGTCCCGAGAGGAGCCTGTTTCACTTAAAACTTCAATCCTGTAATTTAAGCAAACAATGCAGACCCTGATCAGACGCCGCGTTCTGCTCTCTTTACACAGCACTCTAACGTCACAGCGACAAGAATAGCGCGGCTGTCAATAACCGTTACCTGGATTCATTGGTCAATGATAATCACTTGGACAACAACCTAAACATTACGAAAACATGCCTATTCAAACATACTGAGAATTTTACCACAAAAAAATGAAAATTTTCAGATAAAAAATTCAAATATTTTTCATGTTTCTGCTCAAAATATAGATTGTGGGTACCCGTAAGAACCGCCTCGGCGAGGCGGTTCTAACGGGTACCCACAATCTATGTTTTGAGCAGAAATAAGGAAAATAAAGTATACCCCTGTAAACCCCAGTTTTACCATATAAATGTGGGGTTTAAGAGGGTCAAAATTGTGCAGGCATGTTTTCGTGATGGGAAATTTCAGTGTATGTATATTTTGGGTCGATTGTTATTCTAAGTGTTAAATTTGTTTTCGAGAACGGCATTCTTTTTACACAAAAAGCGGTTACGATACAGAGCAGGCCGAATATATTGCAGAGTTGTTTTGGACGTCAGATCCATTATCTACTGCCTATTTCCCTTATCTACTGCCTATTGTTTTGGACGCCAGATCCTTTATTTACTGCCTATTTCCCTTATCTCCTGCCTATATATTATTTTGGACGCCAGATCCCTTATCTACTGCCTATTTCCCTTATCCACTGCCTATTGTTTTGGACGCCAGATCCTTTATCTACTGCCTATTTCCATTTTCGACCTGCAAGTGTAAAAGTACAAATTGGTACCTAAACCCCGCGAAACTCGATTGTCTGGGAGATATTTATTTTTCCGTTATCATTATTGACTTTAAATACACCCCACTGAACTTATATCGACAGAGGGCAAACCAGTTTACGACGCTAAATATCACAAGTGATCTTGGTCGGGATTTTTTTCGTTGAATGGTATATCATTTTATCATAATAATTTATTTGTCGGTTTTCAGTGCAAATTCCGAAACGGCTGATTGCCTATCGAGACTAGTAAATGAAAACCTTCAAATTATCACTTGCAGAGGCTACCCAGCAGGTACACAATATCAAAATGACGTCGTATCAACGTCGATGCGACGTGATCACGTCGCATCGACGTTGATACGACGTCATTTTAACGTTGTGTGCCTGCTGGGTAATGTTGTGGGCAGTTTGATTCGATTCTGCATATGTTACCGTAGCATGTCGGGAGTACCGAACAGGATGCTCTGGCTTTGTGCAGTCTGATCGGGATTTTCCCACAGTTTGCGCGGGTTGTTGTTATTATCGAGGCGCTGCGCAGGCTGCGCTGGCTGTATGCAGTCTAGTCAGGGTGTCTCTGCCGTAGGCGCAAGTGGTAGTTTTGGTGGAAGTAAGAACAGTGCAGGGTGTGACTTGCTGATTTAAACCGTGGAAGTGGCAGTACCACAGGGGCTCGCGCCGGCTTAATATAGTATCAAGGAAGCGCAAACATACATACGCTTGAACATGTGCATTTATATAATTGGTAACATGCGAGTGTGGGCAGTTCCTGTAAATAATTAATAAACCTGCAATCTCAGACGCATGTGCTCGTGTATATCACATAGTAAGTCTTCTGCGCGAGTAAAAGATCTAGCAGAGTTGAAGTTGATTCTGGAGTACTCTCCCTTAGACTTGTAACCAAACTTTTGTAGTGTATTACATGGATTACTCTCTAAGTTTGCCGGTCCTGGTAACAAAGTGTATTATCTTTATAGCATTTGGATCGCGGCGTTTGGATCACCGAAGCCCAGTTGTTATCCAGGCATTATGATAAATATTGTAGTTGAATATTGGGAAATGTGGCGTGAAATTTTGAGGTCTGGCGACAGTTAGTGGATTGCTCACTTTCGGCAGCGCCGATTTCGGCAACCGAGAAGTCGGTCATGTCGATGTCAGTGATAGATTGATCATGACGTCGGTTATTCCGTCGCGACGTCAATGACGTCATTCGCTCTAGTTGGTGACGTACGTCGTCATTGTAGAATAATAGTACAGAGTCACATAGAAGCAGGTTTCATCTTGTGTTATTGTGGAATGCATAGATAGAATGTGTTTGTTCGTTTGTTATAGGTTTAGGCTCTCTCAGCTACATCATTTTCCTGGTTGGGGTTCGAATGTATTAACCTCAGGGAAGAACACTACCTACATGGTCGACTGGCCTAACCTTAGGATCTGTCAAGACAGTATCAAGTCATCGCGATGAGGAAAATGACGAAAGAAATTTCTGTATCAGAATTAGAATTGAAAGAAGATCTTGTATTCAATGTGGGCTTTATTTGCCAACTGCGTAAAATAGAAAATATAAGCGAAATATAACGAGCTAAATAAAATATTAAGTGGAAAAAAAAAAAATAATAATGTGAAAAAGACTTATCTAGAAAACTGTGAAAAAAAAAAAAAAAAAACGAGAAAGTGATGAACCGTTGTTAGTGTTGTGAAATGGCATTCTCTTCACATCACGAAAACATCTTTATAATTTTGAACCCATTAAACTCCCACTTTTATATAGTAAAATTGGAGTTTACATGGGTATACATTATTTTTCTTATTTCTGCTCAAAAACATAGATTGTGGGTGCTCGTTGTGGGTACCCATAATCTATGTTTTGAGCAGAACTATGAAAAATATCGGAGTTTTTTTATCTGAAAATTTTCAGTTTTTGGAGGTGAAATTTCTATATATTTGAATAGGCGTGTTTTCGTAATGACCTCGGCACGACAGAGTTCACCACACTAGGTTGTATTGTAGATTGTACTGGTTGTCAACAATTTGATTAGTCAAGCCAGATTAATCAACTTATGAACCAGTATAGTTTCCGATCGTGTTGTGATCATAGTCGAGGCCGACGCGAAGAGAACTGCAGTGATAGCGAGCACAGCTCGCGACCGCGCAAAGCGCGTCGCGAACGAAGTGAGCTCTACAGTAGAGAATATGATCAATGAAAAGTAACATACAACGATATATACTTTCAGCAGAAATCGCTCTGACCAATTTTCTTCCCGTTTTCTTCCCGGAAATGGTCAAAAGTTGTCACCGGAAGTTGAAAGGACTGGAGCGGACTTGATACTAATAAGCGTCACGAAGTGAGAAGAAACGAGTGTCAATAAGTGTCACGGACATATATTGCTGATTATTTTTATTGTTTATTTATTATTTATTTTTGATTAACATATATTTTTATATACTGATAGTCATTCTTAAATGAAGGACTTTTGAAGAGACTACAAACAGGGTCTGTGCTGTGCTCGCATTTAGGCTAAGCGTATTTTCATATTATGTTTTGTGTATGTTGTATAACTATCATAAAACATCAAACGGCATTAAAGTCTCTGCGTAGTGATACAGTTAGGCGTCACAGAACCTGGAACTTAACCAAATAGGAAGTCATCCTCGGTTCTTCTTGACCGCTCTCAGGCGTAACAGAAGGGTGCATTCCACAGTTTCGGACTTGTGAACCTGGCAAAAATGTCAATAACTAGGGGTAGGCCTAGTAACCAGTCTGAAAATACTTTTTGCTGCACATTTTGACAAAAACTGAAGTTTTATGCTTGTCAGTTATTGTTAACACTGAAGAAAAAGACTTTTCTTCAGGTCACACGACCTTATTATAAAACAGTGCAGGTAAAATACGAAACTGTTGAATTCTGTCTGGTACACGATTTTACCTTGTCAAAAATTTTAACATGCTTTTCTGTTGATTTTATCTTGAAAACGACATGGCTTACATGTATTGATTTCTGGATAAAAGTAATATTCTGTAGGCGCTCTGTAAAATTTCCAACTGTTCCAGGCCACTGCGTTGTCCTGGAGTTGATGATAATCATTCGAAAACTGCACTTTTTGCATAAAATTGGCCACAGTAGGAGGTGGGTGGGGTATTGTTTACATATGTGCAACATTGCAGTTATCTTTATGATGATTAAATTATCATTTGGTATGTTTGCAATTTATTGATACAGTACCTAATGGACATGTACTGCGATTGCATTTTATTTGTGTGACGGCTTCGAACAGGTAGAAATAGAAATGGAAGTCAAAACTGTGGAGTGCACCCGAAGCTGAAATGCATGTCCACAAAAACGGTGAATTTAATTGCACCAGATAACTAATATCAACGACCCTTATTGATCAGGCGTAAATATATATTATGGGTACTCATTAGGAGTGCCTCGTAACAAATATCCAAAACATATAATTCTTGAAGTAATAAATACATTTCAGTTTAACTGTCACCTCTTGAGCGAAGGCTCCCTTCGTCAAATTAACATTATAACGAGTGTTGCGGTTGTATCGAGTGCCGGTTTAAAGAGGGTTGGCTGTATTGGTAGAATTGGTACTGAGAGAATTATAATTATTGTGTCAACTTACAAACTTCACAAGCTCTTCCCCTGTATCCGTACTTGCACTGACAGCGTGCTATAACTCCGTCTTCAATACACTGTCCACCATGCAAACATTCCTCCGTGCACGTGACTGGAATAAAAAAAAAACATACAAAAATTGACTGCCTAGCGAAATCCACGAACATATACAATATGGTAAATGGATCAAAAAAAAAAAAAAATAATAATAAATAAATAAATAAATAAATAAAAAAAAATAAAAAAAATAATAATAAGAATAAGAATAATTATTACGTTAACACATTTTAGACTGAATAAACTGCCCTTCATTACATATTAGAAAAGTCAAGCTTCAATATTGGGTAAACATATGGTAGGCTAGGTGATTTATATATTCCTAGAGAAAAATACTCTGGATACTCTGTTTGCAAGGAGCGGAGACCCTTATCAGACGCCGCATTATGCGGCTGTTTGCCATTTACCCTTTTGGGGGTCTCTAACCTAAAATAGGTTAAGAAGTCTATTATACATCACGAAAACATGTCTATATAATTTTGACCCCCTCAAACCCCACTTTTATATAGTAAAACTGGGGTTTACAGGGGTATACATTATTTTTCTTATTTCTGCTCGAAATATAGATTATGGGTACTCGTTAGAACCGACTCGTCGTGGCGGTTCTAACGGGTACCCACAATCTATGTTTTGAGCAGAAAGATGAAAAATATCAGAAATTTTTATCTGAAAATTTTCAATTTTTGGTGGTAAAATTTTCAATATATTTAAATAGGCATGTTTTCGTAATGTGTTTGCCATTTACCCTTTTGGGGGTCTCCAACCTAAAATAGGTTAAGAAGTCTATTATATGACCTAATGTATAACCCCTGTTGCTAAATAATATATACTGAACTATAATAATAATAATAATAATAATAATAATAACAATAATAATAAAAATACTAATAATGATAACTTTAATAAAAATACCACCAAAAAATTTCAAAGCGTGCATGTACTTAACCCTTGTCAGGCTGAATAAATTAGGATGCCAGCCCACTTCTAATTGTCAGCCAATCAGATTGCTTGATCCAGGTTGTTACTACAAATTCGCATACTGAATGAAAAACAACGACGATCCAGATCAGTCGGCTTCAACAGTGCAGATCCAGATCAGTCGGCTAAAGCCGCCTGATCTGGATCTACACTGTTTGAAAAGGTGGGTCATATTCAGGTTCAGCAGGACCATGGTTAATAATAGTCAACATGTATACTGTCTAGTTATTTGACCAAACTCTGAATCCTGATATAACCGGTGAGTACGTAACGCATAGTCATGTCAACTGAAAATATTTTAACATCTCAGACAATAAACAACATGTTCTGTGACATACGGACAGCTCAATGAATAAAATAAAGATTTGTATAACATTTACATTAGAGGTTTAGTATCTAAAAGTAGAACATTAATTGCTTGAAATCGCATAGCTTTGGTATATTAATAATCCGAAGGAAACCAAAATGATTTGTGCCTATCAAATTGAAATATACATGCCAATAAGATTGTTTATGAAATCTACACACAGATTCGTCTAATGTCATCGGGTTTTGTCTTTCACCACGGAAGACTGTTAGTCGTGACTATGGCATTTCCTAGGAATCTTAATTTATATGTTGTCTTTAACCCGTTTTAGCCATTTTTGAGTCGATTGTTTGCAGCAGAGCAAATTGAAAAATACGCAAAAATTTCCTATAAGTTGTTGTCCACGTGATTATCATTCACCAAAGAAATCAAACACCGCGTTAGACGAACTAACCAAATGTTCACGATATGAAACCCACAGCCTGTTGTCTCCGAACCGAACTCTATTCTAAAACCTGGGCTGGGCTTAGTGCTGGGGCACTGATAAACAGTGCTGACCAGATCACACAGTGCAGAACGAGGCGTATGATCAGGATCTGCATTGTTTGTTTAAATAACAGGAAGTTTAGGCTGAAATGAAACGGTCCCGTTTAGAAACATTGTCCCTACCTACACTCAGGGACAATCGACCCATCAATGCTGTAAGTACTTTGACTGGCAATGTTTGTCATTTAGTTTGATTTCCTACACACCAATCAAAGTCTGAAAAGGGGTCTACTCTAGAAGGAAAGAATCTGCTCCTCTAGGGAGCAAATTCTTTCCCTTTAGAGTAGACCCCTTTTCAGAAGGAAGGTAAAGCATTTTTGGCAGAGTTGTCTCCCTTGAAACTATAAAAATTACCCTTAAATACAAAGAATAAGACTATTCAGTTAAGAGGACAGGATAAACGTTTTAGAGTTGCTGTTAGTTCTTACAAGGAAGACGAGGTTTGTGGTTTTCTGCATATCACGCCCATTCTGAAAACTGTCAACTCTCAAAGGAAAGAATTACCATGCTCGCTGCTTTTTGTATTTTGTTCTGTTAGTTTCTCAACTTATTTTTATGCTTTGCGTATCCTGTCTAGCACTGTGGGTAGCTTGTTAGGGTAAAGGGAATTGATTGCTCTGTTTTTCCTATCTTTGGTTTGTGGCGTGTTTTGTTTTGTGGTTTCAAATGTGACGTCTCTTTAGTCATTATTTGTTCCTCATCTCTCCATCCTTTGGTGCCTCGGCAAGGATGTTTTTCATGATTCAGGCATTTCCTTGCCTCTCATAGTCAGTATACTCTTCATCTTGATGTTAGTCATTACGAAAACACGCCTATTGAAATATACAGAACATTTCACCTAAAAAAAACTGAAAATTTTCAGATAAAAACCTCTGATATTTTTCATATTTCTGCTCAAAATATAGATTGTAGGTACTCGGTTCTAACGAGTACCCACAATCTATGTTTTCAAGCAAAAATAAGAAAAAATAATGAATACCCTTGTAAACCCCAGTTTTACTATATAAAAGTGGGGTTTAAGGGGGTGAAAATTACATAGGTATGTTTTCGTGATGGGATGGCTTGATCTTTGATTGTGGTTATTCCTGCACATCTATACTGTCTTTGCTTCATGATTGTGGTCTTTCTTTTACTTCATGATTCTGGTCTTTCTTTTACTTCATGATTGCGGTCTTTCTTTTACTTCATCATTGTGGTACTTCTTTTACTTAATGATTGTGGTCTTCTTTTTTACTTCATCATTGTGGTCTTTCTTTTACTCAATGATTGTGGTCTTTCTTTTACTTCATCATTGTGGTAATTCTTTTACTTAATGATTGTGGTCTTTCTTTTACTTCTTGATTGTGGTCTTTCTTTTTCTTTCATGACTGTGGTCTTTCTTTTACTTCATCATTGTGGTATTTCTTTTACTTAATGATTGCGGTCTTTCTTTTACTTAATGATTGTGGTCTTTCTTTTACTTCATGATTGTGGTCTTTTTTTACTTCAAGATTGTGGTCTTTTCTGTAAAAACTTCAAGTGTATAGTAAAACATCAATGGCTCGAACATCTTTGGGACCATGGAAATTTATTCGAGATATGGGTACTTCGAGCGAGATCAGGAAGCAAATGGTGATCAATTAGGGAAGTCTTTCTAATCTTCTATACAATAATGGTATGTTGTGTGTACTCATTAGAATCGCCTCGATGAGGCGATTCTAATGAGTACACACAACATACACATTAATGATAGAATAAGAAAAGTTCCCCATTTTTTTATTTTTTATTTTTCTTGAGCTGTCGGAAGAATTTCGTAGGGACTCGAAAACGAGTTCGAACCATTCAATGTAAACGAGCCATCGGTGTTTGAGTCATCGAGGTTTTACTGTATTTTGGAGGTACATGTGAACAGGGATCATCCAGGTCATCTAATATTCAGATTTCGTTATTATACACTTACCTATTTCACAGAAGTTTCCACTGAAGTAGCTTGAAGGACAAATACATTTTGGCTGTCCGTCCACCAGCTCACAATTTCCACCGTTTTGGCAACTATATTCGCAGATAGCTATAAAAGGAAATAGAAACCCTACATATTCATAAGTTTTACCGTGATGTTACGTCCATACGAGCGTGTGTCACTTTCGTTATCAGAGTCTAATAAATGTTTAACTTTATATTCAAATTTACATTGACATTTACGTCCGTGTTTCTCTTGGAGATCACCTTGGGTACATTTTATGCTTGGAGGTTGAAATTAGTATGCTACCTACCAAGATCTAAACCTTCAACTCTGTGTTAGATTTGCCCATGAGCCATGCCGTTGGGTGGAACTATGGGTCTAAAGGGGGGGGGGGGGGGAGGGGGGGGATGGGGTATTTGTGTACTTTGGACCTATGTCTAGTTTCTTTAATTTTTAAGGTAACTATGGCTAGGAGTTACGTTCTCAGATCAATTAGCGTTATTAAGGTATTTTCAGCTATATCATATAACTACTCATATTCTAATGAGTTCTGTCGTTCGATATTTCATATAAATCTAATACGGATTGCTACAAGTTAAAACGCATCTTGAACATCTAGTCTACCTAAATTACTTCTGGGCCGCGCCATGTATAAACTTGTCTTCGGGCATACGCGGGCAGCAAAGGCCCAGATCAGCCTGTGCGTCCGCACAGTCTAATCAGAGCCTTCGCTGTCCGCTAATAGGATCATTGGATGCTATAAAATGTATAATTGCAGAGCAAAGGCCCGCATGAGAGTTTCCGCATGCGCAGGATGATCTGGATCCGCACATTATGCGCAAGCTAGAAGGCATTACTTTTTCGCATGACGAGGCCCATATGGTAATATGTATTAACTCTAGTCATCACGAAAACATACCTATATAATTTTGACCCCCTTAAACCCCACTTTTATATAGTAACACTGGGGTTTACAGGGGTATACATTATTTTTCTTATTTCTGCTCAAAAACATAGGTTGTGGGTACTCGTTAGGACCGCCTCACCGAGGCGGTTCTAACGAGTACCCACAATCTATGTTTTGAACAGAAATATGAAAAATATCAGAGTTTTTTTATCTGAAAATTTTCCGTTTTTAGAGGTAAAATTTTCTATATATTTGAATAGGCGTGTTTTCGTAATGCCTGCGGAACCCGAATATGCTCTTCCTTAGCAAACAGTGTAGATGCAGATCCTTTTGCTTTTGAAGAAGCCAACTGATCTGGATCTAATTTGTATCAACAATCTAGATCAAGTTGAGGAACCAGCTTTTGCAGCTATCTATGCACGGCCCGTACAGTCTTTCTGTAGCGTTTGTCTATAGGCACGCGACTAAATATTTGTGATTTTTTTTACATATTATAAAATATTTGTCCATCGTTACAAGAGGGTATATTTTGTATTTTTATTGTCAATGTTGGGCGATAAGGCCAGTTTTGGTTAGTGCTCTTTAATCAAGCCGATTTTGTATTAGTTTTGAAGAAACATCTAGTTATTGGTCAATAGATGCGGTTCTAACGAGCACCCACAATCTATGTTTTGAGCAGAAATGAGAAAAATAATGTATACCCCTGTAAACCCTAGTTTTACTATATAAAAGTGGGGTTTAAGGGGCTCAAAATTATATAGGCATGTTTTCGTGATAAAATGCCACAATCACGAAGGAAAGCCTGTCTGAATCACCAAAAGAAGGAAACACAGAGGACAAAAATGACAAAACAATTGTCACATATGTAACCACCGACCCACCAACAAAGAAGAATTGCAAAGAGTAACGGTCGTCGATCGGCGGTCGGAAAACTTCTGGGTGGGCGATGGGGGCTTAAACTAGTTTTACTGGTGCGAAAACCTTAATTAATGCGATGCTAAAATGAATATAGAGTGAATTCTAGAATTATTATCAAACTCTAAGTAATTAACTGACCAGATGATTAACAATAGTTTGAGTCCTTGAAATCTCAACCAGCAGGCGCTCTGGCCTCAATATCAAGATCCGAAAACCAGTCATTACAAAAACACGCCTATTCAAATATATTGAAAATTTCACCACCAAAAACTGGAAGTTTTCAGATAAAAAATCTGATATTTTTCAAATTTCTCCTCAAAACATAGATTTTGGGTACTCGTTAGAACCGCCTCGTCGAGGCAGTTCTAACGAGTACCCACTCGTTAGAATCGCCTCGTCGAGGCGGTTCTAACGAGTACCCACAACCTATGTTTTTGAGCATGAATACGAAAAATAATGTCTACCCCTGTAAACCCCAGTTTTACTGTATAAAAGTAGGGTTTAAGGGGGTCAATATTATATAGGAATGTTTTCTTGATGTTATTATTAAAATTAAATATGGTATAACATTCAAGTGACAGCAGCCTAATTTTAGCATACGACACGCCTTCATGACCAGTTGTACTGAAGATATGCCGCGAACAACTTTCTTCTTTTTTTAATGTAGGTATAAAGGTCACCATATAGGCCAGATAGAACTACTTGTGGTATGCGTTACGCATCTTTTCTAGAGCTACGCAAAATTTGCTTAACACATGCCATACAGAACAAGCGACATGCCGTGGGCAAGATATTTAACGCACGTTGGTCCGAGGTCAGTATGTAAGTAATGCTAATCATGCTAATGCTAATCACGGTGGCCTCGGTGGCTCAGTTGGATGCGCATCCGAGTGGTAATCAGGAGGTTGCGGGTTCGATCCCCGCCGGGTCCGTAACATTCTTTCGTGGAGATTGACCATGAAATATTTTCTACAGTCATTCTCTCCCTTTCGCTTATTCAAGAAGGGAAGTTGTCAGTTTCAGGCGAAAGAATGTGTACAATACTGGTTAACCGCTTAGAGAACTAAGCCTGCCCAGTAAAAGTGTGGTTAGGTGGTAAGGTGACCGCGCCATTGACATGACCTCATTGGGTTGACTGGGCCGTAAAACCTCAACACAAACAATGATAATAATCATATTGATCACAGTGAATTACTAATTGGATGCGCGGCACATCGTTTTCACTAGATTAACACAATCACAAAATTTGCTTAGCATATAGATAGAGTTCAGGGCCCAGTTGTTCAAAGCTAACGATGTCGTTAGTTAACGATTCGTTAAAATTTACATCGAGTGATACGCAAATATGCCGAAATCTTTTGCTTTGAAATAATGCGAGTGCAAAAGCTACTCACATTTTTTCAGAAAAAAATATCAGAATATTGTATATTGAATCCGCTAAAACAGTTAACGAAATGACCCTTAACAAGCTTCGTTAAGCTAACGACGCTTTGAACAACTGGGCCCTGTATGTTATATATAGTGAGACTGAAGTAACCTAATTTTAGCACGTGACACACCCTCATCACAGGCTGTACAGAATATATCCCAGTGGGTACACAACGATGACAATACGTCGATTCAACGTTGATTCAACGTCTTTACGTTGAATCAACGTTGTTTCAACTTCGCGTGCCTGCTGGGATGCCCCGAACAGCTGCTTGTCTTTTTTTTAATGTTGGTCGGAGCTCACGATATAGATGACAGTGAACTACTTATCGTAAGCACTACGCATCATTTTTACTAGATCTAAGCAACCACCAAATTTGCTTAGAATACGCCATACAGTGCAAGCGACATTCTACGGACATAATATCGGACAGGTGGAAGAATGGAAGGATAGACAGCCGGACGGATGGAATTACTGACAGGCTTAAAAGCTATACTACCCACCTTTAGATCAGTAGAGATTAACCCATTTAAGTCTGGAGACCTCAAAAGGGTAACTGACAAACAGTACAGGCCCAGATCAGACGCCACAGAATGTGGCGTATGTTCAGGATCTCTACGGTTTGCAAATAGCCGTGTTTTCTCTAGGAATATCTAAATCACATAGCCTGACTACCTAAAACTGATATTCGATTCTCCCAGTATATAATACGGATGAGTCTATTCAGTCTAAAATGGGTTAACAAGGAAACAAACGGAACACTAAATACGTACGTATTTCACAGCTATCACCAGTAAAGTTTTCTGTACATCTGCAGGTGCTGTTGTTTTTATAGAGAACTCCACCATTTTCACAAACTATCTCTGAACCAGTAGCTATAAGTTAAAATAAATTTAGAAAAATACGAAGTGGCATTTCTAATGTTGACTTAAGTGAATGAATGCATTTTCGGAGGCGATGAATATGTCGAAAAGTTTTGTTTTGTCTTCCTTCTGGAATGGTGTCTACTCTGTAAGGAATCAGTTTGCTTTTTTTCATGCTCAGTTCAGCTGAGCATGAAATTTTCTCTGTTAATAAATATGAACATGCCAACAATAATTGGCATTTTCATATTTATTAGCAGAGAAATTTTCATGCTCAGCTATGTTTAGCAAGAAAGAATTTGCAATTGTTAGTAATTTGTGATTTATTAGCAGGAAAAATTTCATGCTCAGCTGATTTGAGCATGAAAAAAGTTTTATAATCTCGGGGCCTGATGTCTTTTATTTCAGAACAGACCAAATTTCAGAAGGGGATATCTGTGCAGAAAAGCGAACAGGAAGTCACAATAGTTGGCTTCCTTGTAAAAAGTGTAATCTGTCACCTGTATCCAGTCTACTAAATTTAGACATAATTATAAATCATGTTTCTTAACTTTAATTACATAGCCAACTACACAATAAAAACAGAAATAAGATGTCTTCTTTCGTATGATTGAATTCTTAGTGAGGGATGTTTCAGTTATAGTTCTACTTTAAGCATCTATTTAAAATAACATACCTGTACAATCATAGTGTACTAAAATTTAGTATGCTCGGCTTGGAAACGGGCCTCATGGTTTCGATTTTCTCCCGATAGCTCAGAAAAACAAATATTTCGGGATATTTTAGGGAGTCAAAGTTGGCCTCACGCGATGATGTCAAATGAGGTCACGTGATATATTTGGTACATTGTTTTATTTGCATTTGTATGGGTTTTGTTTAAATTTAGCGGGGCTTATATTTAATCGGAAGCGATTTTAAGCAGGTTTATCAATATTTATTTCTTATTTTTGGCATGTAATTTTTTTATTTGTCTGCTTACGTGGTGTATACATTGAGAGACTGGGATTAAAGTCTTGTTTTGTGAAGCAGTCTTGAATGCGAATGCGCGTCTCTACAAATCCGTCTAAATTATAGATGGCGAACGAGATAAAACAACAAAGTTTGCCACGAGAGTTGGGTACCTAAGTATGTGTGTCAGCCTCTCTACAATAAAGCAAACACACGAAGTAGTAGTAATATGTAGAGCATTATAATTTAAGGGGACTGGATACACTTTCAAGGAGGACAATTCTGTTAAAAATATTTTGCTGCCTTTTCTTACGTAAAAGTGGACTACTACCTTTGATGTAAACACACTCAGCCAACTATTTTTCTGATATGTATAAGATTTGACAGCAGTTTGTTTACAAAGTTGGCCTCATGCGCCGGGTTCAACGGAGGTCACGTGTTATGTCCGTTTTTTTTTGTTTTTTTTTTATTTACATTTTTTGTAGTTTTTCTTTAAATTCAGCAGAGTTTATATCTATTCACATGTTAATCAATAGTTATTTCTCATTTTGGCTTAATTATTATTTATTGGTCTGCTTACTGTGATGCTAAATTAAAGATGGCGAAGGAAATAAAACGAAGTTTGCTACGAGATTCCACACGAGATTTGGGTGCCTAAGTATGTTTGTCAGCCTCTCTACAGTAATATTTGCTATAAAAGTAAAGAATTTATTGCTGTTGGGAGTAAATATTTCCTTTCAGAGTATACCTTTCAGAAGAAGACTAGTTTACAGGAAAGCAAACAAAAAGTCACAAAAGTTGTCTCGTTTATCCAAAATAGTTGTTCATCCACTAAATGTATCCATTCACGTAAATTTAAAGGATCTTAGCTTTATTGTCTATGACCATGGGCGTAGACAATCTTAGAGTTTACCACTGCTCCGGAAGTACTTCATAAAAGGTCATGGACTGGTGCAATACTATTTTCCATGGACTGTGCAACGTTATTATAACCAAATATAAGCTTTCATAAAAAGCTTGGCATACGCTTAGCACACACTGTGTGCTAAGCGTAGGCAAAGCCTTTTATGAAAGGTAATGCTTGTAAGGTAAATAGCAATTGTACAAACGTCTTTTTGCATGTATTGTTTACGTAGTTCTTCCTATATATAACTAATATCCATTTGTTATTGGAGTCGGGCCACAATATTTCCCACTCGATTGCATGTGGGCCCAGCGCAGACTAAGATCAGCGCGTAAGCTGATCAGAGTCTTCGCTATCCGCCTGATGACGCAAGGGATCCTTGGCTACACTGTGATGTTTCTCAGATGAGTTAGAGGATCCTAATGCGGGCCGAAGATATGTTTGTAATTTAGAGCTGCATCAGAATTAAGGGTGGGGTTTCGCGCAAGTATGCAAGTATAACTGGTTTAAGCCTCCGAGTATTTTTTTACCGACCGTTTCAAGCTGGCATCACGAAAACACGTCTATATATATATATATAAACTGCGGTTTACAGGGCTATACATTGTTTTTCTTAGTTTGCTAAAATATAGATTGTGGGCACTCGTTAGAACCGCCTCGCAGAGGCGGTTCTAACGAGTGCCCACGATCTATGTTTTGAGCAGGAATATGAAAAATATCAGAATTAATTATCTGAAAATTTTCCTTGTTTGGTTCTTAAATTTTCAATATATTTGAATAGGCGTGTTTTCGTAATGGGTTCCCCTGTTGCATTTCTTTGTTCATTTATCGGTAGTTTCACGTCTGGCGTTTTTTTTATGATGTTTTTCTCTCCTACTTTTGATGCTAGATTTCCTGGGTATCTTCACTGTGTAATACCTTTCTTGTTAAGCCTTCCAGCCTTGCAGACCAAACTACATATTTTGCAAACAGTGTAGATACTGAAGAGACGGCTCATAATGAGCCGTCTCATCAGGATCCCCACAGTTTGCAATTCTATTTTAATTTTTGACTGAGAACGTTATTTCGAACGATGGTTCTGACTAGACTCAAGGTTATTAACTTAATTGGTGTTTTTAAGAATATTATTTTTCTGAAGGAAATAAAAAAAGAAGGCAATAAATGAAACTGAAGCTTTATACACGTACAGTAAATCTTCAATAACTCGAACATAGATTGCTCGTTTACCATGGCTGATTCGAACCATTGAAAAGTTGCCTATTCAAATATATTGTTTGTTTGTGTTTATGTTGAGGTTTTACGGGCCAGTCAACCCAGTGGGGGTCATGTCGAGCGCGGTCAGTTTACCTAACCACACGTTTACTGGGCAGGCTTAGTCCTCTAAGCGGTTAAACAGTATTGTGCACATATTGTGCACATTTTTTCGCCAGAATATTCAAATATATTGAAAATTTTATAACCAAAAAAGGAAAATTTTCAGATTGAAAAAATCTGACATTTTTCATATTCCTGCTAAAACATAGATCGAAGGTACGCGTTGGAACCGAATTGGCGAGGCGGTTCTAACGAGTACCCACAATCTATGTTGTTTTAGCAAAATAAGAAAAATAATGTATACCCCTGTAAACCCCAGTTTTTACTTTATAAAAGTGGGGTTTAAGGGGGTCAAAATTATATAGGTATGTTTTCGTGATGAGTCCCTAGAAAATTCTTCCAAAAATAGTTAAAAAAAAAATAAATAAAATAAATAAATAAAAAAATAAAAATAAATAAATAAATAAATAAAAATAAAATAAAGGATAAAAATAATGAAAAAAAAAAATAAATAAATAAAAATAAATAGATAAATATATATATATATATATATATATATATATATATATATATATATTATATATATATATATATATATATATAATATATATATATATATATATATATATATATAGGAACACTTTAGAGCAGTTATTTTATCATGGAAGAATGTATATTGTGTGTACACATTAGAATCACCTGATTGAGGCAGTGCTAATCGCTACACTCAGCATACAATTATTTCATAGAAGACCGAAAACACGCCCCTAAATTATCCCCATTCGCCTCCTGAACCGGGGTATATGATTTACCCTCAGTGACTAGAACTACCCGTATCTGAAACAAATTCCTATGGTCCTAAATATGTTCGAGCCTCCCAGCAAAACACAACGTCGCAACAACGTCGTTACAACGTCGCTGCAACAGCGACGTTGAAACGACGCTGTGTGTTTGCTGGGCTTGAAATTCGGCTAAACTACTTACGAATGCTACATCTTCCAAATTCGTCCTCGGACCAGCCTTTACAACATCCTCTATGTGTACACTTGTACAGAGTGCAGGGTCGATATTCTCCCTTTAAACATAGCCTGCAAGACAGATCAAATATACCGAAAATTTTATCACCAAAAAATTAAAAAATTCAGATAAAAAAAATTCTGATATTTTTCATATTTCTGCTCAAAACATTGATTGTGGGTACTCGCTAGAACCGCCTCGTCGAGGCGGTTCTAACGAATACCCACAATATATGTTTTGAGCAGAAATAAGAAAAATAATGTATACCCCTGTTAACCCCAGTTTTACGATATAAAAGTGGGGTTTAAGCGGTCAAAATTATATAGGCGTGTTTTCATGATGATGGAGTCCATTGGAGCTGCGACATGAGAAAAAATGTGTCTTCTTGGTTAATGCTAACAGTAGTTTCAATGAACAGTATTATGCTTGATTTCTCTGAATTACCCTCGGACAGGGTAAATTATTTTTGGTGCGCTAGCGCACTCATTATATACAAGGAAGTCTCTGGATCCACAGGATACTAAAACTTGGAAATATTATTATAACTGAAGAGTTAAACAAACTTTAACAAAGAATTCCGCCCCAGAATCATTACTGATGCAAGTACCTCAGAAAAAAGTGTATGGGAAGAATAATGAAATACCAATGGGCTGAGTGAGGTTCGAACCCACGCCGACTTCAAGAGTCAGGAGGCATAACCACTACACCACAAAACAAGTTTCATGGAACAGTATTACGCTTGGTTTCTCTGAATGACCTGTAGAAAAGGGTATATTTTCGGTGTGCAAGTGCATTCATTATATACAAGCTTCAGTATACTGTGGATCCATAGAGTTCCTTAAATATAATGAGTGCTCCTTGGGGAAGAAAATTCATTCCTTTTAGAGTAGCTCTCATTTCTGAAGGAGCAAGCCAATTTTGACAGAGTCCCCCCCCCCCCCCTTCCCTCCCACCACCCCTTGAAAGTGTATCAATACCCCTCTAATACAACATCGAAATCAGGTAAGTAAGCAGACAATGAATAATCCCAGCGGGCTTGCATCGACGTTGATGCAACGTTGTACAAACGTGATGTGTCCGCTTGGACGTTAAGTAGGGAAAATCCCATTACAGCGACTGGGTGCAAATTGATTCCTTTAAACACAGCTTTGTTGAACCGTATTTCTCACGGAACGGATTCCTCACGCCGGTGTGATGAATTCGACCGATTTTTTTCACATTCGGACAAAGGTGAAGAATACGTTTTGCGGATTTAGAGTTTTTAACCCAAACGAGTTTGTCACACATTAGAATTTCTATTGCTTGCACACCAGTAAACAAATTTTTAATGAATGGAAACATTTTCGGTGAAATATAGGTGTGAGACATTCGGTCGGATTTTTCACATGTCATGTATTTGGTCAAATATGTCACAACTATGAATAATTCGGTCGAATTATTTTTTACAGCAGGGAAGTTTTCGATCGAATTTATCACGCGCCAGATATATTTGGTCGGATGTGTTAACATGTGACACACGTTAGTGAATTATAGGTGTGAGAAACTGGAACGTATTTTTCATATGTGATGTTTTCGGTCAAATGTGTCACAACTATGTGGCGAATTAAGTCTATTTTTCCATAGTTTCACAGCTGTAAAGTATTGGATCGAATTCCTCACAAGTGACATATACGGTCGAATTTCTTACATGTGACACATTTTGGTAAAATATAGGTGTGAGAAATTCGGTCGGATTTTTCACATGTGATGTATTCTGCTGAATATGTGATGACTTTGACGAATTTGGTCAAATTGTTCACATCTGTGAAGTATTCGATCATATTCCTCATGTTTGACATATTCAGTCGGAACTTTACATTTGATATTTTCGGCAAATGTAGGTGTGAGAAATTCGGTCGGATTTCTCACATGTGATGTTTTCTGTCCAGTATGTCACAACTGTATGAATTCGATCTATTTTTCCACATCTGTGCAGTATATCATTGAATTTCTCACGTTTGATATAATCGGTCAAACATCTTACATGTGGCCTTATCGGCGAATATAGGTGTGAGAAATTCGGTCGGACTTTTCACATGTTATGAATTCTGTCGAATATGTCATAACAGTGACGAATAAGGTCTAATTGTTCACATCTATGAAGTATTCGATCGAATTCCTCACGTTTGATATATTTAGTGGGATATTTTACATGTGATATTTTCGGCGAATATAGGTGTGAGAAATTCGGTCGGATTTTTCACATGTGATGTATTCTGTCGTATATATCATGACTGTGATGAATTCGGTGGAAATTTTTCACAGCTGTGAAGAATTCGATGGAATTACTCACGTGTGCTATATTTGGTCAGATGTCAAACAGGCGACACACTTTCGGTGAATAAAGGTGTGAGAAATTCGGTCGCAGTTTTCACATGTGACGTTTTCTGTCCAATAAGTCACAACTTGTACGAATTAGGTCGATTTTTCCACAGCCGTGTAGTATATCATTGAATTTCTCACGTTTGACATAATCGGTCGAATATTTTACACGAGACATTATCGGCGAATATAGGTGTGAGAAATTCGGTCGGATTTTTCACATGTGATGTATTCTGCTGAATATGAGATAATTTTGTCGAATTTAGTCAAACTGTTCACATCTGTGAAGTATTCGATCGAATTCCTCATGTTTGACCTATTAAGTCGGATATTTTACATTTGATATTTTCGGCAAATATAGGTGTGAGAAATTCGGTTGGATTTTTCACATGTGATGTATTCTGTCCAATATGTCATCTCTTGTATGACTTCGATCGAATTTTGCCACATATGTGCAGTATATCATTGAATTTCTCACGTTTGGTATAATCGGTCGAGTAGATTACACGTGGCATTATCGGCGAATATAGGTGTGAGAAATTCGGTCGGATTTTTCACATGTGATGAATTCTGTCGAATATGTCATAACGGTGACGAATAAGGTCTAATTGTTCACATCTGTGACGTATTCGATCGAATTACTCACGTTTGATATATTCTAGTGGGATATTTTACATGTGATATTTTCGGCGAATATAGGTGTGAGAAATTCGGTCGGATTTTTCACATGTGATGTAGTCTGTCAAATATATCATGACGTTCGAAACGCCTTAGTAACCGCCTCGCTGAGGCGGTTTGAACGAATACCCACAATTTTTATAGCAGAAATAAGGAAATAATGAATAGCCCTGCAACCCTCACTTTTTCCTATATAAAGTGGGGTTTGCCGGGGTATTCATTGCATAGGCTTGTTTCCTTAATGTATAATTCAGATCATTTGTGGCTTTTCACAATCACGATTATCAATTACCAAAATTAATCCATTGTTACAAACAATTCGCATTGATATCTTAAAGTATTAAAGTCGGGCTGATTTATATCAATAATTTACATTTCAAGTTTAAGATAACAATATAAAGACTGATTTTTAGATATCGATTTTTCGAAATAAAATATTCACAAATTGGGTATCAATATATGTAATTATTAATATCCATAATTAATTATAGATATCAATAAAACTCTTTACAGATATCCATAATTTATAGATATCTTTACAATTAGAATATTTGATATCAGTACCAACAATCTTATATCTATAATAAGATTTGTCGAAATCTGTATAGAATAAGGGATGATTGATATTATTGAACAAATCCATAGGTATCAAGAAACAGATATGACATTTCATTTATTTCATTTTATGATATCCAATAATATTCGAAGTTAAAAGTAATCATACAATAAATAATAAATTTATCACTCGATTAAAAGATATGCATGATAAGAAAAAATATATTACCTCGAAACTGTATTAAATGGTTAATCGTATGTTTTATATCATAAGCTGTGACAAATACGTTTGTGAGAAATCCGTGCATGAAAAAAAGGCACTTTTTTGAGGGTTGTTTTGAAAAGTGACAAATGCGTTTGCGTGCTATATATAAAACTGATACCGAACGAGTTTGTCACAGATAGGTGAGGAATACGTTCGGCAGCTGTGAAAAATTCGGTCGAATTCTTCACGCCGCGTGACAAATCCGACCGAATTTTTCACACGTGTGAGGAATCCGTTCCGTGAGAAATACGGTTCAACACAGCTTTCTGCAGAGAGACAGTGGTCAATATTTCCATTCCAATATTATTTGCCTTAGAGATTAATCTACTTACTCACAAATAACTGCTTGACTGCCACCATAACAACATTCAAAACCATACGAAAAGCACATGCGCGTTTCCTCCGTTAGCTCGTAGCACTCGTGTGTTTCCGTATCTTCTGACGGACAGTGACGATCGAGGCCTTGTTCGGTATTCCACCTAGAAATAATAATAATATTAATAATAATAATAATAATAATAATAATAATAATAATAATAATAATATTATTAATAATAATAATAATAATAATAAAACAAGTATAAATGAATTGCATCATTCTGAAATCTATCTCCGGAAGATGCGAAGTGCGCATGTCTTTTCCACTTCGCACGTGCATGTGGTGCATGGATGTGGCTCTTCCTGTATTTTATTTAACGTGACTAAATGGATACACTTGGTACATTTTCCACCATTGTTTTTTTTTTTTAGACAAAAGGGGTTACTTACTCGAAAATTATGAATTAGGAGGGATTTGTATGTCAACTGTGTACTATACCATTTGCGAAAACACGCCTATTCAAATATATTGAAAAGTTCACCTCCAAAAACTAAACATTTTCAGATAAAAAAAAAAACAACTGATATTTATCATATACTGCTCAAAACATAGATTGTGGATACTCGTTAGAACCGCCTCGGCGAGGCGGTTCTAACAAGTATCCACAATCTATGTTTTTGTATGTGAATCCAGTTATTTAAGCAGCTGGCATATGACGTAAGTAAATGTCAACGACTTAAGGTCCAAGCTAGCATTCAACTTAAATCTATATCGGATCGTTATCGGTCCGACAGGAAGCTTGTCGGGCCGATAACGGTCCAATATAGATTTAAGCAGAATGCTAGCTGGGGTATCCGTATATTAAGATAAATACGGTATTCGGTGCTTGCTCAGATACCTGGGACTGAATATCTAGGAAAAAAAAAAAAAAAAAAAAAACATGGTAGAGGACTCTCCAAGAGTCGCAGCAAATTGCTCGTGTCTGTTGTTCTCCTAACAAACTTCAAAAGTGTTGCACTTTGAAACAAAGGGCATTAAGCGCCTAAATAAGAGTTACATGTATATCAGCCCGTGCAGCTGCGCAATTAGAGCAATCGGGGATTGTTCTGTGGATTGCCAGAGACTCGAACCAGCCTCTCTTGTCATTTTGATATGGTCCACTGTCAATTACGTATACCTAACGTGAAAAATAGCACATTCTGCTGTCACTTAAAAATGGTGTTTTATCATTTACTTTGGTATTCCTTACCAAATAAACTTTGTTTACAAAATAAAATGCGACAACTCATAACTTTGACATTCTTTGCAAAATTATACACTATTTAATCATTCATTTCGAAAACACGGCTATTCAAATATATTGAAAATTTACAAAAAAAAAAAACAAAAAAAAAAAAAAAAAAAACGGGAAAATTTTCAGACAAAAATTCAGATATTTTTCATATTTCTACTCTAAACATAGATTGTGGGAACTCGTTAGAACCGCTTCGGCGAGGTGGTTCTAACGAGTACACACATTCTATGTTTTTGGCAAAATAGGAAAAATAATGTATACCCCTGTAAACCCCAGTTTTACTATATAAAAATGGGGTTTAAGTAGGTCAAAATTATATAAGCCTGTTTTCGTGACGACCTCACATACATGTAACAGCTATGAAAAAGCAACATTATAGCAAATTCAAAATATTTTGTGCACCTTATGACGTATTTTTTCGCGTGACTTTTTCCCTACCCAAATCTTTACATTTTTATCTGAGATTTTTTTCCTGTGCAGTTTTCCTACATCAACATCTTTTCTGTTGCAGGTACCTGGATTTCAGTCCAATTCTCAAGTTGAAAGTCAAATTTCAGAACAACGATTAATTGCAATATCTGTTATTAAAGTTTAATATTCCTTTGAGAGAACTGACATTTTAAATTCGCAAGATTGTTTGTCTTAGGAGCTTCTGTTACAAATACTTCGGTTACCTTGGAAACATGATTTAACGAAGCAAAACAGACTTTATATGTTCTAATTGTATTCCAGTAATGTTCATTTTCACTGTTTTTATCCAATTAAAAGGGACCGGGTAAATATGGTATTACAGTGAACCCTCTTTATACCGACACTCGATACAACGACAAAATATTCGTTGTAATGACAATTTGAATGTCACGAAACCTCCGCTCAAGAGGTGACAGTTGATGAGAAATTATGCAAAAATATTGCATTAAAAACTTCAAGCAACATATGTTTTGGATATTTGTTAGAATCGCCTCAGTGAGGCGATTCTAACAAATAGCCGAAACATAATGTTCTATGAGGAAATAAGAATAAAACAAGGCCTTTCTTATATATCATTCTGTCCATTGAGGATTCTTTACAGCAGCAAATTCATTTTAATGGCAACATGTTTGAGAATAATGTTGTCGTTGTTACGAGGGTTCACTGTATTTCACCATTTTTACAAGGGAGATATTTTTTGTAATTTCTTGTTCGTTTACCAGCACATCAAGTCCCTTGTAGACAGTTTCTTTCCTTTTACAGTAGATCCCTTATCAGAAGAGCGCCAATCAATATTAATAGGGATTAATACACGTCTTTGTCCATTATGATTTAAATCAATAACTGAGTTGCCCAAATAAATAATCGGCCCTTAAAACGCCGTGCAAATATGTAGCAGACGACAACCCTACTTTTTTTTTTTTATATTACTTTCCAGAGAAAATAAAATGCCATTTTATGTGAATCGTCTGCCTACTTGAAATGTAGAAACCTTCTTTTTTTCTAAAAAACAACAACAAAAAAACAAAACAAAAAACAACTAAACAACTCCCCCCACCTTCCCCCCCCCCCCCCCCCACAAAAAAAAAACAAAAAAAAAAAAAAAAAAAAACAACAAACAAAAAAACAAACAAACAAACATCCTTTGTCGTCTGCTTGAGTTGTGCATGTACATGTCATACATGCATAAAAGATTTGAATAAATTCTTTTGACCAGGTGTACCTTAGATGAGTCTGAAAACCGTTGGAAGAGTGATTAACAGTGTAGATCCTAATCAGACCCCGCAGTCCGAATACTTGGGATAAATATATCACACAGACCGAGTACCCAGCGGACACACAACATTGAAACAACGTCTGTTCAACGTTGATTCAACGTCTTGACGTTGAATCGACGTTGTTTTAACGTTGTGTGCCTGCTGGGTAATGATCAGGGCTTGTAGTATTTGCCATTTTGACAAAATATTTTAGACTAATCAGCTGGTATCCTTCTGGACTGCTTCAAATTTAAGGACAAGGGCGATAAGTAGATACGTACCTAGAATAATAAAGGAGACCTGACGCACTTGATAGATTCTCCACTATTTTGTACAAGGGAGACAACCTTTCTAAGTTTGCTTTCCTTTACGCAAGTTCACCTTCTTCAAAGGGGTCTATCCTAAAAGGAAAGAATTTGCTCCTAGTAGGAGCAAACTCTTTCCTTTTAGAGTAGACCCCTTTGAAGAAGGGCGACACAACATTTGTTTGACAGAATTGTCTCCCTTGAAAGAATATACATTCTTCTTAAGGTAAATATGTTTTTTATTTGTGTTGAGGTTTTACGGCCCAGTCAAACCATTAGGGTCATGTCGTGTTTGGTCAGTTCACCTAACAACATTTTTTCTGAGCAGGCTTAGTCCTTTAAGCGGTTAACCAGTGCTTGTGTACATTCTGTAGCCAGAAACTGCCCCTTTAGATCAGCGGAAGGGATAGAATGATCGTAGAAAATAGTTCATGATCAATCTCCACGATAAATGTTGCAAGACCCGGCGGGGATCGAACCCGCGACCTCCTGCTCAAAACTGGCCGTGGTTTGTTTACGTAAGGATGCTTGACGTAACCTTGTCGCCATGGAATAAGGATTTTGTCTAAATTTAGAAGTCCGACAACGTTACCCTAATTTTTCGTGTATCTAAATTTCAAATAAAAATGATTTATTACTTTTAGGAATATTCGATGAGATTTTGAAATGAAATCGAACAGACATGCAGGAATAACGATCGCTAATGTTTGGTTCATTTGCATTTACCCTTGTCGTGCCGAATAAATTACGCCCACTTCTAAATGTCAGCCAGTCAGATAACTTGATCCAGTTTGTTGCCATAAATTCACATACTAAATGACAAACAGCGTATATCCAGATCAGTTGGCTTCTTCCTAATTCAGCTGATATGTATCTACATGTAAACTGTTTGCCATCACGAAAACATTCCTATATAATTTTTACCCCCTTAAACCCAACTTTTATATAGCAAAACTGGGGTTTACGGGGGTATACATTATTTTTCTTATTTCTGCTCAAAAACATAGATTGTGGGTACTCGTTAGAACCGCCAAAGCGGTTCTAACGAGTATCCATAATCTATGTTTTGAGCAAACACATGAAAAAATATCAGAGCTTTTTATCCAAAAATTTCAATTTTTGGAGGTGAAAATATTTTTTATATATTTGAATAAGCGTGTTTTCGTAATGATAAGCAGGGAATATCCGGGTTCAGCAGGACCAAGGTTAACCTTTGTCGGATCCAATGGAAGATATTTGAACGCAAGGCCTAGGCCAACCATTTGTCCGAATAATCAAATAAATCGAATAATATGGGACTCGTCATGCGAACACGTGCCTTCGAACATGCGCAAAATGTGCAGATTCAGATTATCCTGCGCAAGCGCAAAGTAGCATCCGGGCCTTTGCACCATTCATACATTCTGAAGTATCTTATGATTCTGTTAGAGGGAAGCGAAGGGCCTGACCAGACTGCGTGGATGTGCAGGCTGATCAGGGCCTTTTCTGTCCGCATATGCCCGAAAATACGTTTCGCATGACACGATCAATATAATAATAATAATAATAATAATAAAAATACTGCGGTTATATCTAAGATAACTCTTCTGCACTAACATGTATCTTGTGGATGTTTATTGGAGTTTCCGCAGCCAGAAGACTCCTAGCATTCTTTATAAATCTACAGCGGGCCGTTATCGGCCCGTCAGCTACCCTGACGGGCCGATATCGGCCCGCTATAGATTTATAAAGAATGCTGACTGGGATAAGTACCCACAAAGATAAAAGTGGGATCAGTCCCAAGGAAAAAAGTATGAAAAGAGATCATAGCGGACCAAAAGCACTTAAGCACAAAATACAAACAATACATGATCAGTTACATTTATAAATTTCGAGGAAACGAACGAATAGGGAACACAAATTAAAAAGAAAAACCGTCTTGGAATAGGAATCGTTATTATTATTATTTTTATTATTATTATTATCGTTATTATTATTATTATTACTATTATTATTATTATTATTATAAATTAGATACAAACTTTGAAAAAGTCTGATTTATCTACTCACTCATTTCCGATATTGTTCAAGAAAGGATATTACATGTACATAAGATTATTGAATATCCGCTTACTATTTGTAATGCGAAATATGTGACCAATACATGTACCGGTACGAAAATAATATGTTTATTCGAAAGCAGTGGCAGTTTATGAAATCTGGCATCAGGAAAATGTACCTTCTGAGCATAAGCCGACAGAAATGGCAAAATTCAGTCTAAACTGCAGTCTGAACAGGGCCTTCGTTGTCCGTTTACAGAATCATTGCATACTGCAGAAATACTGACCCTTATCGGATTGGGGAACCTCAACAGCTCGAACACCGATGACTCGTTTACCATGGCTAAGTCGAACTCGTTTTTGAGTCCCTATGAATTTTTCCGATAGCTCAATTAAACAAAGATATAGGAAATAGTCTTACACCGAAACGAGTTTTTGAGTTCACTCGACATACCATTGTTGTGTAGAAAATTGAAAAGATTTTCCTAAATCATTGCCATTTTCTTCCTGACTTGGCGCTGTGATTAATCCTCAGTGGCTCGAACTACCCATGTCTCGAACAAATTTCCATTGTTCAAATTATATGTTTTTCATTACCACCTACAAAGACCTGAGCAAACGTACAAACTGTCTCAGAAGTTTGATCTGGATCTGTCCACATGCGGACTGCGAAAGCCCAGATTAGCACGCGCATCAGCACAGTGTGATAAAGGCGTTCGTTGATCCATTACATAATTATTCGATCGAAACGATTATACTGACTCACAACAGAGGCGTTGGCCAGGTTCTTCAAAATTTGACTATGCAAGAAGATATTTCACGTGAACATTCTACTTGCTTTGGGTTTAGGATACAAATAAAAAAAAATAAAATAAAAATAAAAAGAAAGAAAAAAAAGTCCCCACGTTATACCGACTAGATGCGTAACCATGTTAAGTCTACCCAGCGAAAACATAATTTTGACATGGGCATGCGAGAACTGCTTGGGATTACAGACTACCCTTCATCAGTACATTTTTCATACACAGCATGATTATAAGATGATTAGTAGAGTTCGAATTCAGTATTTCCCCTAAAGCAAATCGGTATTTTCCCTTCTTCCCCGAAATCAATATCTTGATTTTCTATGTTCTCTGTTCCAGCCAAATTGCCTTTTTTTCCTGTTCCCTTCATTTCTAAACTTTTGTTTCCTTGTTTCCCTGGAATAAATGGCGTTATTCTCCTGTTCCCAAACCCCCCTGCGAGGGTCTCATCGACAGAGCCCGGTACCAATTACATATCATAGTCTGGGTAATAGTCACGAGACTACCGGATCACGTAAAAAACGCAGTTTACCGAAGACGAACGCCTGTGACTTATGATTTTAAATGCGTGGTATATCACAGTAGAATTAGAAAAACAATGGTAATGTTTAAGAAATAGATCAGCTCTAGCAGTGATTTGTTGAGTAATAAATCACTGTTTGGAAGTCAGTTGGAAAGTAGATCAAATCAAGAGCGCAGAGCGCCCCACCAGCATACGGCGTCTACGTTTCACAGTTAATCCGTTATGCCAGAGACTGTTTAAATTATCAGGACTTCATGGAGCGTGGGAAAGTACTCACTACAAAGTTGTTGAGCCAGGGGTATCAAAAAACCAAACTGGTAGCAACACTTAAGAAGTTCTGTGGGAGACATCGTGATCTGGTCAATCCCTACAATGTGGCAGTTTCCAGAATTGCTTCTGATGTTTTTGCCAATGACGAGCCATAAGTAGACTTCCAAAATCCCGGACATACGCTTCTACCTACATTTCCTTCGTTCAAGCCTATGGGCATAGTGGGCGAAGCTTGCTAACCAAGTAATGCTTACTCTCCGCGGACGCCTGATTACACCATTTATTTTGGGGTCCATGTCTGTTGGTCTGAACATTCTGATTTGTCATTCGTTTACGGATTTATGAGTTTGGGTTATGGCTTAGGTACCATGACCACAACTAGTTCTTCCAACTAACCGCCATCGCATTAAGAAATCCCACCAATAGTTTTGACTGTAACGCTGTTGTTTACATGCATTTCTTATGTTGTTGACGCGAGAAAAACGACGTTACACCGTCTAATGTCGTAGAAACGAAGACTGACGTCAGCAAAGCGTCAAAATGACATATAAACGACCCCAGATAGCGTCGCGCGCTAGTAGTATAGGCCCATAGCGACAGCCTATACTACTCGCGCTTCCGCCCAGTGATTTGTTGCAGAATAAATCACTGAAATTAACCATTGGCTATATAGGCGAGGAGTGTAGGAATAGAAGATAAGTTTGAAACGAGTTATGCGATTTCATTATAAAAATCAAAGAAGGATTCACCAACAGCCAAAGACAAGAAAGCAGTTTGCACAAAACATAAAGGTGTGAAAGGGCACACTGTACCGTACGGTATGATCATCACCATCTTCATCAGAGTGCTCGCCCCTGTTATATAAAACAGACACGAATACTTATGTACCGTATTAAACTTCAAGATTGAGAAATATTAAATCATTACAACACTTGTTCTAAAATTTGAACAAATCCATTTTGCCCCCCGATGACGTGTCTAAAAATTACTGGATGAGTGCATCACGAAAACATACCTGTATTATTTTGACCAATTTTTCACTGCCACAGGAGATAAGAATAGGCTTTTGCAAACAGCATAGATCCAGATGAGACGACTCATAATGAGCCGTCTCATCTGGATCTACGCTGTTTGACATACAGTCTTTCAGCTTTACATATAAACTTCTTTCCAAACGATAGTTTGTTTAAAAAGGAAAAAAAGCAAACGACAAATGTTAAACATTTTGAAAAGTTTGGAACCTCATTAAACATTGGAAATGGCGGCGCCCTTTATAATGGTTTGGAAATCTTTAAATGTCTTTAACTTCTTAGTTTTGTTTTTTACAATTTACATTAAAAATGCAGTTTCGTTGAGATGTTTCATTACAAGTACATTATGTGCCTTACTCTCCTTTCCTTTTAAGGTATGGTTTGATCTTTGATATCCTCTAATGAAAATAAGCATGCGTCATATACGGTACAATTAACCCTAGGCACTCCGGGTTAAATTTCAGCAGACGATATATTGACTTAGTTTCTTATTTTTCTCATAAAACAAATTTTGACTTTTCATGCAAATTGTCTCCCACTCCCATGGAGACAATTCGCATGAAAAGTCAAAACCTGTTTTCTGGAAAAATGTGAAAAAAAAACAAAACAAAACAAAAACAAAAAAAACACCAGTTTGTCGACTGCTGAATTAGCCCAGAGAATGGTAAATGTTAAGTGGGATTGATGCATGTTCAGGGGAGACAACACTGTCAAAATCGATATTGCCTCCTGTCTGAAAAGGGGTTCACTTCGCCAGATTGCAGACGACATTTGTTTTTTAAAACAAACTATCACTAGGAAAGAAGTTTATATGTAAAGTTGATAGACTGAATGTCAAACAGTGTAGATCCAGATGAGTCGTCTCATCTGGATCTGTGCTGTTTGCAAAAGCCTATTTTATGCCTATGGCAGTGAAAGAGTTAAAGACAACATTTCATTTTAGAGTAATTCACTTTTTGAGAAGGGAGTTGTTGTGCATAAAAGCGAACAAGAAGTAACAAAAGTTGTCTGCCTTGTAAAATGACGTAAACCTTTCAAATGTATCCCGCTCCCTCCGTTATTGGGCTCATAATATGCAAATTTATCTTGACAACGATTAACGGCTATGTACTGAAACTTTATAACCCTTTGTAACCCTTTAGCATTTCACCCCTGAATTTCTTAAATGGTTTCTTCCGTCTTTGAAATTAAATGTGTCCATTATCTCAATAAGGGTGTGGCAAAATTGAAAACAAAATGGCAAACAGAATAGTGACAAAATAGACAAAAAAGGCAAAGAGTGTTGAACCTGATGAGGGCAAATGCAGCAAACATGTAGTTTGAAAAGAATATACGGGTATAAAAGTGTGGAAGTTACCCATGTGAATTGTGATGATGATGATGCCTCCTCCTGGTATATAAAAAAAAGAAATAAAAACACATTTCACATCTGCGAGCAGTGTTTAAATGTGAACTCTGAAAATTTAGCCAGCTCACGACAAAATCTACAATAAGACTTGTGCGACCAGCGAAGACTCAGATCAGCCTGCGCATTCGCGCAGTCTGATCAGAGTCTTCACCGATCGCACGTGTCTTTTACAACCTCCAGGCTGTCCGAAGTTAGATAAACGAGAACCCTTGCGATACTAAGCGGACGTACAGGCTGAATTTAGTCTTTGCTGGTTACATAGGTTTATTGTAGGTTTGTCGTGAGCTGGTCATTATTACTGTTTGACCTAAGAACACTGTAGAATAACCCAATCGGCGACAAATGTGTGATATTCAACATTTGGTCTGATAAAATATAACGTTGCTTATCGTAGAGAGACAAAGTCCCGAAGCTCTACATCCCGTATAAGGATAATTATGCACATAATTTACAAATATTCGTGATTTAAGAAACATTCTCATGCCAACGGAAGCGACATCTCGAAAACATACCTATATTATTTTGACCCCCTTAAACCCCATTTTTATATAGTAAAACTGGCGTTTACATGGGTATACATTATTTTTTTTATTTTTTTCTGCTCAAAAACATAAATTTGGGTACTCGTTAGAACCGCCTCACAGAGGCGGTTCTAACAACTTCCGACAATCTATGTTTTGAGCAGAAATATGAAAAATGGCAGTTTTTATCTGAAAAGTTTCATTTTTTGGTGGTGATATTTTCAGTATTTGAATAGGCATGTTTTCGTAATGACAGCAAATTCTTTCCTTTGAGGGTAGATCCCTTTTCAGAAGGGTCTTGATGTGCAGGGAAGCAATTAGGGAGTCACAAAGTTGTCTCTTTTAGAAAAAAGTGGTGGGAAATTTACAAAGTGCACCAGCTTCCCTAAGCATTTAGAAACAAGATACAATATTATTCAAGCTATCATAATACTCAAGGTTACTTTTCAAGTTATTAAGACAGCATAAATAACAAGTATTTCAATAAACAGAAACTCAGAAAATGTTAGCATCTTCTTACAAGATTTTCTACAAGATCGAATGTGTGCCCAGTGAAGACTTAGATCCGCCTGCGCATCCGCACTATGGGTACCAATGAATCCAAAGCTTCTACAGTCTGACAACGAAGACTCTGATTAGTCTGTGCGAATGCGCAGGTTGCTCTGCGTATTCGATGTGTGTGCACATGCGCTCTTGTAGGAAATGTTGTTAATGAAAAAAACTATATAAATAACTTGCAAGTCAAAATGAATGATTTGGTTGGTGCATCGGATATATAGACCTACTGTCTGTCTATAATCGGTGTGCGAAAAAAATGATTATCAACACAGTCGACTCTTGTTATCTCAGTCTCCAAGAGTCAGAAATTTTGGTTTGAGATAATAATAGTTTGAGATTAAAGGAGTTGAAATGTAATAGATATGTTGCACTTTAAACCACTATTGCCCGTTGCTGTCCTAAATTTTAACGTCATTTGATAATCAGAACATGCATTGCAAAAGTGCTGACAGAATGGCCAAACAACACAGAATTATTTTCATAGACTACAAATATATAATGTCTACAGTGGGCTAAAGTGTCTAAACGTTGGGCAACAGGTTGGAAGGCAAGTGTTCTCACATTGTGACTCATAGTAAAAACGTGTAAACCAGATTATCCCATTGTAGACTGAATGAACTCCCCCACACTATATATTGGAAGATTCTAATTTCGATTTCAGGTATGTAAGGCTATATAATTTAAATATTCCTAGAGAAAAATGGTTCAGCTTTTTGCAAACAGTGGAGACCCTGATCAGACGCCGCGATCTGCGGCGTCTGATCAGGGTCTCCATTGTTTGCCAAGGTCTCTTTTAAGGGTTTCCAGACTACAATGGGTTAAAGCAATAAAAAAATGACAATTTATTTGACTAAAACACAAATGATGATAATAACAACCGAATATATACGTCTTTCAATTACACTCTGGACCAGAAATATCACGCGCGGTCGGACAGTATAGTAACATGAAACAATGTTGTATGGATTTGGCAGGATTCAAACAATGACTGTATCATTTCCCCTTAAGCTAAATGTCTCTTGATGCGACCCTTTGTCGCTTGAATAATAGAGTACTGTCCTTTGCCTTTGAGATCATTGGGCCCATTCCAGATTCTTTGGAAATGCATATGAGGGTCATTGATAAAGTGTAATTGGCCGAATCTACATGTAGCTAAATATAGCTAGTCTGGAAAAGTTGACACTTAAGCTTGGAACACATGTCCGACGGTAAGTTTTCTGACGTTTCGGCTCAATAAATAAATAAATAAATAAATAAATAAATAAATAAATAAATAAAGAACTCACCATGCCTCCGAATAACCAACATATCCAAAGCCAATCAAGCAAACAAAACAAATTATTTTTCTCATGTACATTTCTTCAGCGACTGTCATTTCAAGTCATGTATATAACGTATCGATAAATAGCGTTTACCGCATGATATGTACTGCGCGTTTAAAGGCTTTTCCAATATCGGGCGTGGCTTGGTAACATGCGCAAGCTGTGAGCGGGAATTTCAACGAACTAGGCCAATAATTGATCGTGATGAATCATTTTAAAGGTATGTATTTCACATGCTTGAATTTAATTAAGCATATTCTGAGCGGTATTGCATTCTTTATGTTTTGTATATAAGATAATGAGCTATTGATTGGAAATTCTTAAAGCATGATGTCACTGTCTTTAAGCAACCAGGTAAAAAGATGCAGATGTGACATAGCAACCCAGTTATTTGATGACAGGTACATGTATTTGGAAATGGAAAGGGCAAAAACAGCAAGTCATTATTGCTTAATATCAGAGTCAAAAACCAATACTGTGCCTGCAAAGCCATAACATTGACCTTTTTTTAGCCTTGCAAACTAATGCTTGCCTAAAGACCTATTGATTGCAAATTCTTTAAATTCTTTAAGGGGAAATGATACAGTTTCTAGGAAACTTCTTTGTCACAACTAATTCTGCATCATTCTTGAAAGGGGTCAACTCTAAAAGGAAAGAATTTGCTCCCAGTGGGAGCAAATTCTTTCCTTTTAGAGAAGGCCCCTTAAGTTCATTCCTTGGAGAGTAGACCCCTTTTCAGAAGGAGGTTGGTATACAAAAAACAAACTGGATGTCACAAAAGTTGTCTCCCTTGTTGAAAATGGGGAAAATCAACCAAGTGTGTCCATTTAGCTTAAGCATTTTTCACCATTTTTAAGTTACCTGGAAAAGCTGTGGATGCGAGACCATGAATCAGGCATTTATTGACAGGTACAGGTATTTGGCAATAAAATAAGTAAAACCCAAGTCAACATTTCTCAGTATAAGACAAAAACCAATACTACACCAACATTGACGTTTTGAGCCTTTCGAACTAATGTTTGAAGACCCTTTTCGGAAGGTAGTTGGTGACACATGAACCAATCATTTGTTGACAGGTAGGTACAGGTATTTGGCATTACAATGAGTAAAACCCAAGTCATCGTTTCTCAGTATAAGCAGATAAAAAACCATTACTGCACCAACATTGACTTTTTAAGCCTTTCGAACTCGTGCTTGAAGACTCCTTTTACGAAGGTAGTTTGGAGAAAAGCCAATAGTAAGTCATAAAAATCTTTCTCCTTGGTCAAAAATGGCGGAAAAGCAACTAAGTTTATTCATTCATCTTAACCCTTGTCTTGCTGAATAAATTAAGAAGCCACACCCTTTTCAAATTTTCAGCCAATCAGATTACTTGATCCAGATAATTGATATAAATTCATATACTGAATTGCAAACAGCATAGATCCAGATCAGTTGGCTTCTTCAGAAGCCAACTGATCTGGATCTACACTGTTTGCAAAGGCAGGACATATCCGGGTCCAGCAGGACTAGGGTTAAGCATTTTTCACCATCTTTAAGTTACCATGTAAAACATGTGGCTGTGTTACATGAACCAGGTATTTGTTGACAGGTATAGGTATTTGGCAAAACCAGGAGCAATATCTATTTCACCATTCCTCAATATAAGCAGGTCAAAAACAATAATTGACTGGAAAAATGTATACAGTCGACTCTCGTTATCTCGAATTCCAAGGGACTCTCTGAAACACTTCGAGATATCCGTACCTCGACATATCAGATTTGCGGAAATGAGAAAAACAATAAATCGAACAGCACACTTAACAAATGAATATGTAATTTGACTCCTGAAATTAGAGATATATTGAAAATATTGTGGAAAAGAGGAGAAATTGCTTCTCTTCTTTTCCACAATAATATAGTGGAAAAGAGGAGAAATTTCCTCCTAATAATATAGTGGAAAAGAGGAGAAATTTCCTCCTAATAATACAGTGGAAAAGAGGAGAAATTTCCTCCTAATAATATAGTGGCAAAGAGGAGAAATTGCTCCTAAGGAGCAATTTCTCCTCTTTTCCACAATATTTTATTACATGCTGTTAGATATCCCTGTTAAAACAGGGACGAGACTTTGAGAAAAGCGATTATTCGAGATAAGCGAGGTCGAGATAACGAGAGTCGACTGTACATGTAGGAGGTATCCAGGAAGAGCCACAGTCACAGAACATAGCTTTCCAGTGACACAAAGAGAAAGAGTAAACTGACCATGACAGACACCGTAATTACCCTAAGTATTGGGGCAGACCGACTGTTACGGCCTAGCACTCCTACCTTGGATTATCTGTCTTGGCAGATTTAATACGCATAGCTTGTAGGTATATATTAACTCTCTGACACCTGCGTCAGGGAGTCGACTCTCTGGCTCAGTGGTTAGAGCATTGGAGTTTTATCCGGGCAGACCGGGCTCGAGTCCCATGAGAGGCGGGAAATTTTTTCAGCTATGCTTCATTCCTTTGTTATGTTTTTCATGTCGTAAGATGGGGGGCTCGTCCGGGAGTGGACTTTATTTCGCCGAAAATGGCTTCACGTCATCATAAATGATGACTTCCTTGAAAAGAGGGAGTGTTACGACCGAGCACTCCAACCTTCGATTATCTGCCTTGGCAGATTATGCATAGCTTCTAAGTATATATTCAATCTCTGACAACTGCGTCAGGGAGTCGACTCTTTGGCTCACTGGTTAGAGCATTGGATTTTTATCCGGGAGGACCGGGTTCGATTCCCACTAGAGGCGGGAATTTTTTTCAGCTATGCTTCATTCCTTTGTTACGGCTTTCATGTCGTAAATATATATATTTTTTTCTAATACTCTGTCTTTTCTAGCTTAATTTCCTGCTTCTCATTGTATCAGCAAATCTAGACCTTGCAATGAATAACGTAACATTTGACGTATGTTTATTTTTCCCACTCGTCTTGATAGTTTCACTTTATTAAAGTCTTGTAACTCAAAACCTTCAGCTTATATCGTGTTCACAATTTCTACCATGTACGATGTGCAATGCAACACAGCGATATGTTATTTAGATTTTAATTTAACAAGTACTTCATGTACATTTAAATCAAGGACGTATTTTAGCAAATGTGCGCATGTACATTTGTCTATTTGTGTTGAAATTAAGTTGTACAACATCACGAACTCATTAACCCTTGTCCTGCTAAACCCGGATATACCCTGCTTTTGCAAACAGTGTAGCTCCAGATCAGTCGGCTTCTGAAGAAGCCAGCTGATCTGGATCTGCACTGTTTGTCATTCAGTATGTGAATTTATATCAACAGCCTCAGGACCTAATAATCTGATTGGCTGAAAATTGGAAGTAAGCATGGAATCTAAATTTATTCAGCATGACTAGGGTTAATAATTAATATCGAATACAAATACTCGAATACCCTGTGCGAAGCAGATGCACAACGTTGAAACAACGTCTATTCAACGTGGATTCAACGTCAAGACGTTGAATCGACGTTGTTTCAACGTTGTGTTTCACTGGGTGCATATGTTTGAGCTGCAACGTGAGAAAACGTACCTTCTGGTATGTGTGCATAAGAAGACTCAAATCAGTCTACGCATCTGCGCAGTCTGATCAGAGTCTTCGTTGTCCGCAAGAAGAAACTTTGCATCAACTGTCTAAATTACCAGTGAAGATTCTGATCAGACCGCGTGAATAGTCAGGTTGATCTGAGTCTTCGCTGGCCACTCATGCAATCTTATGGGGAATGTTGTGCTTTGGCTCAGTCAGCAGTTCTGACCTCAAAAAACATATCCCATATATACAGTACCGAGATATGACAGGCGGAGCTTCTAGCGATATTCGTATTTGCAGGGCCTTGTGGCTGCTCGCTGCGGGGTTTATGTCATAATTTGTCTTGTTTACGCAGTATCTTATTATGGCGTTTGGTGGTTCCTGTGATCCGTTATCTGGCGTTTGGTGGCTCCTGTGATCCATGATCTGGCATTTGGTGGCTCCTGTGATCCGTTATCTACCGTTTGGTGGCTCCTATGATCCGTGATCTGGCGCTTGGTGGCTCCTGTGATCCGTTATCTGGCGTTTGGTGACTCTTATGATCCGTGATCTGGCATTTGGTGGCTCCTGTGATCCGTGATCACGGATCACAGGAGCCACCGAACGACATAATAAGATACTAAGTAAAAACGAAACAGAAACTGCATGTAGTCAGAAGCACAAATGTGTTAAATTTATTATTTTTAATTGAGTAAAGACTCTCTTAACACAGAGGATGGTTACAAATTTTATAACCGTGATTTACGTACTTAAATGCATGGTTCACATAACAAGCTGGCTTCCCAGTAAGCATTTTTTCATAAATCTATAGCGGGCCGTTATCGGCCCGTCAGGGTAACTGACGGGCCGATTACGGCCCGCTATAGATTTATAAAGAGTGCTAGCTGGGTTATTTATTGTGCTGATATTATCTGAATATAACGTATATGCTGTCCGTCCGGTGTGCTTTCTCCTGGTCTTGGTGTAACTGGTAGGCTCTGTTCTCTGATTGTGGCTCTTCCTCTTGGTGTCTCCCTGCATTTCTTCTTTTTCTAGCTTGCTGTATTTAAGTATTCGGATCAACAGTTCTGAGCAAATAATGTAGACCCTGATCAAACGATGCAGACCGCAGACCGCGGAGTAAGATTTGGTTTTATACTGTTTCCCATTCATCCAACAATTATAGACATATCAACAAGTAGCAAAATGAACTTATCCCCTCCCAGGTAGTTTTTGGATCGATTGTTTTCAATCGAACCAAAGAGAACATACACCAAAATTTTCTTAAAGGTTGTTGTTTATGTGATTATCATTGACAAAATCCAGGTAATGGTTATTTATAGCCGCGCTATTCTTGTCGCTGTCACCCCATCGAACTTTCGGACGAGCATCACCTCAGCGTGGTGATGGGGTGACAACGCCATCGTACGATCCAAGATGGCGGCCAAGATGCCGACGGGGACAAATCACCCATAGGCTCGCTGGTGTCCAGCGAGTCGGTGGGAGGGGAATACGCCAACGACCAACAACGAGTCTCCGGAAGACCCGTGGTTGGATGGCCCTAACAGATACCGTTTAGTTCTCCAGGAAGAAGAACATATGATTGCTGCTTCATATGATTGCTGCTGGTAAGGACGGCGACAGAAGAGGAGGGGTGCCGCCATTACTGGACAACAAGATTGGTGGAACGATAAGCAAATGTAAGATCACATTGTGCATTGGTAATACACACGTATTTGAAGCTCTTATTTTGACTGACCGCTCCGAATTCTGTAACTTACAGGCCTGACCTTTTACACGTGGTCCCTCGGCGAGGTGCTCTGCGCATGAATTATGCGCAACATCGTTTCAAGCCAAGGTCAAGGTGAAACCAATCCAGATTTTCTGGCGTAGCCTCTTTGTACCTCTGGTGCCTGGCTACATTAAAATCTTACTGTCTGCATGTCTGTCTGTCTGTCGCTGTGACGTCGGAGTGCAATGTAAAGAGGATTATCTGTAAAACCTGGACTGGGCTTCTTGCGGGGACATTGGCAATCAGTGCAGACCCAGATCAGACGCCGCAGAATGCGGCGTCTGATCAGGCTCTGCACTGTTTGCTTACATTACAGGAAGTTAAGGGTTAAATGAAACAATCTTGTCTCCTTCCCAGATTACACTCAGACAATCACCAGTGCTGTCAGTGCTTTGAATAATACTGAACGTTCTAAGGCGGTGGTCCTGGTGTGGTTTAATCCTTGGGTGGCCTTGTGGCTTCTCGCTGCGGAGCTTTTTTTTGTGTTTTCGTCCTGTTTGTTGTGTTTTTGTGTGTTTAGTGGATCTTGTCTAGCATTGTGATCCTCTTGTTGGGGAAAAGGGAGCTGTTTGCTTCGTTTTCCTTTGGTATGTGTACTGTTTAGTAAGGATCGGGTAATCGATTAATTGATCGATAAATTCCACAAAAAAAAAAAAAAAAAAAAAAAAAAAACATGATTATTATTACAGATTTGCTAATAATCGATCATTAAATTTTTGTCTGTTCTTCGTAGCGGAGTCTGTCGATAGCCAAAGATCCAAAGTGTATTCAGCCGGACAGAGAAGACTCTAATTAGTCTGCGCGGATGCGCGGGCTGATCTGAGTCTTCGCTGGGCGCACATGCAGTCTTGTAGAAATGCTGTGCCCCGGCTCATATTATAGTTCAAATATTAGGGCTAGTATTTATATAGTGTAAATACTGTACATATGCGCAGGAGGATGTCGTCATTTCCGGTTGCTGCTGGATAAAGCATTAAAGCGCAGGTACACATTATACGGAACATTTCAGTACTGAGAGTGATACCTCAGCTAAGTTTGTTATAGCAAAAATGAAATTCTTCCAAATTGATGTTTTCCTAACTGCTGTTGTCTCAGCTAATTATTTACATCAGTTAATAATGAGTCTAAGGTCAATCAATACGAAAACATGCCTATTCAAATATATTGAAAATTTTACAAACAAAAAAGGAAAAAAATCAGATAAAAAGTTCTGATATTTTTCACATTTCTGCTCAAAATATAGATTGTGGGTACTCGTTAGACCCGTCTCGGAGAGGCGGTTCTAACGAGTACCCACAAGCTAAGATGTTTTTAACAAAATAAAAAAAATGTATACCCCTCTAAACCCCAGTTTTATTATATAGGCGTGTTTTCGTGATGATACCAAGTTTATATTTCGGAAACTCGTAAAGACGATAAATACAAAGAGAAAATTAGGAATTTTCAGACAGACAGACATGGACACAAAATAAATGAGATGTATTCATGCGTCCATGGAAAGTAGGTATTGGTAAGCATGCGTCGCCCACCAGGCCTATCAGCCTGAACAGAGGTTTAGGTAAAATTCGGTAATAGTAATGTCCGGGATTTAGAAAGTCTGTTTTTGTCTTGGCTGTGGCAAAAACGTCAGCTACAAATCTCAGATATAAGTCTGGAAACAGCGTAGACGAATACTGCTCTTTCAGAGATAATACATCATCTATGTATCTGTACGTGAAATGGAATTGTTGGGGGTGGTTGGGTGAGGCATTGGTGTCGCGAATCTTGCGTAACCGGGGCGTCCAACTGATATTGGCTTACAGTTGGGCAAGGCCTTCTATCCTTGCAGCAGGTAAGGTAGAGGGGGTGTTTTTATTTCTTCTGTTTGTTCACTTTCATTCATTTTCCTCTTTCTCCCCTGTCCCTCTCTTTCGTCTCCTCTATATCTCTTCTATATCTCTTCTCCCTTTCTCTGGGAGGCGACACAAAATGACTCACAAGGATTGACGTGTCGTTAAACCCCAACTCAATCAATCAAGAAAAATTAATTGTTGGGCAATGCGTTTTTGCCTGCTTTCACGAGACCCTGTATAAACTCTACTTCATACGAGTATAAAAACAATCAGCAAGCAATGAACCACAATTAGTTCCCATAAGAATACCGCTTGTTTGTTGAAATATCCGTCCACCAAACTTCACAAAGATATTCAATCATCTTTATATCTGCACATCTTTACATCTGCATCAGCGTATTTTTTGTGATGCATCAGGGTAGTCCTGAACAAAGTATGTGTCTGCATAGCCAAGGGCAACATACTGGAAGCGATGATTTCCGTTCTTGTGAAAGAAGTAGTACTGGTTAATGAGATCTCGTAATTTGGATTTCAATTTATCATGCGGAATTGTGGTATAAAGAGTTGATATATATATATATATATATATATATATATATATATATATATATATATATATATATATATATATATATATATATATATATATATATATATATATATGTTGAGAGTTAATCATTAACAGTGCAATGATTTGTTTACCTGAGGCCTTTCGGCTTTCGCCTTCTTCAGAGGTTTTCTATTTTAAATAAATAACATAAAAATGTAAAATTTACGAGTAAAAGATTATGCCCTTTTCGGGCCCATGTTGTCTGGTCCGCTGCGACTTGATAACTGATTGTGTTTAGATATATGTGAAATGTAAACAATAATACGCGTAAACACAACGTGCAAAAAGTATAAAGCTTATCTTCACTTTCAACACAATGTGCAAAGCGTATAAAGCTTATCTTTACTATCAACACCACTGTGGTTATTGTTTACATTTCACATAATCTTTTACTCGTAAATTTTACATTTTTATGTAATTTATTTAAAATAGAAAACCTCTGAAGAAGGCGAAAGCCGAAAGGCCTCAGGTAAACAAATCATTGCACTGTTAATGATTAACTGTCAACATTAGTTTAACGCCTATCATCCAGTGCTACCAAAAAGATTTTTTGTTAGATGTTATGCGCCTTCTCCCAACTTATATATATATATATATATAAGATTAAATACTGTTTACAGAGAAGAATGATTGTAACTGTAAATTTTGTAGGAACTTTTTGGAAGTTTTTCAGGATTTAAATTTGATGGACATCTCTTCTTGCGCATACGGAGTTGAAATACTTCTGAAGCCCTTCTATACTGGTCTAAGGATTCTCGCTAGAATCTGAGAGACGGCTTTAGTTGAGCACTTAGCTATGCCCGCAATGTCATCTTGTTTGTATGAATTATTGTGCTGTTTAGAAATTCAGTATAATTAACCCTAGTCCTGCTGAACCAGGAAATGCCCTGCTTTTGTAAACAGTGTAGACCCAGATCAGTTGGCTAACTGATCTGGATCTGCACTGTTTGTCATTCAGAACGTGAATTCGCCGGAGAGACAAATTCCGAATAACACAATAAACGAAATGTATTTCTGCAGCATTTCTTCTCCAGATAATTAAGAACAGGTACATTGTATACCGAGGAAAATAGGGTTTGATATTCCATGTGAATCGTCTACTAGATAGACGATTCACATGAATTGTCAAGATTTATTTTCTTTGAAAACTAAATAAAGAACCAGACTGTCGTCTACTACGATTTTGCATAGACGAGGGCAAAGGATGAATTACTCCGGTAAATACTTAAAATACATTTACGTTGGAGTTGTCTTTCTTGTATCAGCTATAATTCAGTATCACAGCATCGCTTGTTCCTTTCTCAAAAGAGAGAGAGAGAGAGAGAGAGAGAAAGAGAGAGAGAGGGGGGGGGAGGGAGGGAGGGAGAGAGAGAGTGGGGGGAGAGATAGATGAGCGGCAACGTCAAGGTACCGTCTGACGTGCGCCCAGCGAAGACTTAAAGCAGCTTGCACATACACGCAGTCTGACCAGAGTATTCGTTATCCATATGACGAAAGTTGCATCCAAAGTTGTCCAAAATGCATCCAGTGAAGACTCTGATAAGACATTGTATCGGCTTATCTAAGCCTTCGCTGTTCGCACATGCTCAGTAAAAATCTCTTTTAACATGACACGGCTCTTTTGTCACTCGGAATGAAATTTGGATCCATTATGCTAAACCTGAAACAAAAAACTCAGTTAGTGCAGACGAAACAAGCTGGTTCCCTACCTCCCAAGAAGTTTAAGCTATCTAAAAAAAGTTGCGTCCCAGGCTAAAAAAAGTCCTTATTTTGCATTACAATGCCTCGCCACCCCACTCCACTCCCTCCCTCCGCCCCCCCCCCCCCCCCCCCCCCCTGTCATACTGCCTCATCATCAGTAGAATGTATCAACTCCTTCAAGTGGCAATTTGTTATTCCACCTTCCAGACAGCCCACACCTTGACCCCTGCTACATTTATTTGTTTCCAGAACTGTAAGAAAAAGCTCGCTGGAATCAAATATGAGACCAGGGTGGCTTTGATTTCAGCTGTAAATCGGTATTTCAGCTGGAGATATACTTAATGGTTTGCAAAATCTCTCACGAAAATGGCAAAACTGTAAAGACATAAGTGGAGAAACTGATCTGGATCTGCACTGTTTGTCATTCAGAACGTGAATTTATATCAATAATCTGGATTAAGTAATCGGATTGGCTAACAATTAGAAATGGGCGTGGCATCTTAATTTATTCAGCATGACAAGGATTTAAGGAAGATCAAGATCTTCGCCGGAGAGACAAATTCCGAATAACACCAGAAACGAAATGTATTTCTGCAGCATTTCTTCTCCAAATAGCGTTATTAAGAATAGGTATACCGAGGAAAATAAGGCTTGATATTCCTTGTGAATCGTCAATTAGATAGACGATTCCCATGAATTGTCAAGATTTATTTTCTTTGAAAAATAAATAAAGAATCAGACTGTCGTCTACTACGATTTTGCATGGTGCTGCAATGGATGAATTATTCCGGCAAATAATTAAAATACATTTACATTGGAGTTGTCTTTCTTGTATCAGCTATAATTCAGTATCACAGCATCGCTTGTACGTTTCTCCAAAGAGAGAGAGAGAGAGAGAGAGAGAGAGAGAGAGAGAGAGAGAGAGGGAGGGGAGGGGGGGAGGGGGGAGAGAGAGATGAGCGGCAACGTCAAGGTACCTTCTGACGTGCGCCCAGCGAAGACTCAAATCAGCTTGCACAGAGTATTCGTTATCCATATAACGAAAGTTGCATCCAAAGATGTCTAAAATGCATCCAGTGAAGATTCTGATAAGGCATTGTGTCGGCTTATTTAAGCCTTCGCTGTTCGCACATGCTCAGTAAAAATCTCTTTTAACATGACACGGCTCTTTTGTCACTCGGAATGAAATTTGGGTCCATTATGCTGAACCTGAAACAAACAACTTAGTCAGTGCAAACGAAACGAGCTGGTTCCCTACCTCTCAAGAAGTTTAAACTATCTAAAAAAAATTGCGTCCCCGGCTAAAAAAAGTCCTTATTTTGAATGACAGTGCCCCTTCCCCAACTCCTACCCCCTCTCGTACTGCCTCATCATTTGTTATTCCACCTTCCGTACAGCCCACACCTTAACCCCTGCTACATTTATTTGTTTCCAGAACTGTAAGAAAAAGCTCGCTGGAATCAAATATGAGACCAGGGTGGCTTTAATTTCAGCTGTAAATCGGTATTTCAGCAGGCGATGTACTTAATGGTTTGCAAATTCTCCCACGAAAATGGCAAAACGGTAAAGACATAAGTGGAGAAAACTTTGAAAAGGAATAAAAAGAATTTTTGGAAAAATATTTAACAGTTTTTGAGAAAGAGAAAAAAGTCTGGATATTTTCCGACCGCCCCTCTTAGTTGGGATGTGGTATTATTTCATACTCGTGTCGCTCTACACAGCATCCATTGAAAGCTTGTAATTGTGTACTCTTGCATTGTCTTGATAATGAAGAACTTCTTTAGAGAGTTTACCGTGCCGTTTTGGGGTCGATTGTTTACAATCGATCCAAAGTATACATGTACATAAACAAAATTTGCTTCAGGTGGTATCAACGTGATAATCATTGACCAATGAAATCAAATCGTGCGTTTGTACGAAATCAAGGTAACGATTATTTGTAGCCGCGCTCTTATTTTTGCTGTAACGTCAGAGTGCAGTGTAAAGAGGTTAACCTGTAAAACCTGGACTGGGACATTTACAAACAGTGTTTACCCAGATCAGACGCCGCAGAACGCGGCGTCTGATCAGGGTCTGCACTGTTTGTTGGCATTACAGAAAATTAAGGATTTCTTGCGATTTTTAGTTGGTCGAGTAAGTCTGCGTACTTTTTGGGCCTCAGGAAATCTAAGTATTACCCATTGACAACTTTGAATTTTGTTTTCTGGCTCATAGAAATAGGCCCATGTCTCATTTGCAATTACAAGATGCAAAAGATGATTATCTTCCTGCGTCCTGAATTGCTTCCTAATGCTCTGATTGTCATTTGCTCATCGCGAACGAATTCGGGGACCAACTGGCTGTTGCCTTGCGCATACCCAAATGATCAAGCAAGGTTGTTGAAACTCGACAGTGTGAAATGCCTGATGTCTTTGCTATCTCCGCCACCTGAAACTGCTGATCACGATATACAGGATCACTCATTTTATTACCCATTTTTTATGATCGGTGGCTTCTAGTGATTACCATATTTACCCTTACTATTCGGACACCTCAACTCCTTACTATACTTGTTCTAAAATTTGAACAAGTACAATTTACTACCCGATGTTGTGTCTAAACATTGATGGTTGAGTGGCAAACAGTGTAGAACGCATTTACTTATTTATAAAAGGCCTGAGCAAACAGTGTAGACCCAGATGAGACGCCACAGAACGCGGCGTCTCATCTGGGTCTACACTGTTTGCTCAGGCCTTTTTGTCCGAATACATACGGTGAATACGGTATCAAAATTTATTTACATCTATAACTTATCCCTAAATATATAAATGCGTTCTATCAAAAACTCCGGAGAGGGTTGACAGCTGCCAACAAGTTCGAATTTATACTAAATTGATCAGATAATAATATAAACAACAACAACAACAACAACGACAACGATACTACAACAACTACTACTACTACTACTACTAATAATAATAATGATAATAACAATAAAATATATAAGAATTTTTACTAAAATTATTATTATTATTATTATTATTATTATTATTATTATTATCGATTTGATAGTTATCAGTCTTATTATTGGGTCCGATTCCGTGAAGAACCTCGTAAGAGCATTGCCTTTGGTTTCTGCAGTAGACATACTTGCGAATGGTCATAAGATTAAACAGCCCCATTTGAACTCGCTAATCCAGAATTTCATTGGAACATGGGATGAGCCTGTATGCATTGATTAGTTTTCTATTTTTCACTTTCCTTCATTCTCAATAGAAGCTGAACAGTATAAAAAAGCACATTCTTGACTGGAGATATGGGATCATATTCCCTGCTCGAGAAGTATGTTCATCCTTACATAACGGCTCGCGAGAACATAATTCTCAGGCAAGGAATTTGTCCTAATTCCCCAGTCGGGATGCCAAATAACTTGTATTATCATGTTGTGTGTCTCACTTGAATAAATGATTTGTGGAGAAACAAACCTCTGCAAATATTAGTCTGTTTAAGCAATATTGGAGTTTGGCAAAGGTCTGCAAAAAGACAAAGTGATTGACCGATTACCATTTAAAAGCTTTTAAGAAAAGATATGTGTTGTTTACATTTGTATGGCAAATGTTTACGTTACATCAGGAAACTCGAAGAAAATAAAGACTCTATTTAGCCTTCCATTTCGTACAATACTGGCCTGCTTAGTATTTTAAAAGCATTGACAATGCATATGGCCCCTTGGGATAATTTAGTCAAGCTCTTATGTAGCAGTTGATTTGTTTCGTGTCATGTCATTTTAGAAAGGCAAATATATTAATTGGTCATTTAGCAAATTCTATATCTAGTCGCGCCAAGAAATGGATAACTCTGTAATAGCAATTCTCGCATAACTTGTGTTATGCTAGTAAATAAGAACCTACTGTTAAATGATCAAAATAGTTTATGAAATGTATTATACCACATAACGAGCCTTAGTTCTAAATAAATACAATTATAACAACTGATCATCCCTCGAGAAGGCTGAAAGATACTGTTTTGGAGTCGATTTGTCCGGCTGTCCGTCCAGGCAAACGCCAATGGTATAAGAGATGATTTTGCCAATTTTTGAGTTTAATACTGTAAGCTCCTAAACTGTTCTGCGGTCACTGGTTTTTATATTGGAAGAAACACATAATCCCAGTTCGTTAGAATATTCAACCTTGTCTTCATAATATATAAATTATTCATGATATGATCTTTGCCCCTGTGCACACATCACGAAAACGTGCCTATATAATTTTTACCCCCTTAAACCTCACTTTTATATAGTAAAAACTGGGGTTTACAGGGGTATACATTATTTTTCTTATTTCAGCTCAAAAACATAGATTGTGGTACTCGTTAGAACCGCCTCGGTGAGGCGGTTCTAACGAGTACCCACAATCTATGTTTTGAACAGAAATATGAAAAATATCAGATATTTTTTATCTGAAAATTTGCTTTTTTTGGTGGTGAAATTTTCAATATATTTGAATAGGCATGTTTTCCTAATGCACACAAGAACAAAAATTGGATACTAGGTTTTATCAAGTCTCTTCATATACAGCTGGTGGTTTACGAGGCCGCATTCATTCCCTGGCACCGACTTAAATCGGTCTTTGCTTTTCAAAGAGACCAGAATGGTCTCAATGTTCCTGAAAGATATATATAAAAAAACATAATGTGTACTATGGTGTAGTACGGGGTGACGTTTTACGGCCGCCACACGGTACTTAACACCAGCTGCAGTGAAGTAAAACAAAAATCTAAAAGGTTGCCTTCGGGACCAAAAAACACTAAAAAAGAAAGGAAAATTGGAGACTTGGTTTTATAAAGTCTCTTCGTATAGAGGTCTGCAGTTTGCGAGGCTAGTTACGCTCCCCGCCCCCTCCCCCCCCCCCCACACACACACACACGAACTAGTACCGGCTAAAAGGTAAAGTATAATTTATGTTTAAATTTTATATTATTAAATATCACTACTAGACTTTACGACAAACGGGAAGATTGTTGACTCGGGGACATCAAAGAAGTATTAGAATAATTGGATTTAATATTTAATACTCGTACTTCTAGAAACATATGTTTAGAATATTTGTTAGAATCATCTCACTGAGGCGATTCTAACAAATATCCAAACATACGGTTCCGTGAGAAAAATGAAAATAAATCGAGGCTTTTCTTATATATCATTCTGCTGATTAAGGACTCTTTAAACAGCAAATTGATTTTAATGGCAAAATTCTTGGGAACAAATACTGTCGTTGAAACGAGGGTTCACTGTATTAAATTTGTCAGTTGTTACCCGCCCCCCTACCCCCCCCCCCCCCACAAAAAAAAAAAAAGATTGCAACATGCAAACTTTATTCATGCATGGTCGCATACCAGGTTACGGTTGATAACTTTGCTTCCCTCTTAAAGTGCACGGCGGTAAGTCGGGCCTCAGACTAAATGACGGTTCCCTCTCTCCTTCCCCAATCTGTTTCGGAAGGTCTGCGCCTGTGAACGGGTAATACTATTAATAATAACAAAAAATAAAAATGCACACTTTACGATAATTTTGAGAAAATTGTCATTTTTATCAAAATTATCATGGAAGAGCAAACGAGTAATAACAATAAACAGTTTTAAAAAGATATATTATGGGAACTCGTACATTAATATTTGAAAGAATCCGTTGGAGCCGTATTAAGCGTTCCTAGCCCGTAACAGATATCCACTAAATCAAAGTTTTGATGTCGGATTTAAGAGCATTTCCAAAGAAAAATATGTTCAAATGAGACAAAAAAGTGTTTATTTATACAATTATGACAGGATAATGTCATTTAGCAGAACAATGAAGACACACATTACGATTATTAATTGCAGTAAAAGCCACCTATATTACACCCTTTATGGCTGAAATCTCTAAGGAGTGATTCATTTCTTGCGCAGACTGAAACTTTATTACTCTGTCAGTTTTCTCCGTGCGCAACTAAGGAGCATTGCTTCACACTTTGCAAATAACTCATCACGGCTTTCAAGGATAATTGTTACAAACTGAAAAACATAACTTTTTATTTAACCTGTCGTAGTTAATCATCAATCAACGGGTCTGCGAAGATGGTTTTATCGATAACGACAGCAGCTTAATTTAAAGCGCATGGCACTGGGCAACTTTGGGTAGCAGAGTTGCCACCTGTTTGGGAAAGAAAGGGTTGCCAACTCTGTTTGCCATCTGTTCGTTTTGTGGCTGTTTAATAGTATTTGAATGTCTTAATAGTATTTGAATGTTTGATGTTGAGAACTTGATATGGATCGGATTATATCTGTTCCTGAGTTTACTTATTTACTTTGAAGACTATAGTCATTCAGAATGGTATCTGCATATATATATATATATATATATATATATATATATATATATATATATATATATATATATATATATATATATATATATATATATATATATATATATATATATATATATATTAGTTTCTGTATTTTTGTACTTATCATCTATTGCCAAATGATTGTATATTACGAAAACACGCCTATTCAAATATATTGAAAATTTCACCACCAAAAACTGAAAGTTTTCAGATAAAAATTCTGATATTTTTCATATTTCTGCTCAAAAACATACATTGTGGGTACTTGTTAGAACCGCCTCGACGGTTCTAATGAGTACCCACAATCTATGATTTTGAGCAGAAATAAGAAAAATAATGCATACCCCTGTAAACCCCAGTATTACCATATAAAAGTGGGGTTTAAAGGGGGTCAAAATTATATAGGTGTGTTTTCGTGATGATACCGTCACTACGCACGAATGACGTCCTAAGTTTTAGGCTTACGTGATGTTATTCGGATATAACAAAATGACATCTAATAAGACTAAAACGTTGAAATGCCACTTAAAATAATTTGGTGATTTTCTGAATGTTACCAGGATATGGTTAAATAATAAAGTCATATTCAAAATATTATTTCTTTATAATTCATTTGTTTGTAAGTGATTTATTTGTCACTAAGAAACGGAATATCTTAGGGCGCCAGGATAGCTCAGGTCGTTATCTAGGTTATCTAACTGCACATCTCAGTCGTGGTTATTTGTGACTGGGAAATACCCTCTAGGTTGCGGTGATTTCACAGAAGGTATTTCCGAGCCCCTATATAACAGAGAGCAACTCGGGTTTTCCTCCACCATTGAACTGTCCTCTGAGGTTATAGTCAGCTGTTATAGTCAGTTTTTATTGTTTCGGCGTACATGGGAGAAAAAGAGGGAGAAGAAGACAAAGAAGGAGAAGAAGAATTATACACTGAGTAAACATGTAAATGTAATGGACAGAAAATCACTGATTTTAGATACAAAGGAATATGAAATACGGCGGAGAAAATATTCAGCCGCGTTGTGTGAAAATGTTGTCGTTGGGATGTATATGTAGAGAGTGAAAGCTCAGATCAGCCTGTGAACTCAAGCTGTGAGCAGGGCCTTCGCTGTCCGCTTACAGAATACTTGAATGCTGTACAATATATCGAATATAACGAAGACCATGATCAGTATGTGTCTTCGGAGCATAGGAGGACGATACAAATCCAAACACACCGAAAAAAATGGTAAAGAAGATATCCAGGAAAGCAATTAAATATTCCGAGCAGTTTCAAAGTTTCACATTTTTACCTCGGCGAGGGTAAGAACCTCTTATTATTTCTCTCTTACATGGATCCCTAAGAACCTTTTATTGTTTTTCCCTCTTATTTGAAGCCCTAAAAACCTCTTGTTTATCTCCCGTATCTGGAGCCCTAGGAAACTTTATTGTTTAATGGCTCTTATCTGGAGCCATAAGACAGTAATTTATTAATCTCTTATCTGGAGCCCTAAAGAACCTTAAATGTTTATTCCCCTTCAACTGTAGCCCTGAGAACCTCTATTGTTCTATCTTTTATCTAGAGCCCGACGAAAATTGTTTTATCTCCTTTAGCTGGTGCCCAAAGAACCACTATTGTTTTAACTCTTATCTGGAGCCCTACGAAAATTGTTTTATCTCTTATGTGGAGCCCAACGAGAAATTTTAATTTTTCTCTTCTGGAGCCCTAAGAACTGTTTTGTGCAACAGTATTGTTTTATCAGGATATGTCCTGTCATCATTAAGGAATACTGAAAAATGCAATAGAGGGCGGCAAAGGCCCTTGAACTGGGAATGATGCATATCTTTCATAATGGTTCTGTCTTCTACGTATGTCGAGGGAATAAATATACTTTCAGAGGAGACCAACTCTTTTACTTCACTTCTGATAAAGGGTCTACTCTAAAAAAAAAAAAAAGAATTTGTTTCCAGCAAATTCTTTCCTTTTAGAATAGATGCCTTATCATAAGGGATTCGATGTGCGGAATAGAACAAAGAAAGTTACAAAAGTTGTCTCCCTTTGCGGGAATGTCGGAATATATGGCTAAGCTTCGGTAACCTGTAGGCGAAATCATCAGATTTGAATGAGTACTTTCTTATGTTTCACTAAAAATTAGGCTTGGCATTGCATTTTGTCGTTATATCTTAAAATACATAGACGGTTAATGTTTAAACTTTCAACTTCATTACCTCTCTTATGTATTTGCGCGAAGTTATGCCCCGCCCGTTTCAACGGACAGTTTACTAAATAGAGGATATTTATTCTTTTGCTGTGAATACCATAAATATTGTCATCGAGTGAAATGAAAACATCAGTATTTTCACGAGTGCGAAGCACGAGTGAAAATTTGAATGTTTTCATTACACGAGATGAAAAGTTTTATGGTATTCACTGAAAAAGAGTAAATTTTCTTTTTATTTTATTGTTCACACATCAATGCACGTTTCTGACGTCATAGGTAACGTCACCAAATAAAACATGAACGTCATGGCGTCGACGCTCAGTGCTTAACATGTAAACCGCTGGAGAGACAAAAAAAAAAACAAAACAAAAAAAAACAACAAAAAAACATAAAGTTTCGGCGAATCAAAATAATTTTGATACCATAATGTTCCTTACATTCTAACTAAGAAAATGCATACCAACACTTGATAGTTTAGTTCAGAAACAAAGAAGTTAGAGGTGTTCAAAAATCTGAAGTGGAGGTAACATCCACTTCTGAAACAGTGAAGAAAACCGAAGTCGTCCAAAGCGAAGAGTGAAAATATAAATCGTATCATTCACTATAGTGAAATGATACGATATCAATTCACTAGTGATTGATACCACTTTTATTTTCATCAGATATACACTGATTTCACCGCTGACAATAAAATAAACATAAAGAACAACAATATGTGACCCGTTGCGCGAAAAGGGACGAGTTGGTAGGATGACGTCGTTTCGGGAAATAATGCTTTAAAGTCGATGTCAAGTTTTTGAAAAAAAAAAAAAAAAAAAAAAAAAACTTTGCATGCCCCAAACATGTGCTTGCCATACAATTCGTTATTTCTTAACTTTAAATTTTGACAGATTCTCCCACCAGACTGTCAAATACTGTGCCTCTTGAAAGAGTATGCGTTGTTCAATAACCGCGAAAACATGAGCACAAATACTACATATTCTTTGAGAGATTTTCTGCCTTATAATCGTTTGCTTTAAATGCCGTGACTCTTACAAAGATGTTCAGTTGAATTTCGCTTCTTGATCAGCATTTATTTTTGTTTTTACGCCTGTGGTGAGATTTATTATTGTTTACCATTATCAGTAATATTCACTTTGGGTTAAAATGGCAAGTGGTGACAATAGTAGAGTCAAACCCATAGACCCCAGTACCTTGACCAAAGCAACTTCTAGAAAAAGCAAGCCTGTGGATTATAAGCAGATGCTGAGTGGCAACTGTCACAAGGCTGAATGGGATGATCACGGGTACGATTCTTCTAGTCACGGCGAAAGTCAGTTCTATACCGGGTTATATCATGATCCTCTAGGCTTCTCTAAATTTCCGGAAATGGAGGAAGGAGTCGTGGAATGAACGGGGGAGGAAAAATTGTCTGTTTTGCGCAGACAATTAGAAGCTGCAAGCAAAGAAGAAGAATTTCGTAAGAAGCCGACGATTTTCGACTTAGAATCGCAGAACAGCAGAAGGCCAACACCAGACTCAGAGATCGCGTGGTAAATTTTCAAGCAAACATTCAAAGAAAATCCAAGATTTATCTAAGGGTTCAGATCTTGATATAGGTAAACTTAGAAAGAGCAAGCAATTACGTAAATAAGTAAACAAAAGAAATAAAATAAAAATAGGATTAATTGATAATGACATTTCTGATGTAAGCAGTAAGTCTGAAACTGGAATAAAGTCTGAATCTGAGGTTTTGGCCAGTAAAGAAGGGAAAAAGTCTAGTTTAGGAAACTCTGGCAAATCTTCAGATTCGAGCCTTCTCTTTCTTATGTAAGCTCTGATACAACCTTTTCTGAGAGTCACAAAAAAAAAAAAAAAAAAAAAAAAAAAAAAAGAAAAACAAAAGAAAAAACAAGAAGAAGTCTGGAATCGAGCTAAAGTTGCGGATACTGTACAGGTTCCGCAAAATATCCCCAAGCATATCTCCGTTATGAGTTTACAAACTCTTAATATTTCATTCTCTTCTATCGAATCCAATTTGTTCGAAGCAGGAGAACTTGAAATATGTACAATAAAAGTAAAAAAGGATTGCCTTTGGAAACAAAGAACACACAAAATCACGAAAATCGGAGACTCGGTTCGATAGCGTCTCTTCATATGCAACACTGTAATTTGCGAGGCTGCATACGCCCCCTAGCGTCGGCTTAATCGATATCATATTCGATTTTCAAAATAGCAAGGATGGGTTCAATTATCCCAAAGGAAATACTAGAACAGTGTTTTCGGAGGAAAACGTATGTCCCCCCACCAGTTTGAACAGACATATTGTTACAATAGATTGTATCTATAATAAACTCAAGATCATAATATACCTATATGTAAGTTTGGTCAAAATTCATCCGTTCCTCAATGAGATAGGGTGCTGACAAGCCATTTTCTAAAAACATAGCCCTTGTGTAACCTTGAAAATGGGATCAAGGCCATAAAAAATCTTATCAGTTCTTGTCTCTGTCTAAACAATATAGCTGTGCAAGTTTGGTCAAAATCCATCCATTCATTCAGCAGATAGCGTGCAGACAAGCCATTATCCAACAATCTGAGCCCTCCTGCGACCTTGAAAATGGGTTCAATGTCACCAAAATTAAATTAGTTATATTCCATGCCACAACAATTTGGCGGTGCAAGTTTAGTTAAAATCTATTCATTCCTTCAAGAGATACAGTGCAGACAAGCCATTTCCAACAATCTAAGCCCTAGTGTGACCTTGAAAATGGGGTGAAGGTCACCAAAATCTAATCAGTTCTTTTCCATGTCACAACAATATAGATGTACACGTTAGGTCAAAATCAATCCATACCTTTAGGAGATAGGGTGCTGACAAGCCATTTACCAACAATCTAAGCCCTAGTCTGACCTTGAAAATGGGATGAAGGTCACCAAAATATAATCAGTTCCGATGCTGTCACAATAATATAGCTGTGCAAGACTGGTTGAAATCTACTCATTCCTTCAGGAGATAAGGTGCAGACATTTTCCACCAATCCAAGCCTTAGTGTGACCTTGAGAATGGGGTCAAGGTTATCAGAATCTAATCAGTTCTTTTCCATGTCTCAACAATTAAGATGTAGAAGTTTGGTCAAATTCCATTCATTCATTTAGGAGATAGGTGCACACAAGCAATTTTCCAACAATTTAAGCCTTACTGTGACCTTGAAAATAGGGTCAAGGTCACCAAAATCTAATCAGTTCTTTTCCATGTCTCAACAATATAGCTGTACAAGTTTGATTAAAATCTGTTTATTCATTCAGGAGATAGGGTGCATACAAACCATTTTAAACAAATCTAAGCCCTCCAGCCTTGAAAATGGGGTCAAGGTCACCAAAATCTAATCAGTACTTTTACATGTCCCAGCATTGTAGATGTGCAAGTTTGGTTAAAATCTATTCATTTCCACAAGAGATAGAGTGCGGACAAGCCGTTTTCCAACAATATTAGCCCTCCTGTGACCTTGAAAATGATGTCAAGGCCACCAAAATCTAATCAGTTCTCTCATATGTCCCAGCAATATAGATTGGCAAGTTTGGTTAAAATCTAATCATTCCTTCAAGAGATAGGATGCAGACAAGCCATTTTCCAACAATCTAAGCCCTCATGTGACCTTGAAAATGGGGTCAAGGTCACCAAAATCTAATCAGCATTTTTCTCCCTCCCAATGATATATTTATGTAAGTCTGGCTAAAATCAGTCCATTAAATAAAGAGTACGGACAAGAGGCTACGCCCCATTTTCAGCCTCAATTACGGCCTCTTCGTAAAATTTTATCCAGTGGATTGGGGCTTGACGATATGTCTTTGGCTTGGCCCGCCGTGGTTCAACTATTGGTTCTCATTTACTCTGGCATACAGTAGAATTAGCCATGAGTACTCGTCTTTGTTTATTACAATAATTAATTTGATTTTTATGTTTTCGCTTTGATGCATTGACTGAGTTGAGAGCCTTTATGCGAACCGAATTTTTATGCATTTCTGTATTAAGAGCAGCATCGGGACCCAAGGTGAAGTTGGCTGGCTGTAAAAGTGCTTTAAACCCCCACCCCCACCCCCACCCCCCGGTGGTTTACTCTACTGACCTTTCTAAGGCGGTGGTCCCGGTGTTAGTCTTACTCTTTGCTGCTTTGTGGTTTATTCTACGAGGCGATTTGTTTTATGTCTTTCTTTGTGTCATTTTGTTCTTGTGTTTTTTCAGTCCTTTTAGCATTGAGATTACCTCGCTTGGGGAAGAGAGAGCTAATCTTAATGCTTTTCGTACGTTTGTTCGATTTGTACTTGTTTGGATTTGTCGGTTTCCTCTTCCTCTTGGTGTCTGGGAAGGGCTGCGGTTTGTGATTGTGACACTCTCTGGACTTTCCCCTAACTTTTTTTTTTTTTTAAGTGGGTTTAGTTGATACGTGGTCCGTAGCCACTAACAATCACATAAAGATATTCAACATCGACTATTTCTAAAATATTACAATTATACTAATTCTGATAACGTATATAACAACAATTGATATTTTTTTTTTTAATTTTTAACCGGAAGAAACTGACCTTTAGCTTGGAAATTTGTACTTTTCTAGTTCAATGGATACATTTTGTTTTTCGGATTAAAATAAGCAAAAATCATTAAAAGAAAAACATTGATAAGTGGTTTATGACAAAACATAACAAAAATTGATAAGTGGTTTACGACAGAACATATAACAAAAAAGAACCACAATACATGGTTTCAGAAACAAGTGGTTTGCATTATATTATTTTTTAGTAGTCAGTTTCGTATTGAATATTTTATGGCAAGTCCTATCGACTAATTTTGTTTAAAGACGGCTATTTTGCTGTTCAAACAAATGAGCCGCTACGACGGAAAACGTACCTTCTGACATGTGCGCCCAGCGAAGATTCAAATCAGCCTGCGCATTCGCGCAGTCTGATCAGAATCTTCGCTGGGCGCAGTTTGGATAGCCAATGATGCCTAGTTTCTTAATGCGGACAACGAAGACTCTAATCAGACTGCGCGAATGCGCAGTCTGATTTGAGTCTTCGTTGTCCGCACATGTCAGAAGATACCTCCTCTCACGTTGCGATTCAAATTAGAAAAGAAGGCCTTTATGAGAAAGAAACACTCGCAACATTTTAATTGTTGTTAAATGAAGAGGCGTTGTGCCCGCAACGTACATTATTTGCACAGAAAATATCACACTGTGGGATAAAACACAAGTTTAAATAACTGTTCATTTACACAGAGAAAATAGGAACGCTTATTTTTCGCAACATTTATTCGAGAGACTTTCTTCACAGCATTGCCTTTTCAGAAAATATTGACAAGTTAAGTGCGTACAATGAGCAACAGTTTAAATAACCATACAAGAGAAACAACTGAATAATAATGCGAAACCTTGTCATACAAAACGGATCCTTAGAGCTACAGCGAAGGCCAAAATCAGTTTGCACTTTCATGCAGAAGCATATGGTCTTTTTAGTGAAAAAGTAGATTCTATAAACACAAGACATATCCAGGCCCCGAGGTTATAAATAGAAAGGAAGGCACTGATCAGGAATCAATACAATTATCTAACATCTTCCGTTCAAGACACTAAAGGGGAAGAAAGACCCGCTTAAAGCAACGACACCACAATCAAAACATTACAAGCTGAAAGCTTCTTTCCCAAATACTTTTGGCTATCAAAAAAAAAAAAAAAAAAAAAAAAAAAATCACTAGGACATACATGCAAAGACATACAATGAAGAATTAATGAAAATGGTAAGGGGGTAAGGGAAAAGTAGCAGAAGCACCGTAGCAGAAGCACCTCCTTGGAACGGTCAGTAAAAACCTTACTGGGGGTGGGAGAGGGGGATCTTAAATTGAGTTTACGTGGTCACAACCCTCGCCTTCAGTACTGCCCGTTGTTATAAAACCTTTTTCATATTCAGCTGAATATGAAATTTTCTCTGCGAATAAATATGAAAATGCCAACAGTAGTAAGCAGTTTCATATTTATTCGCAGAGAAATGTTCATGCTCAACTACGCGTAACGAGAAAGAATATGCTACTGTTAGTAATAAGAGATATATTAGCAGCACAAATTCCATGTTCAGCTGAGTTAAGCATGAAAAATGGTTTATAAACTCGGGGTCAGACATATAAGGAACACCACACCGTACGGAGACTGCACGGATGCATACTTTTTTCTCGAAGCTTTCTCTCTTCATTAACCTTGTTTGTATGTTAAGTGTACCCATTAGCATCGCCTTGAAGAGGCGATTCTAATGAGTACACACAACATACAATTTCACGATAAAATAAAAAAAATCCTTAAATATTTGTTTTCCTCAGCTATCGGAAGAATTTCGTTGGGACTCAAAAACGAGTTCGAATTAGCCATGGTAAACGAGCCATCGAGGTTCGACTGTATAATAATTTATTTGTAATTATCTTTTTAGCACTATGATGAAACAAAATGAAGACTCGACTACAAATCTTTTGAAAGTTAGAACAAACAAAACTAACCAGGCCTCGAGGTTTAAAAACTTTTCTTCGTTCTGAAATCAGCTGCGCATGAAATTTTCTTTGCTAATAAATATGACAATGTCGACAATAGTCAACTATTGAAGGTAGTTCTCATATTTATTAGCAGAGAAATGTTCATGCACGGCTATGTTAAGCGAGACAAAAAATGAAATTATTAGTAATTTGTGATTTATTAGCAGGACAAATTTCATGCTCAGCTGAGTTCAGTGCGAAAAAAAGTTTAAAATTTATAACCTGCCCGAATATAGACGAATATGATCATACATAAACTGTCTTAAACGGGTATAAGATTGTGTTTTGGTCCCCCGATCCACTGTCGTGCAAGTAAAAAGGGCAGCACAATTGTTATCCTTGATTTGGTGAACACTTACATTTGTATTTGTTTTGAAAAGTCGTAGATTCTACATATCAACAACTTTCCTTCTTCTTGAAGACGTATTACTTCAAGCCACCATCATAGCTATATTTCAGTTTAATAATAAATCACGAAAACATACCTATATAATTTTGACCCCCTTAAACCCCACTTTTATATAGTAAAACTGGGGTTTACAGGGGTATACATTATTTTTTTCTTATTTCTGCTGAAAAACATAGATTGTGGTACTCGTGAGAACCGCCTCGACAAGGCGGTTCTAACGGGCACCCACACTCTATGTTTTGAAAAGAAATATGAAAAATATCAGAATTTTTATCTGAAAACTTTCAGTTTTTGGTGGTGAAATTTTCAATATGTTTGGATAGGCGTGTTTTCGTAATGAAATACGCTTCTGTTGTACATGTTGTAACCACTTTTGACTATTACAAATGATTGAAAAATAAAATGTAAGTTGCCAGCGAACTAACAGAGAAATTAAATAAATACTATTTGTCTATACTCCATTGGATACTTATCTATTAAATTATATCTAAGTACGCGTTTATGTTTCGAAGTAAATACTAGAACTTATTTGCGAAATTTGCTTGCTTCTTTTTTATTGTAAAATCTTGTCAAAACTACACATACGAGCGAATATATATTTTCAAGTACTCTTGATCGTTCTATACCAAAATTTAACAGAGTTAATTAAAAGGCAGAAATCAGTTAAATATTTGTGTCTGACAATTTAGGCCTTAGTTCGTGACTCTCGCTTTCTCTGAAAGTGAAAGGCACTATTTTGAAACTGTCAGACAAAGATAAGGTGTATTTATATACAGAGTTAAGTAAGCTTAACATTTTGTGTGGAAACTTCAAAACGACCAAATCTTTTCCTCACTAGAAGTTCTTTTTGTACCATTTGTATGTATTCTAAGTGACATTGTAAATAGAAATCACTTTCATTCCAGTTTAGATATGTGGCACAGAAAATGGTGATAGAATTTGATTCAATAATCAAACAATTCTGTTTGCTCGGAAAGGGTACGTACTTGTTGTATAAGAATTGAAGAGTTTTCAGCATTTTGGTCGGCTGAGTGTTATGGTGCTCTAAGCGTCATTTACTTAAACATTAGAAATTGAGGTCAAAGATTTTACCCTCTTAACATAATTTACAGAAACTACTCAAATAATGCTTTATTCTATGAAACGGAGCATTCGATAACTAATGGCTTATTTAAATTATTAAAGCTACATTATTCTTAATTGAAAGGTAACCTCATTAATGTGATATGGAGAAACTGTTATGATTTTGGTCAGTGTTGTAATGTACTGTCATTACAGACACTGGTTCGCAAGACATGTAGTACGGAGTATCTACATATAGTAATGCCCCAGAACGCAAAAAAAAGTAATGATAAAAGGATTGAAAAACACAAGAACAAAATGGCACAAGGTAAGACATACAACAAATCGCCTCGTAGAATAAACCACAAAACACCAAAGAGTAAGACTAACACCGGGACCACCGCCTTAGAACGGTCAGTAGAGTAAACCACCGTGGGGGGTGGGGGGGGGGGGGCGGGAGTGGGGGGGGGGGGGTGGAGGTTAAAGCACTTTTACAGCTAGCCAACTTCACCCTGGGTTCCGATGCTACTCTTAATACAGAAATACATAAAAATTCTGTTCGCATAAAGGCTCCCAACTCAGTCCATGCATCAAAGCGAAAGCATCAAAATCAAATTAATCACTACAATAAACAAAGACGAGTACTCATGGCTAATTCTACTGTATGCCAGAGTAAATGAAAACCAGTAGTTGAACCATGGCGGGCCAAGGCCTCAGCAATGCCAAAAACAAACAATAAGTATAAAAGATGTACAGGAAGCGCTACAATCACAAATCAAAGCCTACCAATGATACTCAATAATGTGTTTAGTAAACCATTGTGATTAAATGATCAATAGCTAGCTTACTTGCTTCCAAACGACCTTTATTAAAGGTTAGCCTTAAAGAGTTTTTGTCTGTTGTGTATATTCTACAAAAATGAGGATATTTGTGTTCAAGGGCAAGAACATTCCTACACAACGTGAAAGATCCCCCTTTTTTTATTGTGATATAATTTGTACCAGGTCTGATTTTTAAACAAGAGCAAACTAAAATGTCATTGACAAAGTTAAATAGTCTGCAGTTACCCCAATGGATTTTCCCATCCTTATACATTGGGTGAGTCAATTTGTCATATAAGGGGTATCAGGTTTTTTTTTTTTATTTTTGCTCTATTTGTATTTGAAATTTCTGCAAACAAACAGTGAAGACCCTGATCAGACGCCGCATCATGCGGAGTCTGATCTAGGTCTGCACTGTTTGCCTGTGTACCACAAAAGGGATACCAGGCTTATATGGGTTAATTAAACAATTAATATATTTATGTGTAAAACTGAAACGATTTCATCTGCTATTGTCATTTAACAGTCAATATCTTTATGACATATCTTGGCTTCCATATAGCATTTGCTTATTATGGTCTTCATCACTGATTGGTACAATAGCCAGCTCATTACGAAAACACGCCTATTCAAATATACTGAAAATTTCACCACAAAAAAACTGAAAGTTTCCGATAAAAATTCTGATATTTTTCATATTTCTGCTCAAAACATAGATTGTGGATACTCGCTAGAACCGCCTCGCCGAGGCGGTTCTAACGAGTACCCATAATCTATGTTTTTGAGCAGAAATAAGAAAAATAATGTATACCCCTGTAAACCCCAGTTTTACTATATAAAAGTGGGGTTGAAGGGGGTCAAAATTATATAGGTGTGTTTTCGTAATGATAAGAATTGTGCAGTACCGGAATTGGTAGGCGACGGGAACAATTTTATAATGAATAATAAATGCATATAATAACAAAACGCGATTACTAACGGCACTTAAGCACATGCCATGCAACATATGAAAATGGATTCAATTGCCTTCTCAGTGCCTTCGATGTCCGCATACACACAATTTATGCTATATATTATATTTAGGAATATGATGAATATAGAAGACCCTGGTTAAACTGAGCGGGAATGCGATCGGAAGCAAGAACATTTTAGCCAACCATCTGAAACAATTAACGAGGAGTGCGAGTGGCAATCTTTTTTAATAGAGTTTGATAGAATCAGTCTGCTAATTGACTAAAGTTGAATTTAATATGCATGTAGCATATGTTGTTAGTTAACAATACAGCTCTGCTCTGATCAGCCTGACTGACTGTTCGTGTCACTAATACAAACAGCGACTGTTATGCTCTGTGTTATTCGTATGAGGTTTACATTGACTCGTTTAATAAGCATTGTTGAACCGTATTTCTCACGGAACGGATTCTCACGCCGGTGTGATAAATTCGACCGAATTTTTCACATTCGGACAAAGGTGAAGAATACGTTTTGCGGATTTAGAGTTTTTAACCCAAACGAGTTTGTCCCACACTTGGACCCATCAATGGTATTGATGGGTCCGAGTCACACATTAGAATTTCTATTGCTTGCACACCAATAAACAAATTTTTAATGAATGGAAACATTTTCGGCGAAATATAGGTGTGAGAAATTCGGTCGGATTTTTCACATGTCATGTATTTGGTCAAATATGTCACAACTATGAATAATTCGGTCGAATTATTATTACAGCAGGGAAGTTTTCGATCGAATTTATCCCGTGCCAGATAAATTTGGTCGGATGTGTTACATGTGACACACTTTGGTGAATTATAGGTGTAAGAAACTGGACGTTTTTTTCATATGTGATGTTTTCGGTCAAATGTGTCACAACTGTGTGGCGAATTAAGTCTATTTTTCCATAGTTTCACAGCTGTAAAGTATTGGATCGAATTCCTCACAAGCGACATATACGGTCGAATTTCTTATATGTGACACATTTTGGTAAAATATAGGTGTGAGAAATTCGGTCGGATTTTTCACATGTGATGTATTCTGCTGAATATGTGATGACTTTGACGAATTTGGTCAAATTGTTCACATCTGTGAAGTATTCGATCAAATTCCTCATGTTTGACCTATTAAGTCGGATATTTTACATTTGATATTCTCGGCAAATATAGGTGTGAGAAATTCGGTCGGATTTTCACATGTGATGTATTCTGTCCAATATGTCACATCTTGTATGACTTCGATCGATTTTTGCCACATATGTGCAGTATATCATTGAATTTCTCACGTTTGGTATAATCGGTCGAGTAGATTACACGTGGCATTATCGGCGAATATACGTGTGAGAAATTCGGTCGGATTTTTCACATGTAATGAATTCTGTCGAATATGTCATAACTGTGACGAATTAGGTCTAATTGTTCACATCTGTGACGTATTCGATCGAATTACTCACGTTTGATATATTCAGTGGGATATTTTACATGTGATATTTTCGGCGACTATAGGTGTGAGAAATTCGGTCGGATTTTTCACATGTGATGTATTCTGCTGAATATGAGAAGACTTTGTCGAATTTGGTCAAACTGTTCACATGTGTCAAGTATTCGATCGAATTCCTCATGTTTGACCTATTAAGTCGGATATTTTACATTTGATATTTTCGGCAAATATAGGTGAGAGAAATTTCGGTCGGATTTTTCAACTGTGATGTATTCTGTCCAATATGTCACATCTTGTATGACTTCGATCGATTTTTGCCACACATGTGCAGTATATCATTGAATTTCTCACGTTTGGTATAATCGGTCAAGTAGATTACATGTGGTATTATCGGCGAATATAGGTGTGAAAAATTCGGTCGGATTTTTCACATGTGATGAATTCTGTCGAATATGTCATAACTGTGCCGAATTAGGTCTATTTGTTCACATCCGTGACGTATTCGATCGAATTCCTCACGTTTGATATATTCAATGGGATATTTTACATTTGATATTTTCGGCGAATATAGGTGTAAGAAATTCGGTCGGATTTTTCACATGTGATGTATTCTGTCGAATATATCATGACTGTGACGAATTCGGTGGAAATTTTTCACAGCTGTGAAAAATTCGATGGAATTACTCACGTGTGCTATATTAAATGTTCTAATTGCTAATTGCACTATAGCAATAGAACCCTAAACTTTGGGCACTTTCAAGATTTATGGACTGTCCTCTGGCCAGGGCCTGGGCCATCGGGCTGATATGACCCTAGCCTACGCCATATCAACCTGGTGGTCGTGGCTCTCTCCCTAGGACAGTTCATAAACCTTGACAGTATCCTTAGCTTTGGTAAATATTTTTTGAAATATATGTGTCACAGGGAAGGAAAAGGCACTTGGCCCGACCGGGAATCGAACCCAGGACCTCTCGCATACTGTGCGAGCACTCTACCTGTGACAATTTCTCCCTGCTTAAATAGATTAGTCCCCGAAACTGCTCAGAACCGTGCTGGTACCGATGAGACAGTCCCTTTGCTGCTCGCAGCCCGAGCACGGACCCCCACACTGGCCACCGAATGTCACAGGGAAAAAAGCACATGGCCGACTGGGACTCGAGCCCAGCACCTCTCGCATACCGTGCGAGCACTATAGCCAACTGAGCTACCGAGCCACACGGTCGATCTGTGAATATGGTCTTGGGCCGAGTGTCTGTTGAGCCTCAGAAATCTTAAATTAAAATATAATATTTGCAGGCTTCGTTTCCATTACGATCCATAACGATCCATGCATGCATATATATATATATATATATATATATATATATATATATATATATATATATATATATATATATATATATATATATATATATATATATATATATATATATATATATATATATATATATATAAACCCACGTGTGCCATCGCAGAACGATACCTGGTAACCTGGTAATTCTATCTGCAGGAAAAATACGTTCAAATGCTTTTCCATGAAAACTCTTTTTTAAGGATATCGTGATGGTGCAGATGGTTAGGGCGTTCTTGTATGACTAGGCGCCACAGCCCGTGTGTGTGTGTGTGTGTGTGTGTGTGTGTGTGTGTGTGTGTGTGTGTGTGTGTGTGTGTGTGATTTAAACAATTGGACGAATAGGTCGTCGGTCCGGTTGTGTATATCATGTATTTGACTGAGCTGTGGACATAGGTAAAAAGTGATATTCATAACGAAAACACGCCTATCAAAAATACATTGTATTTTTTTAGTTTAAAAATAATGAAAATTTTCAGATGATTTTGTTTTATTTTTTCTTATTTCTATTCAAACAATTGATTGTTGGTACACGTTCGAACCGCCTCAGTGAGGTGTCGGTTCGAACGAGTTCCCATAATCTATGTTTTAGAGCAGAAATAAGGAAATAATGAACATCCCAGCAAACCCCACTTTTTTCTCAATATCTATTCAAATATATTGCATTTTGCCGAAGAGGATTTTCAGAGGAAAAAATTTGATACCTTTCTTATTTCTCCTCAAATCATTAATTGTGGGTACACGTTCGAAACGCCTCAGTAACCGCCTCGCTGAGGCGGTTTGAACGAGTACCCACAATTTTTATAGCAGAAATAAGGAAATAATGAATAGCCCTGCCATAATTAATTATAGATATCAATAAAACTCTTTACAGATATCCGTAATTCATAGATATCTTTACAATTCGAATATTTGATATCAATACCAACAATCTTATATCTATAATAAGATTTGTCGAAATCTGTATAGAATAAGGGATGTTTGATATTATTGAACAAATCCATAGGTATCAAGAAACAGATATGACATTTCATTTATTTCATTTTATGATATCCAATAATATTCGACGTTAAAAATAATAATACAATAAATAATAAATCTATCACTCGATTAAAAGATATGCATGATAAGAAAAATATATTACCTCGAAACTGTATTAAATGGTTAATCGTATGTTTTATATCATAAGCTTTGACAAATACGTTTGTGAGAAATCCGTGCATGAAAAAAAGGCACTTTTTTGAGGGTTTTTTTGAAACGTGACAAATACGTTTGCGTGCTATATATAAAACTGATACCGAACGAGTCTGTCACAGATAGGTGAGGAATACGTTCGGCAGCTGTGAAAAATTCGGTCGAATTCTTCACGCCGCGTGACAAATCCGACCGAATTTTTCACACGTGTGAGGAATCCGTTCCGTGAGAAATACGGTTCAACAAAGCATATTCAGCTTATCTGAATGACGTTCAGAAAACAGCGTCCGGACGGGACGTTAAAAACCATTGCATTCATTGAATAATGAATGCACCGGGAAATGTGTAAAATTTAAATATGATCGCATGGTTGAACAGCAAAGGCACGGGTGAACCTTCGCATGTATGGGAAGGTTCATCTGGGCATTTGCTGTTCACGTGTAATAAAATTCCTATTCTTGTGATGGTTTCATTTACTGAACTTTATATTGAGTATATGACAGTTCATTCTGTGAAACGATTTCATGGTTGTCAATACAGCTCGTGACTGTCGCCTCTTTTATTGTAGCAGGAATGAGTAACAGTTACACTTTTATTTAATTGACCAATATGCGATGCATTTTAATGAATCCGTCCACTCATGCCAGCCGCCAAACCTCTTTGACACGTGTTACGAACACTGGAGAGTTTTAAAACGCATATGTTCCAATAAAACCACTATTGAATAACAATTGGATGTTCTGATTTGTATTAGCACTTACGTTGGTAACACTTTTTCGAAGACATGGTTGGTTTATCAATGCAATAAAATTGGAACGCTAGTGACAGAATATTGATACATGGAAATGCGTTTATTGAAACGTAATAACCCTAGGAGTAAACATATTAGTGAAGACATCAAGGATATAAATTAAAGAGCATATCTCACATACATTGATGTGCTGCCTTTGGAAACAAAGAACAAAAAAAAAAAAAAAAAAAAAAAAAGAACAACAAAAATCGGAGACTCGGTTTCATTAAGTATCTTCATATGCAGCTATGCAATTTGCGAGGCTGCACACGACCCCTAACACCACCGACTTAAGCGGTATTCGACTTCCAAAAATAACCAAAAATGGGATCAATTATCCCAAAAGAAATAAAATATAATCTGCACTATGATGAAGTACAATACTAAACAGAACAGACTGTCGTATGCATCATCATCTAGATTTTGAAAAGGTATATTTTGTAAACAGACATCAAAGAACATTACTATCCTGTTATGTCGCATGATCTTTGTTTCAATGACGTCATAACTTGAATTAAGTTATCTATGAACAACTTCACTTACATTGAAAATGGTTATGTGGAACGAGAGACGTAGAAAAGGCTACTCACCATTAATCAATTATAGTCTGGAGACCCCTAAAAGGGTAGTTGGCAAATAGTGCAGACCAAGATCAGACGCCGCAGAACGCGGCGTCTGATCTGGGTCTCCACTGTTTGCAAATAGTTCAACCATTTTTCTCTGGGAATATCTAAATTTCATAGCCTGTCATACCTTAAATTGAAATTAGAATCTTCCAATATATAGTGTGGGGGAGTTCATTCAGTCTACCATAGGTTTAAAAGTAAACTGTAGCATCTACGAGCGCACTTCATTGCATACAAACTCATACTCTCTTAACAGCACCACAACCGAACAATATTGCATTGTTGTTATCACTGTAATTGTAATTTTGCGTTGCACGTGTGTCGTCATCAGGCATGGAGACAGATGCCCTATGAATTCCCAGTTCACTGATTTGGTTCACACTTGATATACGCGGTCTAATAAAACTTCCATTATATTATTAATGAATTTATTCACAAGCGATAAGATGGTCTTCTGTAACGATTTCAATCAGCTTTCTAATGACTCGGATTCGGTTTCAACGCGTGTTAAGAGTTATATTTATATTGTTCGTGATCAAACGACCATTTGAGCTTAGAATAGGCGACTGTGTATCAATATTGTAAATAACAGATAGAAGCTACATTATGGTTTGTCGGCGGAAGTAATTTTGATCTGGAATTTACAAAGAATTTAAGGGAAATGGACACAGTTGGTTGAGTTTCCGCCATTTATTACAAGGGAGACATCTTTTGTGGCATCAGAACTAAGGATGAGGTTTCGGGAGATTAAAACTGGTTTAAATACCTCCACCCCACCCGCAATGGTTTAAATTGTTGACCATTCCAAGGCGGTTATTCTGATGTTGATCATCTTTATTTTAGCCGCATCAGAGGGGGTTTCGCGCAAGTAAAACTGTTTAAGCACCTCCACCCCCACCCCCCCCGCCCCCCATTGCCTACCCCTTGTAGTTTTCCTACTGACCGTTCCAAGGCGGTTCGTCTGTTGCAGTTCTTCTGTGTTTGTGCGTCAGTGGTTTCGCAAGATCAGAAAGCAAATAACGATAAATTAGGGAAATATTTTCAATTTTCTACACAATAATTGTATGTTGTGTGTATTCATTAGAATCGCCTCGATGAGGAGATTCTAATGAATATACACAACATACAACTTCATAAAAAATATAAAAAAAAATCCCTTAACGCTTAGCACTCTGGGTAAAATTTTCAGCAGACGACATTTTGAAATATTTTTCTTATTTTTCCCAGAAAACAGGATTTGACATTTCATGCAAATTGTCTCCTAAGGAGACAATTTGCATGAAATGTCAAATCATGTTTTCTGGGAAAAATAAGAAAAATAACATTATTTTGTCGTCTGCTGAAAATGCCCAGAGAGTGGTAAAGGTTAATATTAGTTTATTGAGCTATCGGAAGAATTTCGTGCGGACTCAAAAACGAGTTTGAATTAGCCATGGTAAGCGAGCCATCAGTGTTCGATCTATTGAGGCTCAACTGTAGTTACCCTCTTGACCTTCTGTTTTCTTTCTATTTGTGCTTCCTTGTATATTTTATATTTGCACCCAACAGTTTTCCTACTGACCAAGCGGATTTATCTGTTGCAGTTCGTCTTTGTGCGTCGCTGATGTCATATTTGTTTATTTTTTTTATTTTATTTTTTTTTGTGTGTTATTATATTTTTCTTCCTTATCTCTCTTTTTGAACTATTTCCTCTGTATCTTCACAATTACTTTTGTGTAAATATCTGGGGATGCCTCAAAATATACGGACATGATTTCGCGCGAGTTAAAATTGACTTAAACCCCCAATTGCAGAGGTTTCTGTGTCTGCTGACCGTTCCAGGGCGGTGTCTCTGTTGTTCTTGTTTGCCCATACATCGTTTAATACCGCTGCTGTGTTCTGTTTTGTGTTTGTTTGATCGTCATATCTCATTCTTTGGGTGCCTCGGAAAACCCGTGCTTCTTGAAGTTGGTCTTTCCTGACTATCTTCTTTTATATATATATATATATATATATATATATATATATATATATATATATATATATATATATATATATATATATATATATATATATACAGTTGATTCTCGCTATCTCGAACTCGCTTATCTCAAATAACCGCTTATCTCGAAGTGAAAATCTGGTCCCTGCCTAAACATGAAAATCTAACGACAGGTGAAAATATTGTGGAAAAGAGGAGAAATTTTCTCTTTTTTTTACACAATATTTTCAATATATCTCTAACTTCAGGAGTCTATTTACATATTAACTTTTTAAATGTGATTAATCGAATTATTTTTTCCTCAATTCTGAAAATCTGATATGTCGCGCTACGGATATCTCGAAGTATTTCAGAGAGTCCCTTGGAATTCGAGATAACGAGAGTCGACTACACACACACACACACACACATATATATATATATATACCACATGGACTGATAATAAGTTAATTGATATTATTTGGATAATACAAACTCAAACGTGCGGCATACTCTAATATTTCCAGTTTTCAATGATTAAACAACACATTTAATTCCTTCATCCCTACAGACCAAAACAAGTACTTTTGCAGTGTAGACCCTGATGAGACGGCTCGTTACGAGCCATCTCATCAGGTTCTACACTGTCTGCCATTTAGGATTTTTTATTTTTATTTTTGACTGGCACCCCTATTTGCAGCAATAAACACAATAAAAGATGGAAGAGTCCACTTTATATACTCATGGGTGAAAGGGTTAAATATTCAGTAACACAGTTCATTATTTATATAAACGATCACTTTGTTTAATTGTTTGGAGCATTCAAATGCACATCACAAAAGAGCGAGTAATGTGATATAAATTATTCATATTCTCCAGACGTTTATCAACGGCTCTCGGGAATTGCGCTGCATCGAATATAATGGAAAATTATTGCTTAGTCTTTAGAAGTTGCCCCCTTGCAATGAGGCGTTATTGTTAACCTTTATATTATTGTTGACCTTTAAAATTACATAGCTCATTTCGGAAACGATTCAAAACTTCAAACGCCAACATGACTGTCATATTTGTAATAACAGCATAATATAACTGGATTGTTCTGAATGTTTTATATTGGTATTCCTAGAAAATTTTTCCATTTTTTTAATTTTGCATATTATTTGGGTTTGTAAACTATGGTATATATATATATCTGTAGTAAGCGCTTAATGTAACAATAAAAAACTAACCAGACACCACTTCTGTTGGAAATGGACACATCCAAAAAAATAATTCAGAAGGATCCACTATGCATAAATGGGTTCAATGCAAACATACCATTACGTTACACATCTTCATAAATGATTTGGTATTTCTTATAAAATATTTTCAAGATTAAAAGATTAATCAAAGTTTTTTACGGCCCTGGAGGGTCGATTGTCTCCGAGTGTAGGCTATGTTTGTCCTGGAAGGGAACTTGAGACTGTCTCATTTAACTCTTAAGCTCCTGTAATTTAAGCAAATAGTGCAGACCCTGATCAGACGCTGCGTTCCGCGGCGTCTGATCTGGGTCTGTACTGTTTACAAATGTCCCAGTACTAAACCAATTCCAGGTTTTAGATTAGAGTTCGGTTCGGAGACAATAGGTTGTGGGTTCAATATCGTGAACATTTGGTTAGTCCATCTTACGCGCGTTTTGATTTCATTGGTCAATGATAATCACGTGGACAACAACCGTAAGGAAATTTTAATGTATGTATGTATTCTCTAAATCGATTGTAAACAATTGACCCGAAAACAACATCAGCGAAACAAACAGTAGAGACG
>OZ024828.1:1359329-1609000 GCA_964016985.1 Anodontia alba | reverse complement strand
CGAAACAAAAAGTAGAGACGATATCGTTATTTAAAAACGCTACTCTATCTAATTGTATAGCAGCCCCTCTATCCTCGTTAACCTCGTTAACCGCAAGACCGTTGGCCAGACTGTAGATGAAATGACAGTCTATCTTTTATTTTCCAGCTGACGCAAGACCTTAAGAAAAGACACAATCATGAAGTAAACAAGTATAGTTCACATCTAATTTTCTGTAGTCGGGCGCACCGTGCTCTTATAGGGGTTAACTTTTGCTTTGCATTACGAAAACACGCCTATTCAAATACGTATATTGAAAATTTCACCACCAAAGACTGAAAATTTTCAGATAAAGAACTCTGATATTTTTCATATTTCTGCTCAAATCATAGATTGTAGGTACTCGTTAGAACCGCCTCATAGAGGCGGTTCTAACGAGTACCACAATCTATGTTTTGAGCAGAAATAAGAAAAAAAATGTATACCCCTGTAAACCCCAGTTTTACTATATAAAAGTGGAGTTTAAGAAAAGTGGAGTTTAAGGGGGTCAAAATTATATAGATATGTTTTCGTGATGGGATTTCAGCTTAAGATATTCCTCATTTTTGTTTCATAACAGTGTGATCTTCTGTGTTGATCACAGTGTGTTCTTCTGTGTTGATCTACTTGTGGGTTAAGGAACAACTAAATTAAATGAAATCGAAGAATTATGTGTAATAGTTAGAACTGTATCAGTACTTAAAGCTCAGTGCTAAAAACAAAACATAAACAAAACAAAAACAGAACAACTTATCATTCGCCAATCTCCAACCCTACATCAGATTTTACTACTGACCATCTAGGGTGGTGGTTCTGTTTTTTTTTCTTTGTGTGGCATTGTGCATCACGAAAACATGTCTATATAATTTTGACTCCCTTAAACCCCACTTTTATACAGAAAACTGAGATTTACAGGGGTATACATTATTTTTCTTATTTCTGCTAAAAAAACATAGATTGTGGGTACTCGTTAGAACCGCCTCGTCGAGGCGGTTCTAACAAGTACCCACAATCTATCTTTTGAGCAGAAATATGAAAATATCAAAAATGTTATCTGAACATTTTCATTTTCTTTTTGGTGGTAAAATTTTCAGTATATTTGAATAGACATGTTTTCGTAATGAAAAAACAGAACAACTTATCATTCACCAATCTCCAACCCTACAGTAGATTCTACTACTGACCATCTAAGGTGGTGGTTCTTGTGTTGTTTGTTCTTTGTGTGGCATTGTGGCTACTTGCTGTGGGGCTTGTTTCGTGATTTGTTCCTGTTCGTTGTCTTATTGCTGTGTGCTGTCTGGCATTGTGATTACCTTTTTGGAAAGAGGAGCTGGTTGTTTCGAGTTTTGTTGCCACGGTTTGGTTATGTTCTGTGATTGTGGCTCTTCCTGTACATCTTCTATACTATTTGTCCATGTTTGGACGCTAAACAGTAATGAGAGCAAGATATGTTTGTCTTAATTAGATGAGAAAATAAGCGGCACAATATCAGACTTTGATTTCCAAAAATAATGCGCAGACTCTATTTAAATTTGCAGGTATTAAGCGCTCAATCCTTAAAGCGTTAATATAACTGCAGCAGACGATATTTTATTTTTGTAGTATTTTCTGAGAAGAGAAGGTTGAAATTTCATGTGAAACTTCTGCATGACGATTCACATGAAGTGTCAGTATTATTTTCTCTGAAACAAAAATAAAATAAAAAAAAAAAAAAAAAAAATGCCGTCTGCTGCACATTTTCTCAGTGCCTTAAGAGTAAAATAATTATTAACGTTGGAATGTTCGACGAAATTTTTAACAATATTTTCCGTTTGTCAATATCTTTTATTTAAATTCATAGTTGGAAAGAAGATTTGGTAGTATTTTTTTTCACTATTCACCTATACTGGTCTAGTAGAATCCCATAAGAAATACTTTTCCTATTTACTCATATCTCAGAACATTTACTTTTTCACTCAGATCAGTTATGACATGTGAGAATATAAGAAAGTAATTATAGAACAGGGTGGCAACTATTTAGTACATATCATCCGAAGAAGGAGAATAACATATTCAGTGTAATAATTATCCAATTCTAAAACATGTTCATACGAATGACTGATAATTAGTATAATAGTTACAACAACATCAACAACAGCAACAACAACAACAACAAACAAGACGAAACAAAACAAAACAAAAAAAAAAAAAAAAAAAAAAAAAAAAAAAAATCAGAACAGAATAGAAATGAACATTTACCTTGTTCACTCAGGTCTGTAATGACATGTGAGGATATAAGCAAGTAATTATGGAGCTTATCCCTCGAAGAATGAGAATAATATATTCAATATAATACTGGTGCAATACCAAAACTTGTTCACATGGATGACAATGATAATAACTGTAATAGTTACAAAATAAACAACAAAACAAACATATCAAACAAGAAAAACAAACAGGACAAAGAAAAACAACAAACAAACAAACAAAAAACAACAACAAAACAACAACAACATAAAAAAAAAACAAAAAAAAAAAAAACAAGCAAAACAACACCAATAACAACAACAACAGCAAAATAACAGTTTGGTTATTGTTAGGTAAGGGAGACAACCGAGCAAACGAGTAGGGGCGGTCTATCTTCAGATATTTCAGTGCGTATGTCCGCACACGCATTGCTTAAGAAAATAACTGAACCCGCCAATTAAGCAGATCATAGTAACTTAGATGAATTAATAAGCATTGTAATAATCCGTATGACCATTTTGTTTTGAACGAGTAGAAATGTACGGTAGCCGAATACGACAAGAAAAGTTACATCACGAAAACATACCATAATTTTGAACCCCTTAAACCCAACTTTTGTATAGTAAAACTGAAGTCTGCAGGGGTATACATTATTTTTCTTATTTCTGCTCAAAAACATAGATTGTGGGTACTCGTTAGAACCACCTCAGCGAGGTGGTTCTAACGAGTACCCACAATCTATGTTTTGAGCAGAAATATAAAAAATATAAGAATTTTTTAATCTGAAAACTTTCAGTTTTTTGCGGTGAAATTTTCAATGTATTTGAATAGGCGTTTTTTCATAATGCCCCAGCTAGTGCTCGAGCAAGAAAGCCGTGTTCTAACCACACCCTTTAGTATGACCAGAGTTCCTCTGACCGCCAAATGTATAAATAAGAGTATTTGCGCAGCGTATATGTGGGATCCTGGCCAGACCCGCAAAACGCACAGAGCAGATCCTCGATATTTACTCTCTAGCCCGATGAAATTCACAGAAGCCTTGTCCATACGTTATTAAAACTGTTAATAGATGAATATTTAATGAACACAAGACAAAATATTTAGACGTAAACGTCTAAGTACCGGCGCAAATTTTGTTCATGTTTACTTAGAGATATGGGACGAGTGTATACTAAAGTTTAATAAATTTTCAATGTAACAGGTAAAAAAGAACAACGTGGTTCTTTAATGTGTGCTTTTATTAAGCTTTATGAAATTTCTCGATTGAAATGAAAATAAAATAGATATTAATCTGTTTATAACAGAGTTTGTTATTATATTTTTTTATATTTGCCAGGATCGTCACACACCGACGAGCCCGGCAAATATAAAAAGTCCTTTGTTAGCTAATCGAATACTCTACCATATATAAAAATCCAAAGCTATATTAAGAGACCGGCGCGATTCCCGCGCCGGTTAATGACGTGCCGAATGGGCTCATTTCATTTGATATTCATTTATGAGTATACTGGCCTAGAAGAAACCCCTAAGAAATAATACCCCTATTTACTCATACCTAATCAAACGGAATGATATAGAATCGTTTTCATTATCCAATTACGGTGCTTCATGAACAGACTTGTAAATTCAAAGAGCGGTTGTATAGATATCTTCTGAGTAACGATCCTTTAAGGAGAACAGATTCTCATTCAAGGGAGACAATTCTGTCAAAATTGTTTTGCCACCATTTTGAAAAGGTGTCCACTCTAAAAGAAAAGAATTTGCTCCCAAGGAGCAAATTCTTTTCTTTTAGAGGGGACCCCGTTTTTTAGAAGGGTTTTGGTGTGCAGGAAACCAAACTGGAAATCATAAAAGTTATCTCCCTTACTTAAACTGGAAAATCTACCTTGTGTATTCAGCCTCCTTAAAGCAATGATTAAAACATATAAAAAATAGTGCACAGGTCAGCCTGCAGATCCTCGAAGGATGTTTAGAGATAACATTATTCGTGTTCAGATTCACCAGATGCGATACAGCGAATGGACAGGGCATAAAATAAAACCTTGATCTGACTGGGCAGCTGTTCATACATGCGTTTGCCCTTTTTACCATGATAAGAAGTTATAAGTTTGATTTTCGAACGTTTGTATTCCTACGTCCCACGAGACACGAAACCATACGGTTGTTTGTGAAACTCTCCGCTTTCAAGACAAAGCTCATATCACTGCTCTAATGGCACGTGCTGAATTGCGCAGATAATTATTCCTTTTAATTTCAAATGAGCGGATATCTCAATAAAATTCATCTAAACGGTCAAGGAACGAGACTCTATGTCAACATTATTACATTAGCGTATTGTGTAAACTCATCCGCCGGAACTATTTTATATGGTGTTGTCCCGGGAGACTGGTTGCTTTTTCTTGCTTTCTGATAAAGGAATGGAACTGTTTACAGTTAATTGATGACATTACATGACATTTGATTTCTAATTAAATTGTTCGATATTCCTTTTTATCTGTGAATATGGTATATGCTGAATTAATATTGTTTGTCAAAAGACAGTCAAGCACAAAATGGGATCTTGAAAAGACATAATTCTGAAATGTAGCTATCGAGCGCGTACGATATATTTATATATATGGAGAAGGAGCATAACATCTAACAAAAAATCTTTTTGGTAGCACTGGATCCAGAAAGGATGCTGAAATGATAGGCGTTAAACTATATGTTGAGAGTTAATCATTAACAGTGCAAATGATTTGTTTACCTGAGACCTTTCGGCTTTCGCCTTCTTCAGAGGTTTTCTTTTTTTAAAAAAAGGGAATAACAAATGTAAAATTTACAAATGAAAATTACATGAGTTTAAAAAGTTGGAAAACAGATTATGCCCTTTTCGGGCACATCTTATCTAGCCCGCTGCGACTTGATAACTGATCGTGTTTGGATATATGTGAAATGTAAACATTACGCGTAAACACAACGTGCAAAAAGTAAAAAGCTTATCTTTGTCAACACCACTGTGCCAATATATGCAATGTATACAATGCACATAAACCTTACACCGAAAGGGGTATATGCCAAACTGAATGTTTCTCACCAATACTTAAGGCAAATGGGCCCAACTTACGCTGTGATTCCGGAAAATCACATGAACAAAACGTTCCACATGAGCTGTCGCATGCCCTGACTAAGGAACGATAATTTCCCCTACTGGTCGCCCCTGTTGATACCATATGGCGTAGAGTGTTCAGACGTCGGATCTCTCTCCAGCATTCCTGGTTCGACCTGTCCATTCCCGGTTATGATCTAAGCAACAAAGCGCGGCGTGGTTGAGGAAATCATGTTCTGGTGAACAGAAGTGTTCTGCGACAGGAGACCTCTCGAACCTTGTGTTTCCAATCATCCCGGTGGCCGTTCATCCGTTAGTTCACATGGTCATGTGCATGTTATAAGGTATAGACAACATTGGTCGTCTTACAACTAGTGTTGCACCTAAGATTGATGGTTGCCCCAGACGCTGACTTCGCGATCTTTCTGGGGGTTAACATTTTGCAGGTTTTGTAAATTGACATGTGGTATTAATACAATCATAAAATGTGACACCTGACAACCTGTAAAATTTCAGTTAGTCTGTCGCTCTTGAAATGAAATGATTTTTTTATCGTTCCAACATTAATTCAGAAATGCGATAAAAAAATCATTTCATTTTTTATCCAGTTCAAAAACGAGAGACTAACTGAAATTTTACAGGCTGTCAGATGCTACATTTTATGATAGTATTAATACTATATATTAATTTATTAAACCTTTTTTGGATAACAAAATGTCTATTTTGAGGAATATGGTGCCTTTAACGCGATGGCGATAATACAAATTCAACGAGAACGGCCTGATACTATTGTCTAAGCACCATATTGTGTATGGTTGATCCATTTATGCCTGTTGTCCCATAAAAGGGACATTAGCAAACAATGAAGTCCAGATTAGACGCCACAGAACGCGGCGTCTAATCATGGTCTACACTGTTTGCATTAAATACAGGAATATCCTTTAAAATATGTTAATAATACAAACTAACCAGACACCCCTCCTATTAGAAATGGACCTGTCCAGTGAGCTGCAATAGAAGAGTTGACTCGGCAGAAATGGGTTAATTTTAGGGTTTTATCTATGGAAGTGCACAAATTAGAAGAAATGAAACAATAAGTCAATATGAATACACCCATGGAGGGCTATAACTAAGAGACCATTACGAAAACACGCCTATTCAAATATATAGAAAATTTCACCTCCAAAAACTGAAAATTTTCAGATAAAAAACTCTGATATTTTTTCATATTTCTGCTCAAAACATAGATTGTGGGTACTCGTTAGAACCGCCTCGCCGAGGCGGTTCTAACGAGTACCCACAAACTATGTTTTTTGAGCAGAAATAAGAACAATAATGTATACCCCTGTAAACCCCAGATTTACTATATAAAAGTGGGGTTTAAGGGGGTCAAAATTATATAGGCGTGTTTTCTTGATGCAAAGCCCTCCTAAAACACCTGATAGGAATTTGATTACAAGATAACACAATGCAACAACGCCTCGAATGCACAACAACTATATAGAGAGAAATGAACACGCAACATAGGAATCGCCGTTGGAGCGGTCAGCAGTAATACATGTAAACTTAAACCCAGTTTTATGGCTATCCAACTATCGCCATTATCCTGTTACAAGACTTGATACTTAAAAGTGTCTTTTTTATAAACGAATTCCTACCATGGTTTCCACTCCAACAAAAAACGAACCGACCCTGTTCCAGTGGTCTATTAAACATTTATTAAAATGTTGCCACGGTCTACTTACGTAATACCCTGGAAATGTTGGTGCTTGTATCAGTCATACAGTTCTCATTTATCAGGTTTTTATCCTCCAAAAAAAGCGCAGTTGCTGGTAACAAATGGCATAATATATGTAGATTCAGAGAGAGAGAGAGAGAGAGAGAGAGAGAGAGAGAGAGAGAGAGAGAGAGAGAGAGAGAGAGAGATACGAGTTAGTGCCTTTTGAATTTCGGAAATTTCAGTACACCAGTTTGAGAGTCAAAGCGTACATGTATTGCTGTATTCCAGAAAGTACTATGTACAGAGTAGGAACTTGAAATACTCAGAGACAAGTCCCAAACCAACTTAGTATCTTCTACGTTCAACCATGAACTCTGGTACGCCTTACCATACTTGTCCTAAAGTTAAAAAGTCCCTTGTACTACTTGTTGCCATGTCTTAAATCTGCTAGACTGAGGGGCAAACAGTAGAGACTCTGCTCAGATGCCACGTTCTGCGTTTGTTTATATCTGTCTGTCCTAATTCCTAGGGTTATTGCAGCATATCTTTACTGTTTGTTTCGGTTCTCAGTAAAAGAGACAAATAAATAAAAAAAAAATAATAAAAAATAAAAAATAGTCATCCCTCTTTATACCGACACTCGACACAACGACAAAGTTCGTTATAATGACAATTTGAATGTCACGAAACCTTCGCTCAAGAGGTGACAGTTAATGAGAAATTATGCAAAAATGTTGCATTGAAACCTCAAGCTACATATGTTCAGGATATAAGAATAAAACAAGGTCTTTCTAACATATCATTCTGTCCATTAAGGATGATTCTTTACAACGGCAAATTAATTTTAATGGCAACATCTTTTGGAAACAATGCTGTCGTTGTAACGAAGGTTCACTGTATTCATATAAAATATCCGGTTAATATGTATCACATTTCTTTACCAGTTAGTAAAATATATTGCGCTACCCGGATTTTACTATTATATAATTATAATCATTATCTGAAATTCCATTGTGTACAGGTTGATACACTTCGTATCACTTTAAACCAAACAGTCAATATTTCATTGAGTGATGGTCTGTTGTCGAAAAAATATAAAGTCCCTGCTTTGTTATTAATTAATAAAAAGCAAATTAAAAAGCTACCATTTCATCATTGGAAGACAGAAAATTATCCCACGATGCCCACGCTCTTCCAAATGGTCTAAATCTCTCTGTCATGTATCAGGTAGCATGTAATTTATGCCTTATAATTACAGTAAAACATCAATCACTCGAACACCATGGCTGATTTGAACTCCATCACGAAAACATGCCTACATAATTTTTACCCCCTTAAACCCCACTTTTATATAGTAAAACTGGGGTTTACATGGGTATACATAACGAGTATTTTTCTTATTTCTATTCAAAAACATAGATTCTTGGTACTCGTTAGAACCGCCTCGATGAGGCAGTTCTACTGTACCCACAATCTATGTTTTGAGCAAATATATGAAAAATATCAGAATTTTTATCTGAAAATTTTCATTTTTTGGTGGTAAAATTTTCAGTATATTTGAATAGGCGTGGTTTCGTAATGCGTTTTCCAGTCCCTACAAAATTCTTCCAGTAACTCCAAAAAAAAAACAAACAAACAAAAAAACAAATATTTAGGAATATTTAAGGGACCTTTTCATATTTTATCATGAAATTGCATGTTATCTGTACTCATTAGAATAACCTCATCGATAAGATTCTAATGAGTACACTCAACATACCGTTATTCTATATGAGAGCGAAAAGACATTCCAAAATTATTCCCATTTACGCTCTGAGCTGGCCCTGAGGTTAACCCTCAGTGACTCGAACTTCACATATCTAGAACTAATTCCCATGGTCCCAAAGATGTTCGAGCCATTGAGGTTCAATTGTATTAATCTGTAACAATCAATTTTAGTGTTTTATGTTTAATTCTAATCATTACAAAAACACGCCTATTCAAATATATTGAAAATTTTACCTCCAAAAAAAACTGAAAATTTTTAGATAAAAATCTCCGATATTGCCGAGGCGGTTCTAACGAGTACCCACAATCTATGTTTTTGAGCAGAAATAAGAAAAATTATGAATATACCTGTAAACACCAGTTTTACTATATAAAAGTGGGGTTTAAAGGGGTCAAAATTATATAGGCATGTTTTCGTGATGTTCAAGGGTAATATAGATGCCTTCAAGAGACAACTCTCTGATCTGGAAATATTTATATCCCTTCCCTCAGACGGCTAATTATTAAAGAGAACAATTGCCTCCTCTCGGGTCAGAACTCTTTCCGTTAGCGCTTAGCAGTCTGGGTACAATTTTCAGAAACGATATATTGAAATATAATTCAACAGATGACAATTTGATGATACTTTTCCTATTTTTCCCAGAAAACAGGATTTGCGATTTCACGCAAATTGTCTCCATTCTTTTATTTTTCCCAGCAAACAGGATTTGACATTCTTGGAGACAATGTGCATGAAATGCAAATCCTATTTTCTTGGATAAATAAGAAAGAAAAAAAAAAAAAAAAAAAAAAAAAAGGAAATCATCAAATTGTTAATGCCAAATCCTGTTTTCTGGAATAAATAAGAAATTTATCATCAAATTATCATCGGCGGAATTACCCAGAGAGTATCCCTCATAATTGAAAGAATTTATACACTAGGAGAAGTAATATCCTGTGTACAAAAGTTCCTCTCCTTTTGAAAAATGGTGGCGGAATCATCAGGTATAGCCATTCATACATAGGGGACTAGATACATGTACACGTGGTTCTTTTTTTTTTTTCTGCCATATTTTATATGGCGGAAAACTTTTGTTACTTTCTTTATGCCTTCCTGCACTCCAAGCCCCTTCTGTAAACGAGTGTACTATAAACAGAATTAATGTGGACCTTGTTTTCAAACTTTATTTCCTTATTGGGATTTTTTCCAAGCCCCTTCTGAAAATGAGTTTTCTCTAAGTGGGAGTAATTTGAATCCCGCGATTTCAAACGTTATTCCCCTTTAAGTGTATCCATTCCCCCGACTACTCCGTACACATCCAAATAAAATGTCATTCGCGCGTAAATTATGATGGTTTGGCTCTAGCGTATCTTTGTTCAAGGTTAACTTTTACAACTTCCTGGGTTAATTAGGCAGACAACAAATTTATTTCCCAGAAAACAGGATTTAACATTTCATGCAAATTTGAGATCTTTTGACATGTCATGCAAATTGTCTCCATTGGAGACAATTTGCATGAGATGTCAAAACATCTCAAAATGTCGTCTGCTGAAATTTTTACCCAGAGTGCTTAGCGTTAATAAAACTACGACTGCTGAAATTTTTACCCAGAGTGCTTAGCGTTAATAAAACTACGACTGCTGAAATTTTGACCCAGAGTGCTTAGCGTTAATAAAACTACGACTGCTGAAATTTTGACCCAGAGTGCTTAGCGTTAATAAAACTACGACTGCTGAAATTTTGACCCAGAGTGCTTAGCGTTAATAAAACTACGACTGCTGAAATTTTGACCCAGAGTGCTTAGCGTTAATAAAACTACGACTGCTGAAAGTTTTACCCAGAGTGCTTAGCGTTAATAAAACTACGACTGCTGAAATTTTGACCCAGAGTGCTTAGCGTTAATAAAACTACGACTGCTGAAATTTTTACCCAGAGTGCTTAGCGTTAATAAAACTACGACTGCTGAAATTTTTACCCAGAGTGCTTAGCCTTAATAAAACTACGACTGCTGAAATTTTTACCCAGAGTGCTTAGCGTTAATAAAACTACGACTGCTGAAATTTTGACCCAGAGTGCTTAGCGTTAATAAAACTACGACTGCTGAAATTTTGACCCAGAGTACTTAGCGTTAATAAAACTACGAGGAAATACGATTGAGGTCAACATCGATTACCGTCACATGCTAAACGACATTTGAAGAAAGCAGGTATAAATATGGCAGTGTAGGATGTCTGTTAGCTTTTACTACCCTCAGAGCTTACTGAGCCGACGACAAACTTACGATATTTTTTCTTTATTTTCCCAGAAAATAGTTTTTGACATTTTATGCAAACCAATTCTTAGGATACAAAATGCATGAAACGTCAAAGCCTATTTTCTAGAGACAATAGACATGAAATGTCAACGCCTTTTTTCCTGGGAACAATAAGAAAATCAAAATATTGTTTAAGGACGGACACAATATCCCCCAAATGCCGTCTGTTGAAAAAATTACCCAGTATGCTAAACCTTAAAAACGAGCAATATATGATTTGAAGTAAAATTCATTTAGTTATATTGTAAACACACACAAACTCAGCAAAACATGGACATGTGTTAGCTGAATTCAGTTTTGGGCGACCCGGTCATGGAGAACAAAAATAATTGTATCAGCAAAAGTAAGTATATGATAGTATAAAATAAAATAAATTATTTAAAATACAGTGAATCCTCGTTACAACGACAGCATTTGTTCCCGAAAATGTTGCCATTAAAATGAACTTGCTTTTCTAAAGAATCCTTAATGGACAGAATACCATGTAAGAAGGCCTTGTTTTATTTTTATTTCCTCATAGAGCATATGTTTTGGATATTTGTTAGAATCGCCTCAATGAGGCGATTCTAACAAATATCCAAACATATGTTTCTTGAAGTTTTAATGCAATACTCTTGCACAATGTCTCCTTAACTGTCACCTCCTGAGCTAAGGTTTTGTGACATTCAAATTGTCATTATAACGAAATTGTCGTTGTTTCGAGTGTCGGTATAAAGAGGGTTGACTATAATAAATGCAAAGACCGTCAGCGTATTTTAAAAAAAGTCAATAGACTTAAACTAACCCCTCCTCCAAATACCGCAAAATACTTAAGATACCAACAAGAAAAAAAATGCATTCGCATTATTCAATCTGTTTTGTATGGGACGAGGGTTGGATTGAGGGTAAGGGGCAGCTACATCATCAATGCACTTTACGTCACAGATGGCATGCATTGTTAAGACAACGTAGCCATAAACGTCGATGTAACACGTTGCATAGACGTTGAAACGGCGTTATATAAGCGTCATGTGCCCGCTAGGACACGTCATAATGCTGAATAAGATATTTGACGAAGACAACTAGATCAATCAAATGATTGAGAAGCCCTGAAATGAACGATTCTACGAGAAATTCGAGGTTTCAATTGTTATGATGTTATACCGGCTTTGGCAGAAAGGAATGACACGTAGAATACGTCATTAAAACAGAGATGAGACAAATAATACAAGCGAATTACTCATTTGTCCTGTTACTAGGTAGAAGCTGCTAACAAATAAAAATCTAAAAGGTTGGCTTTGGAAATAAAAGAACACAAAAAAGAAAATCGGAGACTGTTTTTAAGTATCTTCCTATAAATCTGAGGTTTACGAGGCTATATACGACCCCTAGCACCGGTTTAAGCGGTATTCGATTTTCAAAGTAACCAGAATGGACTCAGTAATCCCTAAAGAAACACAAAAATAAAATCTGAACTATGGGAAAGTACGGGGAGACGTTTTACGGCAGCCACACCGCATTTAACACAAGCTGCAGTAAAGTAACACAAAACAACAACAACAATAAAAAAAATACAAACTGACAAAAACAAACTAAAACGTTGTCTTTTGGAACAAAAGAAAGAAAATCGGAGGCTAGGTTTTATTTAGTCTCTTCATACACAGCCATCAGGTTTACGAGGCTGTATATACCCCAGTTTGTATATTGGGCTGTATTTTAATTCGACCTATTCCATTTAGATTTGTTGTTACATGTTGCTGTATATTGTCACATCAGAGTTATATTTGTTTTCGCCGACTCGCAGGACATTTAGCGGTGTTCAATTAAGCGAAATATTACTGCTTGAAATACATAAAATTGGCTTATTGTTCTATCACGCCCCCTGCTGAGGTAACTTGTATTTGTTCAAGTGTTTGATAAACTGTATCTGGCTGATAATGAAACGTCAGGACTTGGTTCATTCCGTAAAATGCGCAGTATCAAGTACCTACTATGTTTCTTATTATCAAATCTCAAGGACTCTGTTTCTACCCATATTCATAAATTTGTAAAAAGAACTATTAAATTTTAAGTGGCTACTTAATGGCTTAGCAGTAAGAAAGGGCTAATGGTATGATATGAACTGATTTAGGCAAAAACATGCCTTAGAGCATTTTCGAAAGCAAAGGTTCGGTCCGCTGTCGCATTCTCGCTCTCAGATAACAACATAAGCATTTCGCCATTAATTTTTAAGCTATCCAAACGATCTCTAGGCGACCAGCGAAATTCAGAACAGTTTGTGTGATCTTCAGACTGATGTTGCAGTTGACTTTTGTTGCAATTCATCTTCCTGTTGGTCATTCTATCCCAGTTAGCATTCTACTTGAATCCATATCGGACCGTTATCGGCCCGTCAGGAATCTGATATAGAACCGGGCCGATATAGAATTAAACCTAATGCTAACTGCGATGTTTTCTAAAGTGCTGTTTTGTGATGACATTCTAACATTCATTACGAAAGCACGCCTATTCAAATATATTGAAAATTTCACCACCAAAACTGAAAGTTTTCGGATAAAAACTCCGATATTTTGATATTTTTCATATTTCTTCTCAAAACATAGAGTGTGAGTACTCGTTAGAACCGCGTCGGCGAGGCGGTTCTAACGAGTACCAAACGCTATGTTTTTGAGCAGAAATAAGAAAACTAATGTATACTCCTGTAAACCCCAGTTTTACTATATAAAAGAGGGGTTTAAGGGGGTCAAAATTATAGGTATGTTTTCGTGATGTATTCGGTTCCTTGGGTGGTCTATTTTCCGTGATTGTGCCTTTCTTGTGTATATCCATATTTTGTTAGCTGCTGTACTATCCCTTTCGTCCCTGAGTTTCAGAAGTAGACGCTTCCATATTTGAACTTTTAACTATCCATTTTTTTTTTAATTGGAGATTGAGTAAAAAATCAAAAGCAGAATGGTAAACAGTGTAGATCCAGATGAGACGGCTCAAACGAGCCGTCTCATCTGGATCTACACTGTTTGCATAAGTGTTTGATTGGGTCTGCAGGACTGAAAGGGTTAAGGTCCTTCTATGTGTGATGTCCCTTAATGTGTGAAGTGGCCCCAGGTAAGTCAACACGCGTTTTAAGTGTTTTATTGACAGTCAATATTGTAAAAACGCAGTGAACATGCAAAAGACGAACTGCAGGAGAACGTCACTGAAAAGAAATATACATAATTACAATTTATTTCAATAGTTTTTGACAAAATGATCATAACCAAATGTGTTGAATTTTGTTCAAGAGCTTGGTGAAGTGAGTACCTACAGTGTATGTTTTCATTGCTCTCAAAGGCTATTCCTATTAGACTCTATTTATTATTTACTACAGCTGTGTTACTGCCGTGTGGTGGCGTAAACATCTCATTAGTGACCTCTATAAATTTTTAAAATTCCGAAATGTACTAAATGATCACAAAAAGGCCAGAAAATATAAACAACACTTTAGTAGTGTATAGGGAGGGAGGTATTTCAGATATAGTATAATAGTATTTATCTTCACTACAACTGGTGTTTAATACGGAATGATTGGTTGTGTTTGGGTTTAACGACACGTCAACCCTTGTGGGTCATTTTGTGTCGTCTCCCAGAGAAATGGAGAAGACAGATAGAAGAGATAGTAGATGAGATAAAATAGAGGGTCAGGGAAGAAAGAGGAACAGGAATGAAAGTGAAGAAACAGAAGAAATATAAACATTCCCCCTCTACCCGTACCTGCAACAAGGATAGCAGGCCTTGCCCACCTGGAAGCCAATATCAGTTGGACACGCCAATGACGTAAGATACCCAACAACTTCGCCACACCCAACCACCCCCTTAATACGAAGTGCCCCGTAAAATATCTCCCAGTACGTCACTATAGTACAGTTTATATCCCATTCCGGATTTTTGAAAATTTATTAGGGTCACTGATAAGAGACTATATCAGGCATCAGTGACCCTAATAAAAATGACCATTGAGATTAATGCACACAGAAAAAGAAATACATGTATTTCTTTTTCTGTGTGCATTAATCTCAATGGTCATTTTTATAATCTATTTATCTATTTGTACGGCCTTCCAAACAGCAACACTAATAATACATACGTCACTATAGTAAAGTTTATATCCCATGCCGGATTTTTGAAAATTTATTAGCGCCACTGATAATGCCTGATATAGTCCCGAAACTTGTATTTCTTTTTCTGTGTGCATTAATCTCAATGGTCATTTTTATAATCTATTTATCTATTTGTACGGCCTTCCAAACAGCAACACTAATAATACATACGTCACTATAGTAAAGTTTATATCCCATTCCGGATTTTTGAAAATTTATTAGCGCCACTGATAATGCCTGATATAGGCTCGAAACTTGTAGAATTAACCATGAGTACTCCTCTTTGTTTATTATAGTGATTAATTTGATTTTTATGTTTTCGCTTTGATGCATTGACTGAGTTGGGAGTCTTCATGCGAACCGAATTTTTATGTGTTTCTGTATTAAGATTAGCATTGGGACCCAATGTGAAGTTAGCTAGCTGTAAAAGTGCTTCAAACCCCGCCCCCCGGTGGTTTGCTCTACTGATCGTTCTAAGGCGGTGGTCCCGGTGTTAGTCTTACTCTTTTTTGCTTTGTTTATTCTACGAGGCGATTTGTTGTATGTCTTTCCGTGTGTCATTTTGTTCTTGTGTTTTTCAGTCCTTTTAGTATTGCGATTACCTCGCTTAGGGAAGAGAATCTTAGTGCTTTTCGTACGTTTGTTCGATTTGTGCTTGTTTGGATTTGTCGGTTTCCTCTTCCTCTTGGGTTCGGGGAAGGGCTGCGGTTTGTGATTGTGGCACTCCCTGGACTTTTCTTTTACCTTTTTTTGTATTTCTTTATCTGTTAAACTAGCTCCTAGACCTTGATGTCATGTTTTATCACCCCTTACTATAAGATGATTCCTATTTATGTATGACAGCTTGTATAGGTAGTCTCTAATGGTAGGTCTCTGACATCAAGGATATCTCCAAGATTAGTTGCTGCTATTAAAGAGGTGAGGCAAGCAGTAAGTAGTAGATGGGACTTAGTTCATTAAAGTAAATTAATAATTATAATTGATTGATGAAAATATATTGATATCCGACTAGTAGCTAGTCTATTTATCTGTGTGCATTAATCTCAAAGGTCATTTTTATAATCTATTTATCTATTTGTACGGCCTTACATGTACAGCAACACTAATAATATATAAAATCATTTTGAGTTCGTATTCAGGAGAAATAGAACTTTAACACTTTAATGTAAAACTGTAACAAAAATTATATGTTCGTGATTTGAGCACAAAGTTGCGTGCTGTGGTTAGGTTAGTTTGTATAAAACGTGTGCTACTTATATGAAACTACTGTTGTCGGTTTCTTTGAAATATGTAAACTTCGTGTTCAGTGACATTTTTGATCATAAGAAGGTAATGCGGTCCCCGTACTTCATCAAAGATTGATTAGTATTTACTGGGCCATTGTCATTGATCCCATTCCAGGAGTTTGGAAAATCTAGGAGGGTCACTCATGAAAAAATATGTGAAGACACCCAGGAATTGCCGTAATCATGAAGCAAAGTCCTCCCAAGTCATTAAAGGATGGAGAGATAAGGAACAAATAAGGATAACACAAATTCCATATAAGGAATCACAGACACAAACAAAGAAGAAATGCAGCAGTGGACCTACCCCTTGGAAAGGTCTAGAAAACACGCCATTAATTTTGACCCCCTTAAACCTCATATTTATATAGTAAAACTGGGGTTTAGGGGGGTATACATTAAATTTCTGCACAAAAACATAGATTGGGGTGCTCGTTAGAGCCGCCTTGCCGAGTGCCCACAATCTATGTTTTGAGCTGAAATTTGAAAAAAAAATATCAGATTTTTTTTATTTGAAAATTTTCATTTTTTGTCGGAGAATTTTTCAACATATTTGAATAGGCGTGTTTTGGTAATGAGTGAGTAGAAAAGGTAAAAGAAAAGTCAAGGGACTGACACAATCACAAACCGAAACCCTTCCCGGACACCAAAAGGAAGAGGACCCCCCCCCCCCCACCCTCTAAAAAAAACAAACAAAAAAAAAAAAAAAAAAAAAAAAAAAAAAAAAAAACAAGCACAAATCGAACAAACATACGAAAAGCACTAAGATTAGCTCTCTCTTCCCCAAGCGAGGTAATCGCAATGCTCAGAGGACTGAAAAACACAAGAATAAAATAACACAAGGTAAGGCATAAAACAAGTCGCACTCCCTGGACTTTTCTCTTACCTTTTTTAGGGGCTTTACGATATGTCATTGGCTTGGCTCGCCGTGGTTCAACTATTGGTTTTCATTGACTCTTGCACACAGTAGAATTAGCCATGAGTACTCGTCTTTGTTTATCATAGTGATTAATTTGATTTTGATGTTTTCGCTTCAATGCATTGACTGAGTTGGGAGCCTTTATGCGGACAGAATTTTTATGTATTTCTGTATTAAGAGTAGCATCGGGACCCAGGGTGAAGTTAGCTAGCTGTAAAAGTGCTTAAAACCCCTCGGTGGTTTGCTCTACCGACCGTACTAAGGCGGTAGTCCCGGGGTTAGTGTTACTCTTTGTTGCTTTGTGGTTTATTATACGAGGCGATTTGTTTTATGTCTTACCTTGTGTTATTTTGTTCTTGTGTTTTTCAGTCCTTTTAGCATTGCGATTACCTCGCTTGGGGAAGAGACCTAATCTTAGTGCTTTTCGTACGTTTGTTCGAATTGCGCTTGTTTGGTTTTGTCTGTTTCCTCTGCCTCTTGGTGTCTGGGAAAGGCTGCGGCTTGTGATTGTGTCACTCCCTGGACCTTTCTCTTACGTTTTGTTTTCAATACCTTTAGAATCTATTCATCTGACCGTAAAACATAGAAAAGAAGTTCAGTAAGTACCACAATCAAAATTCGCAGTGTACATTCGATGCCTAGAAGAAAAGACAATGAATATAAACAACCATGGCCAGAATATATGATTAAACGACCAGTAAAGTCATCAGCTAGTAAGGTGATCGCCAAGCTACATAAGCCAGAACAAACATAAGAACACGGAATCAAACAGGATGATACAAAACTAACTCCGCAGCGAGAGGCCATATTGTAGTTCAAAGGATAAAGGACCTTAGAACACCGCCTTAGAACGGTAAGCACAAGTCAGTGATTCTAAGTAATTTGAAATACAGGCCTGAGCAAACAGTATAGACCAAAATAAGGGTCTAAACTATTTTTCACTCATCCATACGGTTTTTTCTGGCACATCAACAGTTATTCAAATGGACTTGCTAACTATTTAGGACAAATATTGTTAGGAGTTAAGGTGTCCCAATATTTAGGATAAATGCGGAATTTGTGAGGAACAATGCGTGTTACTATCAAGTCACTCAAGATTCCCTATTGAGAACCCAGGTGTTTCTGGCGATTAAGCCTATGTAAGCCTCTGTTTGTATAACATGATCTATAACGTGAAAAACATACCTTGTCACATGTATGCCAAATTAAGACACGCATCAGTCTTTACATTCACGCATTCTGATCAGAGTCTTCGTTGACCGCACGAAGAAACCTTGCATCATTTGCTATCGAAAATGCGTCCAGTGAAGATTCTGATTCGCGCAGTCTGATCTGAATCCTCGCTGTGCGCACATGTCTGATGGTAATTTTCTGACAGCGCGGCTCGTCCATGATATAACCTTACCGCTGAAGCTATATTTTAAACAACGCTTCTTTGTTAAAATGTCTTCATTGCTTCAAAAGGACTACTTCTTTTCTCTGTTTCCAATTTCTAATAGGTCCTTGAAACTGAAAAGGCAAGTGGCACGGTATCTTTTATACGTGGGAACTCCGACGCTGACAATATTAAGTCAAATCCCTTTCATTGCTTGACTAAATAAAACGCAAATTTATTAACGGTGTTAATATTATATTCAATTCAATTTAGACACTGGTAATTATATGGTAGTTATTATGAATTCAGTCGCAAGTGCTACGCGTTGTGGAATTATTGACACAGTCCAAAACTAGCTTTTGTTTATATTTCACTTACACCCCGCAACCTGTGACAGGGAGGGAAGATAAACATTGTCAAAAAAGCTACATAATTTAATGCTTAGCACTCTGGGAAAAATTTTCAGCAGATAACATATTGAAATATTTTTGTTATTTTTCTCAGAAAACAGGTTTTCACATTACATGCAAATTATCTCCAATGGAGACAATTTGCATGTAATGTCAAATCCCGTTTTCCGGAAAAAATGCAAAAAATATCACAAGTTTGTCATCTGCTGAATTAGCCAAGAGAGTGGTAAAGGTTAAAGAATTAGCGCCTTGTATTATGATAAACAATATTTTACCTGTAATCAGTTAGTGAATGGTTGAAAACGATCTCATGACTTTATTCCGTCGGCGAAGTCCTAGGTTGGTGCTGTCTGCTCAAGGCCTACCCTGGTCATCCTGCTTAATATGCTTTGAAGGGGAAGGGATAAACTTTCAAAGGAGGCAACAACTCAAAAAGCGTTTTTCCGCTTTACAACCCCCCCCCCCACGACCCCCGTGCCCCCACCCCCGCACCATCTTTTGATGGTTTAATTAGCTGTCTATGTTAAAAAGACTGAATTTGCTCCCCATTCCTATCTTTTCAAAAGGAGCTTGGTGTTCAGATTAGCAAACAGGAAGTCAAAAAGTTGCCTCTGTGTGTGTGTGTGTGTGTGTGCGTGCGTGCGTGCGTGCGTGCGTGCGTGTGTGTGTGTGTGTGATGAACTGATTGTACAGTTGAATGGACATACTTAATGTGCTAAATATTTACCAATGATATAATCTATATTATATTATTATTAATTATTTTTTTAAAAAAGTGTGCCTCAACCTCATATTCACAAACAATAATATGACTTACAACGTTGTAAACATCGCAGAAATGCAATATAGATTTTACAGTTTGGTTTCTCTTATTTGTTAAGGCCGCTAATGTCTTAGACAGACACCAAAAAGTAGAGGAAGAGACTGTCCATATTCGTATCATCTGATCAAGGATTACTACGTTCACCACAAAATTAAATTCAAAACTGCTGTATTGCAAAATGACTCATTAAATATTAAAATGCTAGTCCATTGCCAGATGAAATAATCCACGAAATGTAAGTAGCATCCCAGTGGGCACACAACGTTAAAATGACGTCGTATCAACGTCGATGCGACGTGATCACGTCCCATCGATGTTGATACAACGTCATTTTTAATATTGTGTGCCTGCTGGGTTAACATATATCAAGTTAAATTCAAACTGTTCTTTATAGTGGTGTGTTTCACCACTGATGCAAAAATTCCTGCCGTGGTTTGCCTAAATATAAGACATAAGATATGAACAAACAGTATAGATTGAGATCAGACGATCAGGACCTACTCAGTTTGCCACTAGTACAGCGCATCAACAGGCAGTTCATTGGACTGGTTTAATTTTTATGACAAGTATGGTGAAGTGTCCCAATATTCAATGTAAACATGGCACTGGAAGCATGCCCTGTTACAAAGCTGAATAAAATGTATTTCGGTGACACAGAACAGAACAGAACGAGAGAAAGCGATTTAATCCCCCAGCCCACCCCTAGTAGTTTTTACTACTGACTGTTTTTAGGCGATGGTTCTTGTGTTATTTCTTCTTTTTGTGGCTCTGTGGCTAGTTGCAGCCGGGCTCTTCGTATTTTGTCTTGTTCGTTGATTTATTGTTGTGTTTACTAAATCCTGTCTAGCATTGTGATTACCATGTTTGGGACGAAAAAGCAGGGCCCAGTTGTTCAAAGCTAACGATGTCAAGTGATACGCAAATATGCTGAAATTTTTTGCTAAAAAAATGTGAGTAGCTTTTGCAATGCAAAAGCTACTCACATTTTTTCAGCAAAAAATATCATAATATTGTAAACTGAATCCGCTAAAACAGTTAACGAAATGACCCTTAACGAGCTCGTTAAGCTAACGACGCTTTGAACAACTGGGCCCTGGTTGCTTTTCTTCTCTTTAGTTTGTGACTTGTGTACTGTCTGCCTTGCTTTGCTCTTTTATTTGGTGGCATTAGTAGGCTATCATCACGAAAATACACCAATATAATCTTGATCCCCTTAAACCCCAATTTTATATTGTAAAACTGGGGTTTACAGAAGTATACATTATTTCTTCTGCTCAAAAACATAGATTGTGAGTGCTCGTTAGAACCGCCTCGGCGAGGCTGTTCTAACGATTATTCACAATCTATGTTTTGAGCAAAAATATGAAAAAAAATATCAGAATGTTTTATCTGAATGTTTTTCAGTTTTTGGAGGTGAAATTTTCTATATATTTGAATAGGCGTGTTTTCGTAATGGCTCTGCGATTTTGGCTGTTTCTGGTCATGTGGACATCTTCTGCTCTTTTTCGGTATCCATACATTGCTTTGTGCTATTTTCGATTGCCCGTAAAGAGAATTCAAAATTTCAGTTCAGACAAGATGTTTAGCTTTTATCAGTTTGTGTAGCAATGTTGTATACTGTTGGAAAACCACATGAGCCACTAACTAAGAAAACGTACCTTCTGACATGTGCGCCGATGAAGACTCAACTCAGACAGCGCAATCCCCACAGTCTAATCAGAGTCTTCGTTATCCCTATGAAAAATCGTCTTGGCTATCCAAAATGTGTCCAGTCATTATTAAATCACACGTATTCAAATATATTGAAAATTTCACCACCAAAAAGTGAAAGTTTCCAGATAAAAATTCTGATAGTTTTCATATTTCTGTTCAAAACATAGATTGTGGGTACTCGGTACCCACAATATATGTTTTTGAGCAGGAATAAGAAAAATAATGTATACTGAGGTATGTTTTCGTGGTGAAAAATCTTATCAGACTGCGCAAATGCGCCGGTTGATCTTAATATTCGCTGGGCACACATATCCAGCGGTATGTTTCCTTATGTTGCGGCTCATATGTGAACAGACTAGAAACGTGTACAGGAAGTATCTAGATTTGAGTTTATTTAAAACCTCATAAAATTTTTAATTGATTAAGACATGTTTTACCAGATCTTTTTATAGTGTATCACACTATTTAACTGCACGTTTCCATCAGCAGCAAGTCAAGAAGTTATTACCCCTGGTCCAGCTGAGCCCGAATATACCCTGCCTTTGCAAACAGTGTAGATCAAGATCAGTTGCAAACTGATCTGAATCTGCACTGTTTGCTATTTAGTATCTGAATTTTTATTACATGTAGCAATCTAGATAAACGAATCTGATTGGCTGAGAATTATTAGTGGGCGTGACATCTTAATTTATTCAGCATGACAGTGGTTAATTTTCAGAAGTTGATCCTAGTGCACGAACGAAAGTTTTTGATGAAGCGGGCTTTATAACGCCTCTTCTGTAGCTTCCGTAACCAGTCTATGGTAGGAAATTCATCTTGGCTCTCTTTAATACTTACTTAAGTCTGAATAAGTTTCTCTTCTGTTCTTTTCTTGATCCTATATTACTGAATTTGAACATTATTTTTGTATGCTTTTATATGGCGACAGTCATTTAATCGATTTAAATAGATTCTCAGCTCCTATTTCCGGGTGAAAATGACAAAGACAACAAAATGGCATGTGCGCCCAGCGAAGCCTCAGATCAGACTAGGCATCCGCCCAGTCTGATCTGAGTCTTTGCTGTGCGCTCAATGGGTAGCTAAGGACCCAAGCTTTCTTCATGCGGACAGAAAAGACTCTGATCAGACTGGGCGGATGCCCAGGTTGATCTGAGTCTTGTCTGGGCGCACATGCCATTTTGTTGGTTTTGTCACGATCATGATAAAGATTATTAATAATGTACTGGGTGAGCCTTTCGCCTCAGGAGTGCTAAATGTTAATATAATATTTGTAAGAAAAGTACAGTTGAGGCACAATTCATTAATCGCTTTTATAAAATTAATTAATAATAACTGATTAAAAGTAATGCTTATACTAATGTAAATATTCTGTCGGTACGTTTTAAAATGTGGTAATTATTGGGGGCGTTTCTGAAAGTATAATTCGCACATTGCCGCACAGCTAGTCTCTTGTAATCCGTCAGTTTTCCATTGTATTTCAATTACATTTTGTTACTTAAGTGTCAAAAGGCGTGAAGATATATTCTAAGGGCATAAAAAGCTTCGCATGTCAGAAAGTCTGTGCGAAATAATTATTATTTTAAATAGTATTAAGTCTGTCAAAGATTTAACCTCTGTAGACGAAAATCTTGCAGACAGCAAACGAGTGATTGTTTTCTCAAAATGAGCAAGATGTTTTGTCATACTGTTAACGATTCTAAGGAAACTTTAGCCCTTTAGTCCAACAAGGACACATAAATATTTCAAGTAATATGATCTTTTGATTTTAAAATGTCAACTAAAGATTTAACCAGGCATATAAGGACCGCGCCGTGCAAAAATGTATCTGCGGGCATATGCGGACAGCAAAGGCCCAGATCAGCCTGCGCATATGCGCAGTCTGATCAGGGCCTTTGCTGTCCGCTAACAGAATCATTGGACAAAATAAAATGTATCAATGGAGATCAAATGCCCGGATGTGACTTTGCGCATACGTCGGATAAATCTGAATCTGTGCATTTTGCGCATGCTCGAAGACACATTTTCGCTTTTTACTTCGGTATAATGTAACAATTTGTGTTCGCAGAGAGCATGTGAAACAAAGAGGCCTGCAAGAGGGGCGTTTTGTACTTTGTAATCCTCAGTATATCCACTTCAAGTATAAAGAAGTTTACTGACGCACTAATGCCTGCATACTTTGTAATACAAAAGAAACATAACATTGTATATTTGAGAAATAACACTCAACTAAGGTGAATGATTACATCTCAAGGGGCAAGTATCTGCTGCTTCTCAAAGGGGCTTATTTTAAAGAAACTAATTTGGTCCATTTTTTTTATTTTTATGAAAAGCTCCACTTTAAAACTGGTGGAGCTGAGTGTCTGTATTTTATGTAAAAAACAGTAAACCAACTGTGAATAACAAATTATTACAGAACCAAACTTAACTAAGGCAATGTCCCAGTCAGCATTCTTCGTAAATCTATATCGGGCCGTCATCGGTCCGTCAGGGTAGCTGACGGGCCGATGACGGCCCGATGTAGATTTACGAAGAATGGTAGCTGGGGTCTTAAGCGAGGTGGCCCTGTGAGAAAGGTTGTGATGCATATTTTCTTTTTTTCTTGATAATAACTTTATTCGGTTTAAACAAACATTAAACAAACAAATAACTGGTGGGTACAAGCTGTGCAGGCTCACCTTATTTGCAGATTTTATGCCACCGCCTACCGAAGGCCGCAGTGGGGCAAATAGCGTTTCGCCGTGATTTTACGTCCGTATGTGCGCACGCGCCTATGTCACGTTCGTGACAAGAGTCTAAAAAATGTTTGTTAACAATCAAATTTACATTGACATTTACGTCCGCGTTTCTCTTGGAGGTCACAACTTGGGTACCTGTTATGCTAAGAAGTTGAAATTGGAAAACTAATTACCCAGGCCTAAACCAAGATGCCAGAGATGCCCCTAGCTGATGCCCTGAGGTGGGGCTAGGGGTCAAAATATAAAACAAATCAGATTGAGCGTTTGGAAAATAGTTGTTAAAATTATGCATCCAAATATTGTTGCCATATGGACAAAGTCCAAAGTGCAGGGGCATTTGTGAACTTTAAACACGTCTAGTTTCTATTTTGTTGCGGAAGAGTCTTTTAGTTGTCCCTTTCTCATGTACATGTAAGTCAAGTCGTCGTTGTTGAACAATTCAATCAACTTCTCAATGTTTAGATGACTCACTAAAACTGATAATGATTACTGGTAGATAAATTCCGACTTAACAAATACGACACATGTTTTGCAGAGGCCCGTTTCTTGGTTATATTTATCAATAGTTAGTAATATGATTTCTACTTGAATTTACGATAAACGGAATTATTTCTTTTTTGATATTATTTTTTCCGTTTTAGGTAGGCGATGTTTGGCGTGAATATATATTCTTAGCTTGATTGCTTTGCTATAGCATCTAGCCAAGTCAGTGACTTTATTCATCGGAATAAACGTTTAACTGCTAAACTTCTAAACCAGGCCCTGACGTTATCAAACTTGTTTCATGCTCAACTCAGCTAAGCATGAACTTATCTCTGCTTATAGATATAGAAATGCCAACAATAAATGGCATTTTCATATTTATTAGAAGATACATTTTCATTCTTAGCTATGTTTAGCAAGACAGAATTTGTAATCGTTAGTAATTTGAAATTTATTAGCAGGACAAATTTTATGTTCAGCTGAGTTGAGTCATGAAAAAAGTTTTATAACCTCGGGGCCTCAGGTATGAGTATCATAAACTGCATTAAACATTTTCTAGGGTTCTATCCCCATCTTGATGGATTAATTTCAAAACATAACATTGGCTTGAGGCGAGTTAATATATAAATCTAAGAAGGCTTGTTGGCAGTACCAAGTTTATTGAACAATGTACAATGATTGCCACGCGTTACTAAAAAATAAGTTACACCATGAATGCAATGCGGCAAACTCTATGCATGTTTTGTTAACCCATTTATGACTGATTACTTTGCGTCCCTCTTAAACAGCACAGCGCTGAGGTCGGCCTCAGAGCGAATGACTGCCCTATCCTCAATCTGTTTCAGAAGGTTGACAACCGAAACCTTCTGTGTGTGGTCGGTCCAAGGATGGTCCAAGGATGGTCCAACAAGTTCATTGCTCTGTCTTCAAAAGACTCAGTCAAACCGAGTCTCCGATTTTCGTGATTTTGTGTGTTCTTTGTTTCCAAAGGCAGTCCTTTTAGACTTTTATTTTATTCTACTGTAGCTGGTGTTGTACCGTGTGGCGGCCGTAAAAAGTCTTCCTGAATATCATCATAGTGCAGGTTATATTTCATTTCCTTTGTGATGATTGTGCCTATCCTGGTTATTTCAAAAATCGAATACCGATAAATCCGGCGCTATCCGGCGCTAGAGGGCGTATGCAGCCTCGCAAACTACTGTGTTGTATATGAAGAGACTCAGTCAAACCGAATCTCCGATTTTCATGATTTTGTGTGCTCTTTGTTTCCAAAGGTAATCCTTTTTGACTTTTATTCAGTTCACCATTAAGCTCTCTAGTTTGTTTAACAATAGTTTTATGATTATTTGTTTTAGTCTGATATTTCACTGACGGGGCAGCGGACCCTGGGCGAACCAAACACGCAATTGAATTTTGAACTGCACCAGAATTACTAGCAACGTTTCGTTCGATCGAGTAATACTAGTTTAACCCTTACGCTATCCAGCATCTTTGTTTTTCTGTCGACCGTCCCAAGGCGTTTACTTTGTTACAGTTTTGTATAATTAAGATGCCGTTTACTCCAATTATGCTGTTGTGTCTTGCACGATGGTGAGTCTGTTCTTAGACTCAATGAGGCTTCCTCCACAATCTAATTCGAAATGTTGGCGCCTGACTCTTCAATGTCTGTGAGCGCGTCGATCGTGGTCCCGTTTATGGTTTACTTGTGTTCTGGTTTAAGATCACCATGTAGCTCTTTGGTTTTGATTTATACAGATAACCCTCTTTATACCGACACTCAATATAACGACAAATTTGTTATAATGTCAATTTGATTGGCACGAAACTTTTGTTCAAGAGTTACAGTTATTTTGAAATTATTGAATATTAAACCAACTCATTTAATATTTCAGGAAACATATGTTTTGGATATTTGTTAAAATCGCCTCACTGAGGCGATTCTAACAAATATCCAAAACATATGTTCCATGAGAAAAATTAAAACAAATAAAGGCTTTTCTTATATATCAATATTCGGATTAAAGATTTTTTACAACAGCAAATTGATTTTAATGGCAATATCCTTGGGAACAAATGCTGTCGTTGTAACGAGAGTTCACAGTAATACTGTTTGTGATTGTGTATGTTTCTCTGTGATATTTCACTGATGCGGTAGAGGAGTATTAAATGACCGAATACGGTTGTAATTTGGAGCTGTATCTGAAGTAAGGATGAGGTTTCGAGCGAGTAAAACCGGCTTAAGCTCACCAGCAACTTCTTCTACTGACCATACGAAGGCAATCCTACTGACCGTACAAAGGCAGTTCTTCTATGTTTATGTATCTTTGTTTTCATATGTTGCGTTTGCATTTTCATTTTTGTTCTTATTTTTGTGCCTAAGGAAGGCCTTGCTTCGTGTTTATGGCGTTTTCTGGGTATCGTTACATATATTGTTTGAGAGTTTGTTCCTCTTTTATTCGACCTGTGGTGCCTATTGAAGCTTTTCTGTAACGGTTATGGTCTTTCCTGGGTAATTTCATATTATTTTAATGCATCTATGTAAAATATATACTTCCTAGTCATAGACTTAGACCAAAATATAGTTACTAGAACATATATTGATATTGATACATATGTTGTGGATATTAATTATAACAGTCTCTGCGAGGCTTTTCTAATGCGTACACTCAACATACATTTTTGTAGAGAAATGAGAAAAAATGTTTTGATAACCTTCTTACCTAGAGCGACGTAAGCCATGACATTTTCTCTATATACACCATGGAATTTTTACCATATAAAAAGAGCAATATAGATGATTTGGATATAAAGCAAATTAAACAAATTTATGCAGTAAAACGGTTGATATAAGCAACTAACAGTCTGAAAAGCTGGTTGAAAACAGCAAAATTCTGACCCTACCCCATTTTATAATATAGACCCCTACACACCCATGTTTTTTCTGTATATTACGGGAGGACATTGCGGAACACATTACATAGACTTGTTAACGTTATTCTTTGGGCCGCCCCATGCGAAAACATGAATTCGGGCGTATGCGGACAGCGAAGGCCCAGATCAGACTGCACATCCGCGCAGTCTGATCTGGACCTTCGCTGGCCGCTGCCAAAATCATTGGATACATGGAGAGCTAGGGCCCGAGTGACACCTTGTGAATGCGCAGGATGATGTAAATCCGCCAATTTTGCGCATGGGCGAAGACTTTTCTGCTTGGCGCGTCCCTTTTATATTTCGATGCATATTCGTATAAGTTTCAGGTTAAGTGAGCCAAAACTTGAATAAAGGTACTGAATGATATTTGCATTCATGAGCCGAACGTTTCACTACCTGCTCGATGACGGCATGGATTCTAGGCATCATTTAAATCTCTGAACAGACAGCGTGGATGCGCTAGCTGATCTGTTTTCGCTGGCGCACATATATAAAGGTACATTTTCTATCGTTGTGGCGTAATTATATACTACAGCCAATCTTCGAACTATACATTGTATCAACTTCCGGACACCTGGAAAAACTCGTCCTTAACTAAAAATGTTTGTATTTAATAATATAATCGTGATTGTTACATCGAAGTAAGGGAGGACTGCATACAATATCATGTCAAATTTGGACACAGTGGCGACACAAAAAGCATACACGTATGAACAAGTTTATCTGCACAGTCCATTCTAAGTTTACAATGCATCATTGTCATGTGTTGTACTACCATTTTTATATTCAGCTGTTCAAATTTTGAACTTTATCTAGATATATTACAATTACCGTTCAAATCGAGGGTTGAGCGCAAGCCTATGGTAACTCAAACATATTTTTGAAACCCTTGTTTAGGGGCAACTTGGACCCCTTTGTAAACAATGCAAATTTAGGTGCCATTGCTCATACGAGCAATGGCACCTAAATTTTCATTGTTTACAGAAAGAAATGTTGTAATCTTCATAACACCTTCATGGTGAGGAGATTAGGTTTGGGGAAAAACAACCATCTGACTTACGCCAGTCTTGCGCTCAACCCTCGAAATGAAAGTCTGTCTGCACAGTCCATTATAAGTTTACAATATTATATTATTGTCTTGTGTCATTGTGTCATTTTTATATTCAGCTGTTCATATTTGGAACTTTATTTAGATATATTACAACTAACTTTGGACTGAAAGTTTGTCTGCACAGTCTATTCTAAGTTTACAATGTATTATTGTCTTGTGTCGTTGTGTCATTTTTATATTCAGTTGTTCAAATTTGGAACTTTATTTAGATACATTACAACTGGCGTTCAACTGAATATCTTTCAGATGCAGACATTTGATCTTCTCTTTTCTTCTTTTTATGTTGGGAGGCTGCGTTACGTGAATGTTGACTTTCCTAGGTGTTTGCGTTTGTACTTTGAAGCTCAGCTGGCTCGTATTGACACATTACAAATATGTCGGTATCAAAGGAATTGCCTGTTTGAAATAGTCATTACCCCTTATTCCTCCATAAAACAGAGGAAAAACTGATATATAAGATATTTCTTTTCAAAATTCTGTATTGTTTTTAAACTATTTATTTTCAATTTATGTATTATATCTATCATGTTGTTTTGTTCTATTGTTCTGCACCGAAAAATAATCTGGCTTTATGCGAGTGTCAGTGATGAAGCCTAAATGGTCGAAATTAGCTTGTCTGGTCCAGAAAACTTGACATTGCACCTGTTTTCATTTGTGAGTGTGCTGATTGCTCTCAAGTGTCATTCATTTTAGAGTCTATTAATATACTTTATACCAAAGTTATTAAGTTATTATCACCTTTGCGTATTATATAACGAAATTTCATCGCATACATAGTTATAGATAAGACAATATGAAAACACGCCTATTAAAATATATAAAAAAATTCACCTCCAAAAACTGAAAATTTTTAGATAAAAAAAACAACAACAACAAAAAAAAAAAAAACTGATATTTTACATATTTCTGCTCAACAGATAGATTGTGGGTACTCGTTAGAACCGCCTCGCTGAGGCAGTTCTAACGAGTACCCGCAATCTATATTTTGAGCGGAAATAAGAAACATAATGTATACCCCTGTAAACCCCAGTTTTACGATATAAAGGTGGGGTTTAAGGGGCTCAGAATTATATAGGCATGTTTTCGTGTTAAGAGGTATGCAGATAAATATTATTCTGTAATTTCTCTGTGGAAAAATAAAAATAAAAAAATCAATATATTTAGTTAAAAACATGCACCAGAAAACTCATTATCTAGAGCTATACTTAGGAAGCATACAGTTCATATAGGCTTTTTAACCCATTTACGTCGAGTGGACTCTTCTACTGTAACTCTTTGGACACGTTCATTTCAATATAAGGACTGTCCGGTTAGTTTTTATTTTTACCATAGTTTAAAGGAAATTGCTGTCTTAAATGCAAACAGTTTAGACCCTGATCAGACGCCGCGTTCTGTGGCGTCTGATCTGGTTCTATACTGGTTGCCAATGTCCATTTTATGTGACGCTTGGCATAAATGGGTTAACGTAATGTAGTTGACTGGACTATAGTATGTATGTCAGATGTCCGGTGGTGATAGCTTTCGAATACCAGTCGCATGCCGGTGAAGTAGCAATTAAATACATTTGACAACTTCAATATCAACATGTCTTCATTTAGGTTGAAATGAGCCGTGAAATTAGAAAATCGTCCTTATCCAATATGTGGACGCCGAAGACCAAGGTCAACCTGCGCATGCGTACATTCTCATCTAGACTGTCGCTGTACTCATACAGATACATTAGGAATTGTTCAAAAGAAGGTAGTTATTAGACTACATATAGGAAGGCTGGTCTGGGTCCCTGTGTGCCCGTTGCGTAAGACCTTTTCTCACCTCATGGCTGAGGTATTTGTGAGTCAACCATTGCTACGGTTTAAAGCCCACCAGCTGAACAACCCCCAGTGTGAAATCTCGTTCAACCTGTCAAAAGGTATTTTGCAGGTAAATGGCCATGGTTTGATAATAGTTTAACGTTTACTTTAAGTGTTTTAACTGTCAAATTTCTAGTGTTAAAAGTTTAAACCGACCTAGAGAGCCGCCTTATGAGACGGAAGTATGCTTTTTGTACGTGAAGCAAAATGCCAATTAGATCCGTTCTTTAATCTGTTGAGGATTTAACAATTCGTCGCGTATCTGAAGAATTTCAACAGGTGCCCGTTTCAGCAAAAGTTCAGTTTGCAGAATTCACGTCTTAACCCTAGTCCTGCTGAAACCGAATATACACTGTCTTTGCAAACAGTGTAGATCCAGATCAGTTGGCTTCTGAAGAAGCCAACTGATCTGGATCTGCACTGTTTGCCATTAAGTATGTGAATTTATAACAACAATCTGGATCAAGTTTGCTGATTAACTAAAAATTAGAAGTGGGTGCGGCATCTTAATTTATTCAGCATGACAAGGTTGATTGTAATCTTTTAACACCTATCTAATTCCCTATGGATTCGGACTGACGGGCCAGGCCCATATCAGAAGTTCTACACTGTTTATTTCTCATCCAGCAGCTTAAGACGCATCATCGGGTTATCAAAATCACAATCTACAACCACAACCACAATCTATGTTTTGAGCAGAAATATGAAAAATATAAGAATTTTTATCTGAAAACTTTCAGTTTTTGGTGGTGAAATGTTTAATATATTTGAATAGACGTGTTTTCTTAATGTTACAAATATTAGGACAAGTTTGATAAGCAGTCAAAGTGTCCGAACATTTGCAATTAATACCATTTGGCCTGTCCAACACAGCTGACCCATGTCGGAACGCAGTACCTGGGCAGGGTGCTCTGCAGCCTCTGATCATGGACCACACATTTTGACAAATATCCGCAGTTTTAGACACAGTATCATGTAGTCACGTTATTTGTTCAAATGTTGACAATAGTTACAAGGGCGGTAACTCTGTCTTAACTGGGTTCTTAAAAAAAGTCTACTCTAAAAGATAAAGAACTTGGCACCCATCCCCAGGAGCAAATGGTTACATTTTAAAGCACACTCTTTTTTTCAGAAGGGGCTTGATATGCAAGAAAGCAAGCAGGAAGTCCCGAAAGTCGCTTTCCCTTTGAAAAATGGCTGCTAAGTCTCTATAGGTGTATCCCATCAGCGTAGGGTATTCTGGGATGTGTACTGATCCGATCAATTATAAAATTCCTTCCTATGAGCTGTACAAAGCGAAAATGTGTCCTAGAGCATGCGCAAAAAAAAAAAAAAAAAAAAAAAAAAAAAGCAAAGATTCAGATTTATGTCACACACAGTCTCATTCGGACATTTGCTCTCCATTGTTACAGTCTATAATATCCAATGATTCTGTTAGCGGACAGTGCAGGCCCTGATCAGACTGTGCGGACGCGCAAGCTGATCTGGGACTTCGCTGTCCGTATATGCCCGAAGACACGTTTTCGCATGGCTCGGCCCATATAATCATATGCATGTACCTACTCGAAAATTATATTGTCCGGCAACCAAGTTATTCTTTATCTGATGTTACCCTACGGAACTCTCGTTCTCTACCCGCTATTCTAGAGAATTAATTTCCTATGTTGCAATGTGTGTACGAGGGACGATCAAAACGTTTCTCCTCTTGTACTTTTGGAATGGCCAAGAACAGAAATTGTGCCATTATTTCTCAATATAATCTATCTTTACCTTGATGCACTTACTCCAACGCTGTTTTAGTTTGTCTATTTCTTCGAAGTAGAAGCCTTCTTCCTAGTCCCCAAATGCTCAACAACAGCATCTATAACGCGCTTTCATTGCTCCCAAAATTCCTACCACAAAGGTTAGTTTTTAGATTTGGAAACGAATAGAAGGGGCTGAATATGGAGAATACGGGGGGACCGAAGCTGGCTTTAGTCGCAGCAGCCATAGCAACTTAAAAGGTGTTAGCCGGTGCGTTATCTTGCAAGAGCAGAATATCGAGTCATCTTTCCTCTTCTTTTCTTCAGATTCTCCTGACGCAGCCGCCTTAGTTTCTCTGCATAATACGCACCATTTATTGTGCGACCTTCCTTAAGATAAACCACCATGATTACGCCCTGACTATCCCTAAAGATACAGGCCATCATCTTCCTTGCTGAAGAAACTCTCTTAAATTTCTTAAGAGATGGTGAGCCAAGGTGCCTCCATTGCATACTCTGCGTTTTGGCCTTAGGATCAAAGTGATAAACCCAAGTCTCATCTTAGGCAAAAATCGGACGAATAATTTTCTCAGGGTCATCTTCATAAAGAGACAGAAGATACTTACGAGATACTTCTTCTGCTCTTTGTAAGTGGGTGGAATCTCCAATTAAGGGACATTTTTATCTCATCATATTGTTTTAATTATAACATACTTTCTCAATATTCCCAGTAACATAAGTTTTAAATATGTACGAATTTTAAGAAGCCTTTATTTGAGCCGCGCCATGCAAAAACGTGTCTTCGGGCATATGCGGACAGCGAAGGCCCAGATCAGACTGCGCATCCGCGCAGTCTGATCAGGGTATTCGCTGTCCGCTAACGGAATCATTTGATACTACTGAATGTTGATCCAGGTCAGTTTGACTGATGTTTGTATTGTTTGCTATTCGTTCATCACTATTAAGACACATCATCTGTTGTGGAAATGGACTTGTTAAAATGTTAGCTTGTTTGATGATACATGTACCCGGGCGGCTGAAAAATCTTTGCATTTAGCGGCGAATTCTCAAGCATACTGTGCATATGGCGTAAGTCAGACTTTGTGGCGGCCGTAGAACGTCTCCCTGTACTTCACCATAGTGCAGATTATATTTCATTTCCTTTGGAATTATTGGGCCCATTGTGGTATCTTTGAAAATGGAGTTCTGCTCATGTATACGCTAGAGGGCGTTCGATGGTTCTATTTGCTCGGAGGTCATATGTTTTGTTTTGTGCTCAACTCAGCTGTGCATGAAATTTGTCCTGCTAAAATATCTGCAAATCTTTCTTGCTTAACATAGCAGTGCATGAACACGTCTGAGCTATTAAAGGCTCCATGTTCCTCAAAATAGACATTTTATTATCCAAGAAAGGTTAAATAAATTGATATAAGGTATTAATAAAATCATAAAATGTGACATCCGACAGCCTGTAAAATTTCAGTTAGTCTCTCGTTCTTGAACTGGATCAAAAATGAAATGATTTTTTTATCGTATCTCTGAATTAATGTTGCCAACATTAATTCAGGGATACGATAAAAAATCATTTCGTTTTTTAACCAGTTGACTAACTGAAATTTTACAGGCTGTCAGATGCCACATTTTATGATCGTATTAATGCCACATATCAATTTATTAAACCTTTCTTGGATAAAAAAAATGTCTAATTTTGAGGGACATGAAGCCTTAAAATATTAAAATGCCAACTATTGTCGGCATTTTCATATTTGTTAGCAGAGAAAATTTTGTGCGCAGCTGAGTTGAGCACGTGAAAAGTTTCATAACATCGGGACCTGGTCTAACTTTCGAAAGGTTCGAAAGGTTTCACCATAGTGCAAATTATATTTTATTTCCTTTGGGATTATTTAGCCCATTGTGGTTTATTTTAAAATTGAGTTCTGCTTTTGTATACGCTAGAGGGCGGAAGCAGGTTTGTTGAAATCCGGTGGTTTACTCTACTGATCGTTCTAAGGCGGTGGTCCCGGTGTTAGTCTTACTCTTTGTTGCTTTGTGGTTTATTCTACGAGGCGATTTGTTTTATGTCTTACCTTGTGTTATTTTGTGTTTTTCAGTCCTTTTAGCATTGCGATTACCTCGCTTGGGGAAGAGAGAGTTAATCTTAGTGCTTTTCGTACGTTTGTTCGATTTGTGCTAGTTTGGTTTTGTCGGATTCCTCTTCCTCTTGGTGTCTGGGAAGGGCTGCGGTTTGTAATTGTGGCACTCCCTGGACTTTTCTCTTACCTTTATTATTTTTATTTATTTATTTTTTTTGTAAACTTCATTACTGCTTATGAAGAGTCTCAATAAAACCGAGACACCCTTTTCTAATCCTTAGTGTGTTCTTTGTTTCCAGAGGCAATCGTTTTTTGACGCTTATTCAGTATGATCCGACGTGTGCTAACAATCAACCAGCTTTCAGAACCTTTCGTGATAACTCCAGAAACTGAAATGAAAAGGAAAAAACACATTTTCTAACAAAGACTATATATGGCATACAGTTCTATTTCTCAGCAAACCAGAAAGCCTCCGAGACATCCTGCCTAATGAGATAATGGAACCGTTTAACGGCAACAGAGAATGAGCCTCTTCTAACAAAAATGGCCCGTAGTACAAATAACTGCGAACAGTGGGTACTCTGATCTGTTTACACATGCACACATACAGCTCAGCTCAGGGGGCATAGCTCTTCGCTTGACTTAAGAATGGCTACCGTAGAATATCAAGTACTACCATAAACAATAGCCCCTGATCGAAATACACGGTCGCATATGTTATTACACATCTTTTTATGCGATAAATACAAAACGCGGTGCGCATTTACATCAACATTATTCTGTATGCGATCCGGGAATGCTCAAGCACTCGTGCCCATAAAATACTAGCGCTCTTGTTGGTTGCCAACACAATGTATGTAAGAACTATTGCGGAATACAATTGTTAAGGAACAGACAACAAGTCCGCGAGGATGTCAGGCGGGCCTATGTCTACTCTGGTAGCACCGTGGATAATGTTATTTTACCTTAAAGCTCATCCTCATCTCAAATATTTATCTGTTGTTGATGAGATTGAGTAAAACTGATCACTTCGATGTGTCATTATTGAAAATGTCACAACCAAAGTGGTGCCGCGATAGCTTCCGCTAGATTACGCTAAAAGCTTGTTCTTTCCATGTTTTATTAGGACAAAGTGTCTGATATTTCCTCCTTTAGAAGAATTTGCTGGAAATATTACATTTATTTCCGACGCGTTTCTATCGTTTTATCGTACCATAATACGGGCCATGTCGTAAAAACAGGGCCTAGGCGTAATACAAACAGCAATGTTCAAGATCAACCTACGCATCTGCCCGGACTGGTTCGATCTTTGGTTTTTATGAGGAGGAATACTGTATATGATAGTATTGAATGACGAGAAGTGAAAGCCCTGATCAGCCAGTGCAGATGCGCATGCTGGTCTGGGCTTATGGTTTTCGCATATGCAGAAGGACGTTTTTGCCCATCAGGGCTCATATATGTTTTCTAGACTGTCATCAACAGTCTTTAGGAACTACTTTGAAACAACGGAAAACGTACCGTCGTCGGCATCATGGCGTGAACATGCCCTTGAAACGAACATCAAAATTTCGCACGCATTACGTACATAAAGCCCCGGTCACACTGTCACGACTCTGGCCACGATTCACCCCAATTTAAATAGTCGTGGTGAATCGCTGTGAATTGCGGATATATACGTTGTACGTGGGAGAGTCTTGATAGATCTGGAAGAGTCTTGGTCGGTCGTGAAAGATCGGGTAGATCCACGACAATTTTGATCATGTTCAAAACAATCGGACAATATAGTGCTACAGCGATTTGCCACGAGTTTGTATTCGTAGGATAGCCCTAGCGTAGTCGTAACTCCATTTGGTATATTCGTACCATTATCCTGCATACAGTCGTGGCGTTTCATATGTGATCTTGACTGTCTTCAACGACGATTCCCTACGATTGCGCCAGATTGTTCTACGATTTATCACGCACATGATGCTTTGTACGATAACCATCGATTTTGCAGCGGTTTATTTACGATTCTAACCGATTGATCACGACAACTTCTAGAGTTTGTTTTGAGAAACACGACTACCTACGCTGTCTCTCGAAGAACCTATCACGTGCACCATGATAGCAGTATCATGTGACAAACTAACGTCATTCATCTGCAACGTCAGTATACGTCCATCCTGACAAAATTTCCTGAAAGCAGATGCATCTTCTTCCCGTAGCTCTGCCATCAGACACTAATATAGCCCAAGAAGAGGCCGTCACTCCAACTATGGCCTGATCCAATATCGACTCCTCCGTCTCCTCATCTGCCGTCTGTTTCGCGGGGGTGCTAGCATCAAGGCCATAGCTACATCATTGTATGCTGCCTCCCATTCCAGTTCTGCCAAGTTCTAAATCAGCCGTAGTCTTTGCACAGGCTGTAAGAACATTTTCAATCGTTGTGAACGTCTTGGAATTCAAAATGTGAATGGATGTAAACCGCAGTCGAGTTTTATATACTCCTCGGTCGTCCCCAGTCGTACGGGAGCGCGGTAGATCGTTGGTTCATCGTAGTCTTACAGCTGTCATGCTAAAGCGTCTATATAATCGTCTACAATCTACTGTAGTCGTTAAAGGTCGTGTATTATTGTAGTTCGTTATTGGCAGATGCGTAGAAGAAGCGTAACAAGATCGTCCAAGACCGTAGGTCGTAGATATTTCTGAGAAAATCTTGCAAATTCTGTTTCATAATCTTATGGATGTCTTCGATATTCGTAGCTTCACCGTAGAAAGCCCGTTAGTGTAGGCGGGAAGAGCAAATAGTGGTCAAATGTTCCCCCAAATACTCTCGATTTACCGTGACTAAGACGTCCACGTAGATGTCGTAGAGTAACGGCATTTAGATCGTGGCAGTGTAACCGCATCACGAAAACATGCCTATATAGTTTTGACCCCATTAAACCCCACTTTTATATAGTAAGACTGGGGTTTACAGGGGTATATATTATTTTTCTTATTTCTGCTCAAAAAATGGATTGTGGGTACTCGTTAGAACCGCCTCATTGAGGCGGTTCTAACGAGTACCCACAATCTATGTTTTGAGCAGAAATATGAAAAATACCAGAATTTTTTATCTGCAAAATTTTCATTTTGGGGTGGTAAAATTTTCAGTATATTTGAATAGGCATGTTTTCGTAATGGGGGCTTAAACGGGAGAATGTAGAGAATAAGGTAGCTTCATACTGGCTGCTTGCAATAGTTTTGTCCTTTCCTGTGTGATTTTGATTAATACATGTAATAAAACAATTAAAATAATCTTGTTAATATAATTATTTTCACAAGTAGTTTTTTCTTCATTTTTGCAGGTTGGCTTAATTTGATTTGCATGCTTTTCTGTGATGTTTCAGCGATTGAGTTAGGAAGCCTCTATACCTGCCGAACATTTCTTTTCTTTTCTTTTTTTTTTTTTTTTTTTTTGTATAATACTTGAATCTATGGCGAAGACTTGGTGCTAATTAAATCGGTTTAATCCCGCACCTTGGAGCGTTTACTACGGACCGTTAAAAGGCGGTGTTGTTCGCTATTTGACTACCGGACGAGGGTCTTAAATGTTTCGAATGAATAGCAAGCAGTGAAGTCTGTAATAGAAAAGGTATCATACCTGATCAAAGTGTTCATTAACGAAGTATCTACACTGTTCAGCTATCTGTGAGAATATTTAGGGTAAATACGGTAATATTGCCACACCCGGAGACAATCTAACAACCCTTCCTGGTGTGCGTAGCTGAAACATACCGGTAATTATTTTTAACAAAATGAACCACAACGTCAGAGAATGTACCTATATGGATATGTGCGCTCAGCGAAGATTCAGATGAGACTACGCATTCGTACAGTATGATCAGAATCTTCACTGGGCGCATTTTGGATTGCTAGGGATGGAAAGTTTCTCCATGCGGACAACGATGACTGTGATCAGACTACCAGGATACGCAGGCAGATGCCAGACTTTGTTGTGCTCACAAGAAGGTACGTTTTCTGACGTTGCGGCCCGAATGGTTCACTGATGCGGGAATGCATTAAAGATAATCGCTTTAAGCATGCTTCTGACAGTTCAAATTTCACTATGTATGGAGCAAAACCTATCATTTCTCAGGAGAATACAGCATAAAGAAATGATGTTGGTTCCTGCGGACGCAATTAAGCTGGAATTGCTGCCTTTTGAAGTTTACCTGAGCGTTTACCATCGGTAATTAAATATGGCAGCTACACATCCTAGAGAATTAATTGCACTCGCTAATGTACCGCTGGAAATGAAACAAAATGGGCCTTCGGCTGACAAAAAGGCCTTTTGGGCATAAGCGAATGACGAAGCCCTAGACCAGTTTGCACAGACACGCCCCGGGTCAAGAACTTTGCTATATATTAAACCTGTATCTTCAACAATGTCCCTATATTGTGTAGGTGAACAGTAAAGATCCTGATCAGACTGCGCGGATGCGCAGGCTGGTCTGAATCTTCACTGTTCGAATATGTTGTAAGGTCCCTTTTCTCAGCCCCTGGTCCAAGTAAGTCAATGATTTCAGAACGTGACGGGTTATTGACTGCATTTGGCGCTTCGACCATTGGTGTACATTGTAGCTTTTAGCACCTTATTTTGAACGCTTAGCGATCTGGGTAAAAAATTCTGCAAACGAGATTTTAAAATATTTTTCTTATTTTTCCCAGAAAACAGGTTTGACAATTCATGCAAATTGTCTCTAGTGGAGAATGAAATGTTGTCGTTACCTGTTTTCCATAATATTTTGCTACCTGTTGTTAAGTAAAACTAAGGACCAGATTTTCACTTCGAGATAAGATTTATATTGTATAGCACATTATCAGAATATGTGGCTTCGTATCCGTACCGTTATTTTTAACGGGGGGCGCGTATAACTTGTGGTTACAATGGTGGGTAGCCTTACTATACATAATGGTAGTCGATTACCATACTTTGCCCCAACCTGTCAATTACGACGAAACAATTCCATAAATAATCAACGGGCGTCCGTAAAAAACAAAAAAAAAAAAAACAAAAAAAACAAACAAAAAAAAAAAAAACAAAAAAAAACGGTACCTCCTTTTGGCAGCTGGTTGCCAGGAATTTTACCGTAGAATCTATGGATGTTTTTTTTTTTTTTTTTTTTTTTTTTCCAGTTTATCAGCATGATGCCTAAAGGGACACTTTCTTGGCATAAGTCATTGTTTTTTTTTTTTTTGTTTTTTTTTTGTTTTTTTTTGTTTGTTTTTTTTTTTGTTTATGTGTGTGTGTGTGTGTGTGTGTGTGTGTGTGTGTGTGTGTGTGTGTTTTCTTATCGCAATCGAGGTCTTTGCTGTATTTCTTCACAGTGTTTTTGATTATATGTGTTTCACTGTGATGTTTCATAGACGAGCTGGGGGACTCATATGCGGACCAAACATAGATTTATACTTTGGAATCGCTTCAGAATTAAGGATGAGGTTTCGCTCGAGTAAAACTGGTTTAAGCCACCAACCCCACCCACAGTAATCTTCCTACGCAGTTCCTCTGTTGCAGTTCTTTCTTTCTGTGTGCATCTGTGGTTTCAAGTGTGGCGTCTGTTTTGTCATTACTTGTTTCCTTTTCTCTCTTTCTTTTTATGTGTTGGGAAGGCATTTTTTCGTGATTATGGCATTCCTGGATATTTTTACTTACAGTCGACTCTCGATATCTCGAAGTCCAAGGGACCCTCTGAAATACTTTGAGATATCCGTACCTCGACATATGAGATTTGCAGAACTGAGGAAAAATAAATCGAACAACCACATTTCACAATTGAATATGTAATTTGAATCTTGAAGTTAGAGATATATTGGCAATATTGTGGAAAAAAGGAAAAACTGCTCCTTCTTTCCACAATATTTTTTTACACCTGTTGTTAGATTTCCATGTTGAAACAGGGACCATATTTTCACTTCGAGATAAGCGGTTATTCGATAATAACGAAGTCGATATAACGAGAGTCGATTGTATATTTGTTACGTCGAAAAACTGCTGGTGAGTGACAAACAGTTTAGACTGTCAGACGCCGCGTTCTGTTGTGTCTGAACTTGATCTACACTGTTTGCTCAGACATGTCTATGTCTGTTCCAATACTTAAAGTAATAACGGTAAGTTCTTGGAATTATTTTTACTTTTGACCTTGGACTCGCATTATTACTATTATTTTTATCATTATTATTATTATTCAAATCAGCGGGTATTACTGATCCAGGTGCGTAATTGATTAAATGGGTCGAGCCATGCGAAAACGTGTCTTCGGGCATATGTGGACAGCGAAGGCCCAGATCAGCCTGCACATCCGCATAGTCTGATCAGGTCCTTCATTTTCAGCTAACGGAATCATTGGATACTACAGAATGTATGAATGGAGAGTAAAAGCCCGGATGATACTTTACGCATGCGCAGGACGATCTGAATCTGCGCATTTTGCGCATGTTCGAAGGCACATTGTCGCTTAAATGGTTTCTGCAATAATTAATTAATGTTTATTGATTAGATTCTTCCTCATGAACAAGATAATGATTTGACTGTTTGTTTAGGACCGCTTCATTCATAAAAGCACAGGTCACGAATACATGTTATCTCCGAACTTCATTAACCTTTGTTTGGGCTGCACCATGCGAAAACGTGTCTGCAGGCATATGCGGACAGTGAAGGCCCAGATCAGACTGCGCATCCGCGCAGTCTGATCAGGGCCTTCACTGCCCGCTTACAAAATTATTGAGCACTGTAGAAGATCAGGAAGTATAGCAAAGTTCCTGATGAGACTATATATCTCCACTGGCTGATCTGGATCCTAACTGTTTGCATTTACCTGGAAGACACCTTTTTTCATGTCACGGCTCATTTCTTGAAGCATTAGTTTGGCGGAACTATTTAGTGTTAGGGTTAATATTTCAATGGCGGTGTTATCTTGAAACGGAGCAACAACATCCGTTTAATTGTAATAGCTCATCGACCTTGTTTGACTTTACAGATGTATGAGTAAATGAATGTTGTTATTAGCATGTCTAGTTAATTATGAATAGAACAGAACACAAATGTATTCGACTTAAGCATAAAACAGCTCATCGTCTACAAACGTATAATACAAAATTTAAAATGAGAAACAGGCAAGAAGAAAGTTAACAATGATCATAAGAAGATTTTTTTAAATGTGAATTCTACCTTCAAAATCTAAAGCTGTATTATGAGAGTGATATATATGCTTAGCTATAGAACACTTTTGTTAGGTTAAACTGTTATAGAATAGAATGAACATCACAATTACATGTATAGAATACACATGCAATTTTTGTTGCATTTCACTAAATACAACACTGAATGAAAACTGTCATCTATATTTTCACGCGTGTCTTTTAAAGGCTCTATATTCCTCAAAAATAAGCATTTGTTTTTTAATCCAAGAAAGGTTTAATAAATTGATATATAGTATTAATACGATCATAAAATGTAGCATCTGACAGCCTGTAAAATTTCAGTTAGAACTGGACCAAAAGTGAAATGATTTTTTATCGTATCTCTGAATTCAGAGATACGATAAAAATCATTCCATTTCAAGAACGAGAGACTAACTGAAATTTTACAGGCTGTCAGGTGCCACATTTTAGGATTGTGTTAATACCATACATCAATTTGTTAAACCTTTCTTGGATAATAAAATGTCGATCTATTTCCGAGGAATATGGAGCATTTAAGAGTATGAATATAGAGATAAAACACAAAAATACGTGTGAAGATGCGCAGGAAATGCCACAATCATGAACCACAGCCCTCCCGAGGCACCAAAAGAAGAAGAGATGAGGGTCAAATAATGATAAAACAAACGCCTATATGAAACCACCGACGCACAAAGAAAGTGAATGATCTGATTGCGCATGTTCGAAGGCACGGTTTCGCTTGACGTGGCCCAATTATGCATATTCATTATGCAAAGTAAGCGTAAGTAAATAGGTTTGGTTTAAACTTTATTTCATTTGTATAACATGTACAGATATATAGAAATATGAAACTCATGATACACACATTATACAAAAGGGATCCAGAAAAAAAGTCTGAGGCTTATTTGAATCTGTATCCCATATCTGCAATAACTCTATACTATTTAACAATTTCGTGATCATGTCAATTTTAAATCATCGTTACAATTATAGTTATTAAGCTTAAACTGCACTAAGTATCTAAATAAAACTGGGGCTCCACGGGGAATGGAGTTCAAATTCTTTTTTCCATGTTGAAGAGAGGTCTTCTAAGAATGAAAGAAAGAGAGAAAGAACGAAAGAACAGCCAAAGTCGAGTCTCGCGGTCATCAACAATTTTGTCTTAAAACCAGCCAATTAAATAATCAAGTACCCTCTTACTCATCAAGAGATTTCAACAATGATATAATATACATATATACATATATATATATATACACACACATACATACATACATACATACATACATACATACATACATACATACATATATATATATATATATATATATATATATATATATATATATATATATATATATATATATATATATATATATATATATATATATATATATATATATATATATATATATATATATATATATATATATATTTGAGAAAATCCTCAACAACTTTTGATGTGTTCAGCGTACTTTAAGATAAAGAGACCGTCCGGATCAGAAACGTTTAGATTTGATGATAAATTCCTGCACTGCCAAAAATATTTTTTCATTCTCATCTTTTGTCAAATTTTCACTACCATGCAGTAAATTATCGAGATTCGGCTGGCAAATAAGAGAAACAGTATCGATAAGTTCCTGTTGTAACAGCCTGAATTGCTCGCACTCAAAGAAGAAATGCTTATTATCTTCGACAGCCCCACATTCGCAAAAAGGATTGTCTAAAACATTTTTTAAAAAGAGATGATGCCTCAGCGAGCTACAATTTAATCTTAATCTGGCATGGTATACTTGGCCTAACCTTTTCCCAGCATTAAAGTAGGCTGGCGGGTTTCTTGTAGTACCCAGGAGTTTATGTTTAAATGCTGCGACCGACGTTGAGTCTTTTATATTTTCTGACAGCTCGTTCCAACTACGCGTCACAGATGGAAGGAATGAATTATAATATAATTGGGAATTAGCGGAAATAGTTCTTAAATCAGAATCGTTCCGCAGATTGTATACTGCCGTACTACCAACAGTTGGTGGTACCAAAGAAGACAAGTAATCAGGTACAAGGTCATTTTGCATTTTATAATAGAGAATGAGCTTGTGATTTTCTCTTCGGGATGGAAGGGATTCCCAGCCAACGTCAGAGAGGAAAGCATGTATAGAGACTAGCTTTGTTGCCCCTGTTACAATGCGAGCAGCCTCGTTTTGGATTTTTTCTAATTCATTTGCTTCATACTGGGTGCAGTTGTTCCAGACAACATCAGCGTATTCGAGGACCGGCCGGATAAAAGAAATGTATATTGTTTGAAGTGACTCTCTGTCAAGGACAAATTTAAGTTTGCGCATTATATTGATCCGGTACCATGCCTTCGCTTTAATGTATTCTAAGTGGTCATGCCAAGTACAGTTACTGGAGAAGATGAGGCCTAAATGTTTATGCGAATTTACCTGGCTTATCTGGTGTTGGTCCATGGTAATAGGGGGATGGTAGGGTTCATTTTGCTTTCGAGAGAAACTGACTGACTCGGTTTTACTATTTATTTAGTTAAATGCTACTAGCCATTTAGTTGCCCACAAGTTTATTTTAGCTAAATCAGCGTTAAGGTGCTCGGCTGCGGTAATCGGATTTTCTACAATGATGTATAGACTAGGTTTGACATTTCATGCAAATTGTCACTCCTAAGAAGACAATTTGCATGAAATATCTAATCCTATTTTGTGGGTAAAATAAGAGAATATCATCAATTTGTCGTCTGTTGAATTAGCCCAGAGAGTGGTAAACGTTAATCTGAGACGTTAATTTTGGCAATACAAAGCTGATTTTATTGTCATGCACTCCAACATTTTGTGAACAAAATGTCATGTTCTGGAATAGCTAGTAAACACCGATTTAACCTTTACCACTCCCAGGGCATACTCAGCAGACGATAAATTGGTGATATTTTCCCCAGAAAACAGTTTTTGACATTTCATGCAAATTGTCTCCAATGGAGACAATTTGCATGAAATGTCAAAACCTGTTTTCTGGGAAAAAATAAGAAGAATATTTTAATATGTCGTCTGCTGAAATTTTACCCAGAATGCTAAGCGTTAAATGGTCGGAAGTGTATAAAGTGTGCAGCGGATTATTACAGGCGATTTGATGCGCATCAGTTTCCTGTCGATCTGCACTTTATGGATGCTGTACGAAGGAGTAATAAAAATTCCATTATCTCATTAGTGAATTGATTGACTTTCGATGAACGTCGCTGTAATGGCAGAACTAAAAGAGCTGTATCGATTCTTCAGAATTTAAGTGATGTGTTGATTTTACAATTTCAGTCTTCTTGTAATTGCATTGCTGTTTCTAAAAGCGTGAAATAAACATTACCATATTTTTCCTGGAAACGTGAAATGTGCCTGATCAATTTTTCTAGAAAAGAGTGAAAATACTTCTTAAGAGTTTTGTCGGGATTCGCAAAACGTTCATTTAGTTAATATGTTATAGACACTCTCATTACGAAAACACGCCTATTCAAATATATTGAAAAATTTACCACAAAAAAAACCCTGAAAATTTTCAAATAAAAATTCTGATATTTTTCATATTTCTGCTCAAAACATAGATTGTGCCACTTGTTAGGCGTATACATTATTTTTCTTATTTCTGCTCAAACCGTAGATTGTGGGTACGCGTTAGAACCGCCTCGCCGAGGCGGTTCTAACGAGTACCCACAATCTATGTTTTTGAGCAGAAATAAGAAAAATAATGTATACCCCTCTAAACCCCAGTTTTGCTATATAGGGGGTCAAAATTATATAGGCGTATTTTCGTGATGTGTCTAGATAGGCCAAAAGGACTTGTTTAATGGGTAATGATACACTTTGAAGGGAGGAAAATCTATTGAAATAGTTATGTCTCTCTTTTGAAAAGGGTCTTACCACAAAGGAAATAAATTCTTAGAAAAATATTTTTTTATTTTTATAAAAAAGACATACTTTCATTCATAGTAGGCCCTTTTTTCAGAAGGGATTTAGTGTGCAGGAAAGAAAACAGGAAGTCACAGAAGCTGTCTTTTTTGACTGTAAAAAATAATAGAAAATCCACTGCTTGTCTCGAGTTTCTTTAAGTTTTAACCGGCACAGTGGCGCAGTTGGTAGAGCTTCCACTTTATGACCGAGAGGTTGCGGGTTCGATTCCCGGCCGGGTCATACCAAAGACTTTAAAAATGGTAATAGCTGCTCCTTCGCTTGGTGCTCAGCATTAAGAAAGTAGAGCTAGGAATCAGAACTGGTCATCTCAGTGTCAGCATAATGTGACTGGGTGGAATATCATATCAAGTGTCTGGGACGTGATATTTCAGTGAGGCAGCCCTCTAAAACTGTACATTGAGCTCCATGCCACATCTAGACACCTTCGCGATATAATTGAAAGATTGTTGAAAGCGACGTAAAGCCCGAATAAAACAAACAAACAAACAGACTTTAAGTTTTAGGATAAATTTGATACGGGGTTAGGCTGTCTAATTCTTTTGGGTAATTACAGTATACAAGTGATGTCGCAGATAAATATTTTAGAGGAAACTGCCCATGTATTAGCATGTTTCATACATACAGTCGAACCTCAATGGCTAGAACATCTTTGGGACCATGGAAACTTGTTCGAGCTATGGGTAGTTGGAACCACTGAGGGTTAATCATGGAGTCAGGTCAGGAAGCAAATTGCGATAATTTAGAGGTCTTTTTTGATCTATACAATAATGGTATATTGTATGTACTCATTAGAATCGCATCGATGATGCGATTCTAATGAGTACACACAATATACATTTCATGATCAAAAATCCCTAAAATATAATTATTGCTTTCTTGGTGCCTGGTCAGGAAGCAAATGAAGTCTTTTCGATCTATACAATAATGGCATGTTGTATGCACTCATAAAAATCACTTCGATGAGACAATTCTAATGAGTACACACAACATTCATTTCATGATAAAAAAGAAATTTCCCTAAATATCCATAAGTAATTGCTTTCTTGGGCTATCAAGAGAATTTCATAGGGACTCAAAAACGTGTTCGAATTAGCCATGGTAAACGAATAATCGGTGTTCGAGTTATTGAGGTTTTACTATACTATCGGAAAAAATGAGCCATATATTTCGCAGTTTCATGTTAAAGCATATCCATTATGGATCAGTTGTTGGGTTTTGTCTTGTCTATTTGCGGTCGATTGCTCAAGCTGCTTATAAAGGGGCGAACGTGCAATTTTGAAGCAGGTACCCCTTCAGTCCATCAGACCTTGCTGAGCTTCAGACGCTGCTTGCAACAATTTATTTCTTATGTCACATTCTATAGATATGAATGCTATATCCAAGCATATGGCAGAATTGCTAACTTTAATCTGTTACCAAGAAATCAGTTAAACAATTAAAGTTGCAATACATTTTACCGATAGTATAATTATTAAGGATATGAGACGCAGCAAATACAAATTGGAATATCGATCAGAATATATTACAACTTAACCTACTTCTCCACCAATCAGATGCCTGCTTGTTACTTCAATCTTATAAATTTAATTGCATGAAATTTCTACTGTACCACCTGTATTAATTCTGTCACATATTTAAAATAAATCATCCAACGGGACGTATGGTGCATTTTCTAGTTAACTTTATTGATTGATCAAGTTGGTTTAGCTGTAGGTAAGTTAGAATTTACCAAGAGACACAAAACAATATGATTTGCCACTCCATCCCAATTCCCACCTGATAAACTATAACTAATACGTAAGCTATAAAGTACATCATATAATTACTTAAAGTATTCGCATGCCTATACCTCATACCTTAGTGGCTATAGACATCCATGTTAAAAATATATGTTTATTTTTAACAGCAATTGAGTTCATCGTGGAATTTTCAAGCTGTGTTTTTCTGCATTACTATGATTGTCAAAGACATATCATAACAACACCGGTAAGCGGCCATATTAAAATAGTTTAAATTTTCTTTAATAGCTAATTGTTTCATCATAGAAGTTTGAAGCTGTGTTTGTTTTCTTTTTCTTTTTTTTTTCTTTTTTTTCCGTTACTATGTCTTGAAAGTAACGTAGAAAAAAACAAAACAAAACAAAAAAAAAAAAAAAACAAAAAAAAAACAAAAAAAAAAAAAAAAAAAATGCAGCTTGATAGTTTTTAAGCTAAAGAAGCGCGCGACACCTCTGTAAATGCATAGAATGAACTCCACGTGACATATATGTGTTACAAATAATACCAAATTATCTACTTTGGTAAACACGATCAATGCCCATCACCAACAATTTGTCAAACGACAGTTTTACGGCGTTACAAACCAGCAATTATGGATTAGCAGCCGTGGTTTACAAGTGGTATCATGGAGAAAGCTACACCTGGTAAGATTTCAAAAAGAGAATACCTAAGCAGTAACATTAGTCAGGAAAGACAGCTTAGTCAAAATTGTTTACCCCCCGCCCCGCCCCCACCCCCACCCCCACCGACCCAACCTCTTTATTTCCGAATGGATTCGGTGTGTAAAATAGAGAACCGGATGTCACAATATCTGTCTCCACTGTAGAATATGGGGTAGATAACTAACCAGCTTATGTTGCGGTTTCTACATGTATTTTATTTATTCATTTCATTTTTATTTATTCGCCGTTATATTCGCCATGTCGGTCCTTTTGCTGACCAAGTGGCGTGTGTGTTTGTATCTCTCATGCTTTCTGTCTGCAGCTTGGGATTGTTTTCCTAGCTACATTCAAATCCACTTTATGTATTTATTATTTTCCCGTTAAACATGTTAGATCGCCATTGGGCCCTTTGCTTTGTTTCATCACTTTCTTTTTGATTATCTGTGTTTCTCATTGATGTTCGCAGATGAAGTAAAAGGCCCCTATGCTGAGCTAACAACACATATTTGTAGTTTAGAATCGCGTCAGAATTAAGAGCGAGGTTTCGCGCGATTAAAACCGGTTCAAGCCCCTCCCCGCTCACTAGCAGTTCTAGTAGTTTCCTACTGACCATTCCAAGGCGGTTAAGGAGGCTCTCTGTTACAGTTGTTTCCCTGTAAACATTCTACATAAATCTATAACGGGCTGTTATCGGCCCGTCAGGGTAGCTGACGGGCCGATAACGGCCCGCTGTAGATTTATGAAGAATGCTAGCTGGGTTTTGCTAGCTGGGTTGTGTGGTTTATTACGTAGCATTTGTTCTGTCCTTATCTGTTCCTCATCTCTCCTTTCTTCGCTGTAGATTTATAGTAAGTAAGTAAGTACATGTAAGTAAGTATATTCTTTATCTTACGAGGGTAGCCCAATTGGTTTTACCAATCTTCTTTGGGGCCCTCAGAAAACTACATACATTCAAATACATACAAGTTATTTAAAACAATGATTAAAATGAAGCGGTGCACGAGATAATGGTACTTATGGTATATTTGACCAGCAAAGCCTCAAGGAGCGACTGCCTGTTCGCAGACATGACGCAAATTGACCAGACAACGAAGGTAATCAGACATCTAGCTCCACTAGATTACTTTTTTTTTTGGGAGGGGGGGGGGGGGAGGGGGGGGGGGTTACGGCCCTTTCAAGATGTTATGAAGAATGCTATCTGGGTTGTGCTAGCTGGATTGTGTGGTTTATTATGTAGCATTTGTTCTGTCCTTATCTGTTCCTCATCTCTCCTTTATTATTACTTATATTTTTACATGACAGTCTTGATATACAAAGTATGAAAAATACCAAATTTACCCTACTATCAATAACTATATTAAAACCGTGAACAGTAAGGCGAACATGAATCTTTGATAAAAAGTTTCTTCCTTCGAAGTAAACTTGTGTTAAGGACTTGTTACAAAATCAGAGTGGCAGACCGTCGGCTTTGTTTCACTGCTTTACACCAAGCATGAACGGCAGGATCGAAAGGAAAGGCATAGTTGTTATCATCAAAACGAAATTCAATGCGTTTTTGCCGCTGAAACTGTCACGTCAATCAGGGTTTCTGTTTGGAACATTAAAGTATAAAACGTGTCTATTTTATCTCTGTTTACTGACTTTTTTAATGTACACGAACCATACAATTTGTCGGGTGTTATGTTTTCTTTCTTCAAGCCTAAATAAATAACAAATAAACAACAGTTTTTTTACGTTAGCTTCTTTTTCTCGTGTTATTCAAAATTTGCAGATCTGCGGCTGGGAGATTACAAATTAAGCTCCCGAACGAGAAACTAACAAACATAAATAAAGTATAATTATTTAAAGTTATAAATGCTTATTTGCTGCGCTTTTCTGCATTCCGAAAACATGCCTATTCAAATATATAGAAGATTTCACCTTCAAAAACTCAAAAATTTTCAGATAAAACCGCCAATATTTTTCATATTTCTGCTCAAAACATAGATTATGGGTACTCGTTAGAACCGCCTCGGCGAGGCGGTTCTAACGAGTACCTACAATCTATGTTATTTAGCAAAATAAGAAAAATAATGTATACCCCTGTAAACCCCAGTTTTACTATATAAAAGTGGGGTTGAAGGGGGTCAAATTTATATAGGCATGTTTTCGTGATGTATGGGTCGCTTTGCAGAATAAGTGCAAGACAAATCTAATTTATTTTCAAGAAGACTGGTGCCTACATTGGTTGTTAACCCATTTGTAGCTGATAACTTTGCTCCCCTCTTTGATTACTCGGTGGTGGGTCGGTCCTCAGACTAAATGATGGCACCTTTCTAAATCTGCTTTAGATGGTTGGCACCAGACTATCAATGTCTGCGGTCGGGTCCTTCGTGGCCCTGTTTGTAGTTTTCTTGTGTTCTGGTTTCAGATCGCCATTGAGACCTTTGCTTTGTTTCGTCACAAAGTTTGTGATTACATGTGTTTCACTCTGATGTTTCACTGATGATGTAGTGGACTCATATACGGACTGAACATATGTCCGTAATTTAGAGTTGCATCAGAATTAAGGGTGAGGTTTGGTGCGATACTGGTTTAAGCCCTCCAGTATCTTTTTCTACTTACTGGTCCAAGGCAGTTCCTCTGATGGGTCTCTTCTTTGTTTGTGCGCCGGAGGTTTCAGATATGATGTTTGTTTTTGTCTTTGTTTCTTTCTAATATCTCCTACTTGATGCCTCGGGAGCTATGTTTCGTGATTATACCATTTCCTGGGTATCTTCACTTATAGTTTTAATAATCTGTTAAATACACTAATATCTTTTGACAGAGATATTTGAGTACAGAACCATTCGTATTTGTCAGTTTATGTAAGGCTCCTCGCTAAAATATTCAACGTCATTTCGCCTAACGACTTCGTTCATTAATGAGCTTTGAAACAACTGGACTTAGGCCATATTATCCGACGTTCTCTAGAAAGCAGATATGACCCAGGAGATCCCTAAATAACTCCACAGCATCTCAAAGATACATTAATATGAGACCTTTTGTTATAAAATGAATAGCACATCGCTTAATGTTTGGCATCAAAACAATTAATTTGTCAGCCAACCGAACCGATTAGACAAGTAAATACGGGCATTACTGTCTTTGTCTTTTTGGTCGTTGACTTTTATTTTCGACTATCAATATAATTAACCTTTATCGCTCTCTAGGCAAAGTCAGCACACAAAAATTGATGATATTTTTTTAGAAAATAGGCTTTGGCATTTTGCATGAAAGGTACATTGTCTCTTGTTATGGATTAACAAGAGGGTTCTTGCGACTTAAATATAAGTGATCACCAGGTAATGCCAAATTTGATTGTGTTGGGGGTTTAACGACACGTCAACTCTTGTGGGTCATTTTGTGTCGTCTTCCAGAGAAAGGGAGAAAAGATAGGAGAGATAGTAAAGGAGATAACGTAGAGAGACAGAGAAGAAAGAGGAAGAAGAATGAAAGGGAAGAAACAGAAGAAATAAAAATATTCCCCTCTACCCTTACGTGCTACAAGAATAGCAAGCCTTGTCCGACTGTAAGCCAATATCAGTTGGACGCCTCGGTGACGTTAGATACTGAGGCACTAAAGGAGGGGAGATGAGGAGCAAATAAGGATAACACAAACGCCACATATGAAACCACAAACGTACAAAGTGAAAGAAAGAAGAAACTGGTTAATCACAAAAACGTCTATACACTTTTGACCCCCTTAAACCCCACTTTTATATAGTTAAAATGAGGTTTACAGCGGTATACATTATTCTTCTTATTTCTCCTCAAAATAGATTGTAGGTACTCGTTAGAACCGCCTCGCCGAGGCGGTTCTAACGAGTACACACAATCTTTGTTTTGAGCAGAAATATGAAAATTTATCACAATTATTAATCTGAAAATTTTCAATTTTTGTTGGTAAAATTTTCAATATATTTGAAAAGGCATGTTTTCGTAATGGAAGCACACTAGCAGTATTTATTATTGACCTTTCCAAAATGGTTTCTGTGTTGCAGTTCGTCTTTGTGCGCTTTGGTTTCAGAAGTGATATTTGTTTCGTCATTGTTTGTTCCTCATCTCTCTTTCTTTCGATACCTCTGGAAGGTTGTATTTCATGATTGTGACATTTCCTGGGTATCTTCACTTACATTTTACTTGTAATTGGAAATGGCTCATTATAGCTTTCTTTACACATACTTAGTGCGCTTACTGCACTATCTCTTTATTTATTTATTTATTTAAACAATGTTTAAAGAGGATGACACAATTAACTATAAATAAATATTCTACCTTGCGGTCCTCTAAATAAAATTTATATACATATATACAACAAGACTTAACTAACAGCTAAGACATTCATGTGATAAAAGTAGCTTGTAGCGAAGTGAATGCTTAGTTAAAGCTTTTGTCAGATAAATAAGTGCTAATAGGTATGTGCAAGTGATTTAAAACCAAACATGGCACTTAATTATATCAAAGACAAATCTATATGTTATCACAGTTTTTGTAAGTGCTTTTAAAATCTGACAGCGCATAAAACCAATATCTAAAACAATTATGCTAGGTCATAAAAGCTCTCACTAAGTTACAATAACGGTTTCGGCGATAATTTTACACATGGTATCTCATTTAAAATCATAGTTTAAAGACATTTTATAAGAGTTAAAATGTTGCTTTAAGAGACTGCTTAAAGGTTGAGAGTGACCCCGATGTTTTTACTGTTTGAGATAGAGCATTCCATAATCTTGGTGCGGAACACAAAAAAGAGCCATCAAAAAGTGCTATCCGTGCTTTCGGCGCATAAAGTGAGCCATTTTCTGATGACCTCAGGTTAAGAGTGTGTACCTCGGACACTGGTTTTAAAAGTTGTGTTATATATTCAGGGGATAAATTATTTATTGCTCGGTATGTCAAGACAGCCTTATTATTTTTAAGTCTGTCCGGAAATGACAGCCATCCCAGCTGACTGAACATATCTACTGATGGGGTATCGTAATCTGCTCGCAGGATGATTCGAGCAGCGCGTTTTTGCAGTTTGGATATGCGTTCAATATTAGTTGCAGAGGCTGACCCCCAGGTAACAAAGCCGTAATCAATATAAGGAAGAATATACCCCTGATAGTAAACTTTTTGAATATGTGTCGGTACATACGTTGCTAACTGGCGTAATAGAGATATTTTACATGAGATAAGGGAACATAAGTGGTCTATATGGGCAGACCAAGAAAGGTGTTCATCGATATAAACACCAAGGAGTTTCTGTTTACTAACGGGTTGAATATTGACATCGTCAGCAATAATATTTAAAGGTCGAGAGTCGTTCAAGCGCTTTCTAGCGCCAACTAGCATGCAAGTTGTTTTTGTCATGTGAACATTCATTTTAAAATAATTCGGACACGTGATCTCTTTACCATACTTGTCCTAAACGTCGAAAACTCCATTTGACTTCTTGGCAATGTGACTAAAACAGTTGGGTGTACACTGTTTGCTCACGTCCGTCTTTCTAAACTACTCGTGGGCAAACCTGTTTTACTCGCACGAAACCTGTTTTTAAGTAATAACAAGAGAAAATATACATAGCATGACTATGTAAATTCGGTTCAAGAAACGTACTGTAAAATGTAACTTAACTGGAAATTTTCTGTCACCATATAACACACATCACGAAAAAACATGCCTATATAAATTTGACTCCCTTAAACCCGTCTTTTATATAGTAAAACTGGAGTTTACAGGGGTATACATTATGTTTCTTATTTCTGCTTAAAAACATAGATTGTGGGTTATCGTTAGAACCGCCTCGTCGAGGCGGCCTTAACGAGTACCTACACTCTGTATTTTAAGCAGAAATATGAAAAATATCAGATATTTTATCTGAAAAGTTTCATTTTTGGTAGTAAAATTTTCAATATATTTGAATAGGCATGTTTTCGTAATGACTGCCCTTTTCTCATGTGTTGCAGATATCTAGTTTAGTGCTGGGTGAGGTCTTATTTGTTCGATGACATCTAAAATAATAGCCAACGATTCGGATAAATGGAAATACTCAAGTTCATTTCCACCATTATTTTTATTAATTAAAATAAATTCACATGGGTGTTATCTTAAATTTTACATTGTTCAGTACAAAAATAATATCTTTAGAGAAATATCTGCAATGGGTTTCATTAACTAAAAAGATCACTAAAATAAATTGCTCGGGGTTTTCAAATGCACATCAAATGGAAAAACGTCTGTAATGTTATTAATTATTAACGTTTTGCAAACGTTTATAATTGACCGCAGAGAATTCAGCAACATCCGTAGTAATTGAAAACTGACAAGATTCAGAAAGGGCGTCGTTTGGAACAAACAACTGCCATTAAGTGCATGATATTTTCACTTCTGCTTCTATGCATGTGGGTATAAAATATTTTGTTTGTAAATACAGAGTAATTATTTGGTTAAATATTTATTAGATTTTAATATAGATAGTAATGCACATAAAAATCGTGCCGAGGTGTCAAAACGTTCGTTGGGTACATGTGCTCTATTCATCATTATTCTCGTTCTTAACCAAGCGCGCATATGACATTTATAAAACATCGCATTAACGTCTATGCAACGTCATGACGTTAATCAGACGTTTTTATAAATATCATGAATATTATACCTGGCGGGACCATGTTTAATGTACCAGTACGCGGGGTGCTTGTTGTCTAGACATTGGGTCTGCCACAAGCACCCTGCTCTACTGGACATTCGATTTTGGCATGGTCTTTCACGGTATATATGCAATACGTTGTCTGTTGTGTTGAACCAGGAATGTGATTGCAAATATTTAGCTCTCCTGTGAACTCAACGAATTTTTACCATATCCATGTATTTTACTTGTGCCGATTTTTAATGACGCTTCTTTCATCCAGAGACGTTTTATATGCTCGTAAAAGATATTAATTAATAGGTGCATTATGTTAACTAGGGACGCATATGATTTTATATCTAGAATGTATGTCTTGTCCTTTTAAATCTTGCACATGACCTTTGTCTTAAGATTTTAGAATTGTCTTATTGATGCAGTATTGTATCACTTAACTCTTTTTTTTTTTTCTTCTTCTTATGAATATGTGATTTGTTTTTATTATTGTATATATTAGTTTGTTTTAGAGGGCCGCAAGGTGTCACCCTCTTAAAATATTGTTTAAATAAAATAAAAATATCTCTCTGTCTGCCTGTCTGTCTGTCTCTCTGTCTGTTCGCTCCGCATTAATTCTTGTTTAGGAGGCTAGGTAGACTGCCAGCCAGAGAAGCTCCCTCAGATTAACTTGTCTGTCCGCTGAAAAGAGGTCTACTCTAAAAGGAAAGATACCCAACTTCTCCTCTGTGAGAGCATTTTTTTTCCGTTTAGAGTAGAAAGCAGACATGAAGTCACAAAAATTGTTTCCCTTGTAAAAGTTGGCGGAAAGTCTACATACTCTCTCCAGCCGCCTCAGTATGTTGGAAGCGCATTTGATATTTGTTTCTCGCTCGCCAGATAAGAAAATCCTGATAGAAGTTCTTTTCTTGCATACCGGATAAGTTTTCCGCAAATTACACCTGTGCTAGCAAATCTTATCTCACACACCATTGTCCGTCCCGTTGGAAAGGTACAAATCGAGAATTTTCACCTGTTTGATATACACTGGTTGTATAGGACATCATGGTACGCTTTTGTTACGCTTGACGTCACTGAACGTAATGACGTCACAAATCATCACAGTATTGTCATCACAATATGGCGGACGTATGCAATCGAAGTGACTGCATTATCAAAAACCCACTTTCAGAAATGAAAGGTATGCAAGAAAAAGAATCCATGGGTGTTAGGTACAGACAGAAAAATCCGTCCCCCGGGATCACAGTCTGACACCATTCGGCAAGCCTCGTGATGCCAGACAGTAACCATCGGGCCGGATGTTTCTATATACCCCTCACACCCATGATGGATTCTTATATTCTTGCAACCAATGCATATGGGATCGAGAAACCCCTGTACTTTTTGTCAGCGGCAAAATCCATCCTATATAGGTGTCCGTGTGGGATAAGCGTTGCTATATACCGGGCAGCTTTCACGCTCCGTTGACGTCACGACATTCAAATTTATTATCGGATGATGTTGGGTCTCTACGTTTGCGGTGTTAGGTAGAAAAACGGCGATTCAAATGACCTATCGCTTGTAACTTCTTTACTTGTGAACAAAAAAATCAAGTGTGAGTATGCATTGAAAAAAAGGAACATTTTGGCAACAAAGTTAGTTGTTTTTGTTGATTGTTGTTTTATTTGTTTGCCATTTTGTTCCGACATTTCCGTGTGAGAAACGAGAGAAGAGGGCACTGTTTTCCTGATGGCACGTAGGAAAAGGACTCAATCACTGATTTTCAATGACGACAAAAAATGCCAACCCTCAGGTCCACCGCAGCAGTGGGGAACTTGGCAAGCCTCATTTCCCACTGGAACGTTGGACCCTTGGGTCGCCACTGAACATCAGTAATGGATTCTATTTATCCGTTAAGGTTCATGTCACTGAACGTAATGACGTCAATAAACGTCTCAATACTGTACTGTCATTACAATAAGTTAGACGTCAGCAATCGCAGCCGCGTTCAGAAATGAAAGGTATGCAAGTAAAAGAATCTTAGAGGGGTGTGAGGGTTGAATAGAAAAATCAGTGCCTCGCGATCACAGTCTGGCATCTCTCGGCAAGCCTCGTGATGCCAGACAGTGTCCCTCGGAACGGATTTTTCTGTCCACTCCTCACACCCATCAAAGATTCTTATAATTGTTACGGCCTAGCACTCCTACCTTCGATTATCTGCATTGGCAGATTACGCATAGCTTCTAAGTATATATACAATCTCTGACAACTGCGTCAGGGAGTCGACTCTTTGGCTCAGTGGTTAGAGCATTGGATTTTTAACCGGGAGGACCGGGTTCGATTCCCACGCTAGGCGGAATATTTTTACAGCTATGCTTCATTCCTTTGTTGCGACTTTCATGTCGTAAGATGGGGGTTCGTCCGAGATAGGACTTTATACGCCGAAAATGGCTTCACATCATCATAAATGATGACTTCCTTGAAAAGGGGGAGTGTTACGTCCTAGCACTCCTACCTTCGATTATCTGCATTGGCAGATTACGCATAGCTTCTAAGTATATATACAATCTCTGACAACTGCGTCAGGGAGTCGACTCTTTGGCTCAGTGGTTAGAGCATTGGATTTTTAACCGGGAGGACCGGGTTCGATTCCCACGATAGGCGGAATATTTTTACAGCTGTGCTTCATTCCTTTGTTACGACTTTCATGTCGTAAGAATAATCTTGAAACCGACACAACTATTCCGACAGAATTGACGTACCTTCTGACATGTGCTCAACGGAGTCAAATCAGCCTGCATATCCGCGCAGTCTGCTCAAAGTATTCGTTTTGTAGGCAAGAAGAAACTTTGCATCCTTAGCAATCCAAAATGCGCTCAGTCATTATGAAAACACGCCTATTTAAATATATTGAAAATTTTACCATCAAAAAATGAAAAAAAAAAAAAAATCAGATAAACATCTGCTACTTTTCATATTACTGCTCCAAAACATAGATTGTGGGTACTCGTTAGAACCGCCTCGACGAGGTGGTTCTAACGAGTACCCACAATCTATGTTTTTGAGCAGAAATAAGAAAAATAATGTATACCCCTGTAAACCCCAGTTTTACTATATAAAAGTTTTCGCATTTGTAAAAGAGGATCAAAATTATATAGGCATGTTTTCGTGATCTGAAGAATATGATTAGAATGCACAGTCTGATAAAAATTCGCGCAGTCTGATCAGAGTATTCGATGTAGGCAAGAAGAAACATTGCATCTTTGGCTATAAAAATGCACTCAGTGAAAGTCTAATCAGAATGCAGTCTGATAGAAAATCCGCGCAGTCTGATTAAAATCCCATTAGGCCCACATGTTCGAAGGTACGTTTTCTGACATTGCAGCTCATTCTGCTTAAAAGTTTTTACACGCAGTCGCTGTAACAATTCTGCGCATTTACGTTGTTTGAAACACTTGCTTTTAAAAAAACTGACTTCTATTGTGTCTGCTGTATTTAGTCACTTTACCACACACTTTGATTAATTTCAGGTGACAAAGATTGTAGATATGCAACCTTATTTGACAATTGCACGTGAAAAACTATCCGAGGCAATTTCATCAGGTTAGCGATCACCAAAAGGTAAACAGCAGCGCAAGCGAAATAGATATTTTCTGCGATAGTGGCAGGCTTTTTTGCGTTATCCTCCGGATCAGTATTGCCTTAATCGAGGTAAATTTTATGACTGTCGCACTTTATTAAATTGATCTCTCTAATCTGAAGATTTAATTATCTTTCGAAAGGCTGCGGCACGTGGACGCAAGTCACTACCTTCGAGATATTTGTCGTTTATATACAGCTTCATTGCCGCGGAAAAATAATTTTTAAAACAAAGTTTTATTAATATTATACCCATTTATGCCTAGCGTTCCCCGAAAGGGACACTGACAAACAGTGTAGACCAGGATAAGAACGCGGCGTCTGATCAGGATCCACACTATTTGCATTACGCATAGGTATTTCGATAATGAATAGTATTTAAAAACAATAAAATAAAAAAAAAAACACTTCTAAAATTGGAAACGGACCAAAACAAAGAGAGGTAGAAGAGGCCTGTGGGCATAAAAAAGTAAAATGAAATAGAAAGGAAGGTATGATCGGGAATCCATGTCACCAAATGGAGAGAAGGACGCACTTAAAGCAACGGCACCATAATCAAAACACTACAAGGAGAAAGCTAAACGGACGGTTTCTTTCCCAAATATTAGCCAAACGGCTATCCAAACTATAAAAAATTCACCAGGACATACATGCAAAGACATACAATGACAGAAATAGTAAACAACAGCAGAAGCATCGCCTTGGAACGGTCAGTAAAATGTTTTACTGGAGGGCTTAAATCGATTTTACGTGGCCACAACCATCGCCCTTAGTTCTGTATTGGTATACACAAGGCATTTGTTCAGTCCGAGTGAAGGGTTTTAAACTTATCAATGCAACATCTCCGAGAACATAAAAATCAAACGAATACAGAGGTGAAACAACGATGAGGTCTCGACAGCAATGTCTGTACACATAGGTTTTGCATCTTCCGCTTGCTTGTTTTGATATACGAATAGACATAGTCGTATGATATAAAACATTTTTAAATCGCGCCACGGAAAAGGTGTCTTTTAGGCACACGTGGACAGCGCAGGCCATGATCAGCTTTTGCATCGGAGCAGGCTAATCATCAGACCTTTGCTATCGGCTTGGAGAATTATTGAATACTGTTATAGTAGAACATGGCGATACATAGCCAAGATCCTAAAGAAATGGTACGATTTCGCTGGGAAATCTGGTTTCCTTATTAGTACATACCTGGAGGAAGGACTGTTGCCTAATCATTTGCGAAGAAGACGAAGCAGTCATTGAAATAGTATAGCAGATATCCAGGAATAGCCATAATCACAGATCATAGCCTACCAATGACATCAAGGGGAAGAGCAAATAAACAATGACAGGCAGTACACAAGCCACAGATCAAAGAAAAGCAAAGCAACCAACTCCCTCTTCACCAACAAGGTGATCACTAAAAACAACAAGACGACGAACAAGGCACACCGTGAAAAAAAGCCCCGTAGCAAGCAGCCACAAGGCCTCATAAAACACAATCAATACCAGAACCACCGCCTCAGAGCAGGCAGCTGTAAAAACTACCGGTGTTTAAATCGATTTCACTGGTACCAGATCTTCACCCTAGGTTTAAATGTTATGAAAGCGTACTGTAAAAAAAAGGGTAAGAGAAAAGTCCAGGGAGTGCCACAATCACAAACTGCAGCCCTTCCCAGACACCAAGAGGAAGAGGAAACCGACAAAACCAAACAAGCACAAATCGAACAAAGGCACGAAAAGCACTAAGATTAGCTCTCTCTTCCCCAAGCGAGGTAATCGCAATGCTAAAAGGACTGAAAAACACAAGAACTAAATGACTCAAGGTAAGACATAAAACAAATCGCCTCGTAGAGTAAAACCACAAAGCAACAAAGAGTAAGCCTAACACAGGGACCACCGCCTTAGAACGGTCAGTAAAGTAAACCGCCGGGGATTTAAAGCACTTTTACAGCTAGCCAACTTCATCCTGGGTCCCGATGCTACTCATAAACATTCGGTTCGCATAAAGGCTCCAAAGTCAGTCAATGCATCAAAACGAAAACATAAAAAAATCAAATTAATCACTATAATACACAAAAACGAGTACTCATGGCTAATTCTACTGTATGCCAGAGTAAATGAAAACCAATAGTTCCAATAGAAAACCTGAGTGACTCGAACACCGATGAGTCCTTTACCCCATGGCAGTTTTCAGAATGTACTGAGCAAATATTCAATCACAAACTTCTGGACGAGAAACATCTCCAATACCTGCAGAGCCTGGTACAGCTCATATGATTTCTCAGTTTGTATTAGATTTCACTATCTTGCTATGCAAAGTAGTCAATGTCTTGAATATTAGCGGATACTTCAATAAGGGCATCCCAAAGGATCGAGCTAAAGGGCCTATGTCAACATCATTGCATTAAGGTTTGTTTTATAAATTCATTCGCCGCGATATGATAAAGAAATAGTGTTTGTATTGTCAAATCCCAGGAGAAGGTTGCTCGTAGAACTGAGTCCATTACCGAACCAACTGTTATAGAATTGTGCCGTAAATCTGGACTTGAGTTCGCGTGCAGATACTGAAGAAAAAAGCTGCCTCTTGATATCTGTAGTGCATTGTCAGCGACGTTACTGTTGCTTTGGGGAAAACCAATATACATTTGAATGTACCAGTGAAAGCTACGCTTCCGATCTGATTGCAATGAGGTGCAAGCTCTTCTCGCATATGCGTTAAGGACATTTTTATTTAACTCGACGCTTGTTTACATTGTCCAACACGTAAATTGCTGCATTTCGGATTTCTAATCAGAACATTTCATTGTCTTTACAATAGTTTTGGAATTTATGGTTTGTTCAAATGGTTTCCCCGTATGCATCAATATTTATTTACCGGTGTTTGTTTAGTACTAATTTGCCGATGTTCATTGTTAACACTCTGATGTAAATTGTATGCGGATGTTCATATTTCAGTCGGCGACTGTTGAGAAACTTACTGGATTTTGTGATTGTGGCTACAAACTGCCGATGTTCTTTTAACTCTGGTGTACATGCATGTAGTATGTTGATGTTCATACTTCAGCTGATGACTGTTTAGAAATCTACAGTAACATATACCAGCTTAACTCTTTAATCCTGGGTTTCTGAGGTGGATTCTTCCATCTTATGATTTTGACGACACCATTGTTCCAAATAGGTGTCTCAGTGAAAAATAAGAATACTAATGGCAAACAATGTAAATCCCGATGAGGCGGCTCAGCTGGATCTACACTGTTTGCTATCTGGATCCATAGTTGTTTATTGGTCTACAAGGCTGAAACACGTTACCATTTTGTTGTTGGTTTTTAACTCATTAATAAACATGTATCTTAATCACCTGAACTTTCTTATAATTCCAACACCATTAATTCTCTTTTAACTTTATAAAGATGAAAATTAGGGTTTGTCCGAGTTCTAAATAAACGAAGCAAGTTTGCATGATAGTGTTTAAAGCCTCAGAAATAATTAATAAAAAAAAAAAAAAAAGGTAAGAGAAAAGTCCAGGGAGTGCCACAATCACAAACCACAGCCCTTCCCAGACCCCAAGAGGAAGAGGAAACCGACAAATCCAAACAAACACAAATCGAACAAACGTACGAAAAGCACTAAGAGTAACTCTCTCTTCCCAAAGCGAGGTAATCGCAATACTAAAAGGACTGAAAACACAAGAACAAAAAGACACATGGAAAGACATACAACAAATCACCTCGTAGAAAAACCACAAAGCAACAAAGAGTAAGACTAACACCGGGACCACCGCCTTAGAACGGCCAGTAGAATAAACCACCGGGGGGTTTAAAGCACTTTTACAGCTAGCTAACTCCACCCTGGGTCCCGATGCTACTCTTAATACAGAAACACATAAAAATTCGGTTCGCGTAAAGGCTCCCAACTCAGTCAATGCATCAAAGCGAAAACACAAAAATCAAATTAATCACTATAATAAACAAAGACGAGTACTCATGGCTAATTCTACTGTATGCCAGAGTAAATGAAAACCAATAATTTAACCACGGCGGGCCAAGCCAAAGACATATCGTCAAGCCCCAACCCACTGGTTAAAGTTTTACGAAGAGGCCATCATTGGGTCTGAGGCCCGAACCGCCGTCGTGCAAGTAAAGAGTGAAGCATAGCCATCAACAATGATTGGGTTGACAACTAGGCTTGCAGTCTGCCGCATAATATCCAGGCTATAGCCAATTCTTTTATAACGGTTAATATGTTTTCTGAATTGCTCCGAAAAGTTAGATTTACCTACAATTTTTCTAAATCTGTACTCTAAGTCACCGTAAAATTCTGGTTCCGATATACCTTGCTGCAGAAGTGTTTTCAGACTGATGCTATATTTTTCTAACAAGGCACTTTGTCTGCGATAAAATTTCGAAAACGCCTTACGAAGTTTAAAATAACGATATCCCTGCCTAAGAAGTTTGGCAGTAATGGCTTTATTACGGTAGTTAAAGTCATTAAGATTTGAAGAAGCTCTGGAAACTTTTTTGTCGTTTATTAAGCCGTTTACTGAAAAGAAGAGGAGTGTAATTTTGCATAAACACATTTAAATCATGAATATACAGGTATCCCAATCCCTTTAACTTTCGCATAATATCAAACCCTTCATTCCCCTTTTTACAATGTAAAGAACTGAAGTAGCTGGATTGTCTATATTTTGAACAATAAAGAATGTCTTCTAATGGTTACGCTAAAAGCCTCAGAAATATGTAGCAAACATTCTTGTTTATTAAAAAAAAAGAGGTAAGAGGAAAAGTCCAGGGAGTGCCACAATCACAAAACGCAGCCCTTCCCAGACCCCAAGAGGAAGAGGAAACCGACAAATCCAAACAAGCACAAATCAAACAAACGTACGAAAAGCACTAAGATTAGCTCTCTCTTCCCCAAAGCGAGTTAATCGCAATACTAAAAGGACTGAAAACACAAGAACAAAATGACTCACGGAAAGACATACAACAAATCGCCTCGTAGAATAAACCACAAAGCAACAAAGAGTAAGACTAACACCGGGACCACCGTCTTAGAACGGTCAGTAGAGTAAACCACCGGGGAGGGGGGTGGGGGGTGGGAGGGGGGCGGGTTAAAGCGTTAAAGCACTTTTACAGCTAGCTAACTTCACCCTGGGTCCCGATGCTACTCTTAATACAGAAACACATAAAAATTCGGTTCGCATAAAGGCTCCCAACTCAGTCAATGCATCAAAGCGAAAACACAAAAATCAAATTAATCACTATAATAAACAAAGACGAGTAGTCATGGATAATTCTGCTGTATGCCAGAGTAAATGAAAACCAATAGTTGAACCACGGCGGGCCGTTAAACCGATCTCTGAAAAGGGGCGGTGTCTACCTTTCCACAAGCAGAATACAGAGGTTCCGAAGTTAAAGGTTACATTTAAATTGCTGATGATAAAAAGGTGGACAGCATTTTGTTCTTATTGTTTCATTGAAATTCGGACAACATTTCATTCAAATTTTCTCCTTCCGAGAATTTTGAATGAAATGTCTCGTCTTATTTTCTGTGAAAAATTAGACAACCACTGGTACTCTTCATTTGATAATTCAGCTTACAGAATCATAAAACTTAAATTCTAATGCACTCGCGTATGTAACGCGACATCTGATTGGACAACGTCAAAAATTTGCGACGGTATATTCTGCGATATACTGTCGCAAATCCGACGTCATCACGTAACGTCGCTTCTCAATGGCTGGCATTTGGTTTTACGCAGCTCACAGCACTTGTCGTTTTGTGCAAACAGTACATTTTTTTTTTCAGTAGAAAAAATGAATAAATGCATTAGAATTGGGATAACTGCATCAAATTTGTCATTTGGGGAGGTAAATCGGCGGTTTTACGGTCGCAAATTACGTTTTACGGCTCCGCTGACGCGTCGCCGTAAAACGAAATTTCCGACCGTAAAACCGCCGATTTACCTCCCCAAATACCAAATTTGAAAGTAGTTATCCCCTAAATCTATATAGGACGGAACTCGTATTATACGTAAATAACCACTGCGATAGAGAGTAGAAGTATGAAACGCATTGTACGTTATACGAAGCAGCTTAAAGACGTAACGCATTCTTTGGTTTTAACAATATTTTATTTGTACAGATTTCCATATCATAAAAATAGGCATATTCAGAGTAACACATTTTTCTTTCGAATGTTGTGGCGTACATATCGTCAGTAAACCATGGATGTCAACCAAAAAGTATATTTGAATTCAGTCAGAACTATGATTGATATTGAGAAACATGCTAAAATGAGGGGTCCTTTGTAAGAATTACTCCAATATAAACGAAGGTAGCAGATTCGGTTTAAAGGAATGTTAAATACTACACTGCGTACGCCTCCTATTCTTAGGTTGAACGATATTTTATTAGCAAGACAAATTTCGTGCTCAGCAGAGTTGAGCATGAAAAAAGTTTTAACCACGGGGCCTGGCAGTGCTGTATTCTGTGATTGTGGTCATTTGTGTGTAAAGTGCATAGGTGAACAAGAACCGATGGAATCAGAATAATATTAAGTCATCCAGATTAAAAGAACAAGTGTACAGGCTCAATAGCTCAGAAGGTGAGCAGAGTAAGCAACCCCTTCCCTAAACGGTGGCAACTTCGTCACCTGAATTAAAACGTACACAATCGTTTATTTATAAACGGTACACGACAGAACATATAACAAACAGAACCACAACTGAAGATGTACAAAAAGCACCACAATGTAACTCCATATTGAGGTTTCGAAAATGTTATTTTTTTTTTATTCATACAACCATTCTTCGTCTTTTCTTCGTATGCTTGTTTTGTTTTCATCTGGCCCTTTTACCATGTTTCCAGTTTAGTCATATTACAACATGCATTGATTGAGCTTAGCCAGCGAAGATCTCAGATATGTTTTATTTGACTTTTACTCCGAAACATGATCCCAGGTATTTCTATCAGGATACTGATTACTAAAAGGTAAACACCAACGCACGCTGACAGATCATTGCTGCGATAGTGGCAGGCAATCTAGCCTTATCCCGTTGATCGCGATTGGTTTCATGGTGAATCCAGGCTTGACTATCGTCTTTAACCTTTACCACCTTCCGGACAGATTTAGCAGGCGACAAATTATTGATAGTTTTTCTTATTTTCAAGGAAAATAGACTTGGACGATTTAGGAGACAATTTGCATGAAATGCCAAAGTCTATATTCCGGGAAAAGTAAGAAAAATACATGTATTTCAAAATGTCGTCTGCTAGAATCGTTTACCGAGCGTGCTAACCGTAAAATAATTGATCCCTCTAACCAGGTGATTTAATCAAAAATTCTGCGCACAAGGGCGTGTCTCTTGATCTGTATTTGGGACCTTTATTGTTTTCATGCAACACGCAGCAGGTAAGTGTATACAGAAAGCTGTATGGGGCGATGAGTGCTGTGCGGGTAGTCGACCAAGAATGCTTATTGTTTGGCACATGCTGTTTATGGTATAAACAAATGATAACTTTAGAAAAACAAAATAAATATGGAGATACTCAGAAAATATAACATTGTTTTTTTTTTTTTTTTTTTTTTTTTTTTATAATAGTCGACTATCGTTATCTTAAGTCCAAGGGAATCTCTGAAATACTTCGAGATACCCGTACCTCGACATATCAGACTTGCAGAACCGGCGATTTTCATTTGCGGACTTCGGCATGTCATTTGCAGATATTTTTTTCCTTCATTTGCGCAAAAAATTGTTTGGTTTAAACATATTTTATTACATAATACAAGTACAACAAAGTAACAAATTTGACATACAAACGATATAGGATTAGAACGAAAGCATATAAATACTTATAGAGTTCTTCTCCTCTACGGTGTATATTTCGTTGTTGACTTGAAGGCAGATCGTTTCACAGATCAAGGCAAAATGTTGTGGTTTATATCATGTAAGAAGGTAAAATAAATTAGTTGACAAAACACACACAAAAAATATAGAATAAAAAAAAAGAAATAAGAATAAAGAAAAATTATAAAAAAAAATAAAAATAAATAGATAAATAATAAACAAATAATTCAATAAGTGTTTGTATTAAGAAAACAGAAGTAGGAATCGAACAGTGTGTAACAAGGTATATGAAAATAGCATTCTTGGAGAGGAACAACTGAGCTTGCATCCACAGGCAGACAATGCAGATATTGTTCAGGACAAGTTGTACCTGCAACATGCATTTACTACAGATTTAAAACCGTTTAGTGTCCAATATAAATTTATGAACTTTATCAAAAATGGCTTTCTTTATGTCAACAGAGAGGTTTGAGCTGCCGTATAGCAACAGATTTAAAGTAGGTATCTGAATTGTAGAAATAGCATTCATTAAAGCTGTGCGTTGAGTTTGGTAATGTGAGCAATGGAAAAAATAATGCTGCGAATCCTCGATACTACCACAACTACACAGTGGAGTTTCAGAGACATTTTTCAGGAACAGATCCAGATTCAAAGCACTGCAGTGAGTACGCAAACGAGTGTGTAAGATCTGGAGGCGGCGACTGCCAGTATAATAGTGTTTCGGTGTTTGTTCCTTGTCTTTAGTTAAGTTATATTTAAAAGAGTTAACAGTATTACTTTGCTGGAGTTCTAATGGCAGATTATTCCATTCTTTGATGGCCGTTGGCAGAAAAGATTGTTGATACCGAGTGGTTCTAGCATTGATTCCTCGTAGATTATTTGAATGCCTTAAATTATAATTAGAAATATTACTAATAGATTCAGGTACCAAAGAGGATAGATACTGTGGAGTTAAACTGTATCTCATTTTATAGAAAAGAGTTAGCCTGTGGTTTTTGCGTCTCTGTTCGAGAGTTTCCCATCGAATTTCAGAATAGAGTGTGTCTAACGAAACTAACTTTGTTCCCCCCGTAACTATTCTGGCAGCTTCATTTTGTATTTTGTTCAGTTCTCGTTTTTCGTTCTGGGTACAGTTATTGTTTCGATTGCGTACAAGTTTTTGATATCAAATGCGTACCTCTTCCGTCAGCCAATATTAACATCGTTTAATGTTAACATTGTTGCCCCTTGCTCACCACCAGGGGGTGGAAGTAGGATTTTGAACCAATAATCCCAGATAGCATTCTTTATAAATCTACAGCGGGCCGTTATCGGCCCGCTATAGATTTATAAAGAATGCTTACTGGGATGTTTATGTGGGATGCAATAGTAAAATCGAAGTATGAAGGCAAATGAAAATGGTAGGATGTGCACATGTATTTATATGTAGTTTGCGTCTTATCAGAGAGTAAAGTGAACACTAGAGGTACATAATATCAATTCTGTAGACCATGAATACTGTCCAGCTGATGAAAGAACAACACTTGGCTGTACCATCTTCTAAAAGGTCTGTCGCAGAACAAAGACATTCCAAGTTTTCATTTGCAGTACAAGATTGCAATTCAGGTGACCAAGTGCTGTGAGCTTTTGACAAGTGGGACTATCATATTCCTGTACGCAACTGATATCGGGTTTTTGTACGCAATTTATAAGTAATTATTTTTCGGTTTGTGCGCAAATGAAATTCGCCCTGCAGAACTAAGGAAAAAAAAAATAAATCGAACAACCGAATTTCGCAAATGAATATGTAATTTGATTCTTAAAGATATTTTCATGTTTAATCAGGGACCGAATTTTCACTTCGAGATAAGCGGGTTTTTTTAGATAAACGAAGTCGAGATAACGAGAGTCGACTGTATTTTAATGTCATCTGTGGTTACTTTGGACATTTCCAAATTCATCAGGGCATCAAAACAACCAGACAAAATATCTTAGCATTGAAATATCAGACGACCCGACATGGAACAAGCGCTTTAACCAGATGCCCGGCTAGCATTCTACGTAAATCTACATCGGGCCATCATCGGCCCGTCAGCTACCCTGACGGGCCGATGACGGCCCGATATAGATTTACGTAGAATGCTGACTGGGTGACTGTAAAATAAAATAATACTTTGTAATTCATAAAAAGGAACAAGGAAAATCAAAGCAACAGCTTATCAAACATACGTTAGGTCCCTACTAGAATATTCTGCTTCAGTCTGGGACCAATGGCAAAAGACATATATATATATGGGCCCAGTTGTTCAAAGCGTCGTTAGCTTAACGACGTCGTTAAGGGTCATTTCGTTAACTGTTTTAGCAGATTCAATATACATTATTCTGATATTTTTTGCTGAAAAAATGTGAGTAGCTTTTGCACTGCAAAAGCTACTCACATTTTTTCAGCAAAAAATTTCAGCATATTTGCGTATCACTCGATGTAAATTTTAACGAATCGTTAACTAACGACGTCGTTAGCTTTGAACAACTGGGCCCAGATAGAAATGGTTCAGCACGGAGCGGTTCGTTACGTCTTTAACGACTACAGCTACACTAGTAGTGTGTCCCCCATGCTGAACCAGCTGTCACTGCCTACCATTGAAAAACGCAGAAAAATCTCTTCACTTCTTATGATTTACAAAATACACCATGGCCATTCTGAGAACAGCTAGACTATGGAATAACCTGCCCCCTGACCCGACCAGCAGCTCAGCCCAGCATTCCGTGCTGGGCTAGCTGAACAAATTTACCAAATTCCTACAGCATTCATCATCAACATCATCATAATCATCATCATTATCATCATTATTATCATCTCATCGCCCCAAAACACCCAGCATTTCTAACTGTCGAAAATTTAAAATTCCATGCTTAATTAATAATTTCGTTCTCTATTATTTTTTTTTCTTCTGGTTTTCTTTTGGCACTGTAACCTTTACTGCCATTTCCACTCGCACTCCATGTAATATTCTTCTTGATATGCATGTATGTATCTGGCAGATTCAGATTCACAACAAGCCATGACAACGTCGCATGAACGTCATGACGTTGCATTGATGTTCATGCGACGATGTCATGACGTTGCATCGACATTCATGCCACGTAGTATATACGCCAGGACGTTGCATCGAGGTTCATGCCACATTGTATAAACGTCATGTACCCGTTGAGAAAGTTTGGTTTTGTAAAGAACAATCATTTTGTTTTGTTGGGAAAGGTGCCTTGTAAATCTTACAGAACGGTATCTGGCTAAACTTCGTTCACAAATTGCATAGGTCCAGATAAAACGACTATTCAGAGGCAGTTTTGATTAGTTTTGTGCCCAATTCCAATTCCAGTGAGCAACCACAAGATATGATTTGAAACAAAAAAAAAAAAAAAAAAAAAAAAAAAAATGAGTTTCTGGCGAAGGAATGTGCACAATACTGGTTAACCACTTAAAGGAGAAAACCTGCCCAGCAAAAGTGTATTATGTAAACTGACCGCGTTTGACATGATCCCATTGAAATGAATGGGCCGTAAAACCTCAACTCACAAAAAAAAAAAAAAAAAAAATGATGCAAAAATATCCTAAATTATCAACTCATTTATCACCATACCTGAAGCTGTTCAACTGCATACAGAAGACTACAACCTACTATCGTTTTCCCATAGCCTGCCTCGTAGTCGTTTACCTAATTGAGCGTGTATCAACCAGATGCCTAGACTGTCTACCTTTGCCCTTTAATTTTCTACTCATCGCCTCGGATACATTTCACGGTCTTGTAAATTATGACGTATTTATCTTTGTTAACAATAGACGATCAAGTCAATAAAATTGTGGAAGCAACTGACAATGTCAAACCTCATTACTATCCTTCCTAAAAGGGCCATGTTACACTTGGTAGGTCCTCCGCCATTTTTCAAAGGAAGACATTTTTTGTGACTTCCTGTTTGATTTCCTGCACACAATCCTTCTGAAAAGAGGTCTACTCTAAGAGGAAAGAATTTGCTCCCTTTACAGGGAGCAAATTCTTTCCTTTTAGAGTAGACCTTTATTCACAAGGGCGGTTAAACACTTTTGAAAGTGTTAACTCCCCTAAATACATGTATGTCTTTATGCCCCTTAAATGATCACACTAATGTATGTGCAGTATGTTTCCTAACAATACTTGGTTGCTTTGGAAACTTGAAACGTAAGCATTATACATTGCTCCAGGGAGGAGAGAGCACAGTTTCAAAGCGCTTTGTAATGGTATGCAAGTATCAGCTGGTAGCAATATTATACGCATGTGTCACTGCGCATTACTGTTATTTTCAAAGCTCGGAAGATCAAGCAGTGGTTAACCTACGAGTATCCTATAGTTTAATTTACCGGTTTTGTGGACATTACTTTCATGTTCGCGTGCAAAACATATGCAGTTTTCAATGAAAAAAATACTACTTACAAACCAAAGAAATAAGAAATAAATAATATATTATAAATACCATTATTACTTCATAACGTCATGGCAACAGTCAAAAAAAAAAAAAAAAAAAAAAAAAAAAAAAAAATCACCAAAGAATTTTTAAGTGACATTTTTACATTATAATCTTGTTAGTAATGTTGTTTTTTTTGTTGTTTTCGAACAATGTCGCGAAAGTCTAGCGCTGATGACGACAGACATGGATAATGACGATATTCGGTTACTTTGAAACGGTAGATTCGTACAGACAACCCTCTTTATACCGACACTCGATACAACGACAAAAAATTCGTTATAATGACAATTTGACTGTCACGAAACCTTCACTTAAGAGGTAACAATTAGTCACAAATTATGCAAGAATATTGTATTAAATATTGTAAAAAAACATATGTTTTGGATATTTGTTCGAATCGCCCCATTGGGGCTATTCTAACAAATATCCAAAACACATGTTCTGTGAGAAGATAAGAACAAAACAAGACCTTTCTTATATATCTATCTGCTCATTAAGTATTCCGTACAATACCGAATTCATTTTAACGGCAACGTCTTTAGGAACAAATGCTGTCGTTGTAACGAGGGTTCACTGTATAACAATAAGAAACATATACAGAAAACAAAAGTCATTTTAAGTGTAGTACAGCACCGACACGGTGTGTATTACAACTCTGAATCAGACTCTAAAACAACTTTATATAGGTAACCTGGACAACTGTAGCAACACAACTTGAAACTCCTCACACTTCTGCTATCATTATGGAGCCGCGACGTCTTCAGAGCCTATACGAAGACCAAAGACCCGGATCTTCTTGCACATTTACCGCTCAGATCATTTTAGTGGTTGCTAAAATAAAGTTCATTATCTGATTCTGTAAGCACACAGCGAAGGTCCTGATCTGATGCCAGGATGCGCAGCTGAACTGGGCTTCTGCTGTCCGCTTACGCATGATGGAGCTATACATCATGTCGAGTTTCAATTGCATTGTATAGTGAATACATTATAGTTCTGTGTCAATCCCCTGTGGCACTCTACGGGGAATCAAAGCTGCCAATTTCCGTCTTTGGTAACCATTCTTCAAACATTCTGTAGCATACGATTTGCCATTGGTATCCATTGGTTAATTTCAGCACTATTCCGTGATTTCATAGCAAATACTGTAAATAAGGGTAACACTCTGAAAGATTGTTGTTTATTTACCTTCCTCACCTTAAAGGATTATATTCACTTGTAAGATAGTTTGCTGTTTGACACTTTTGTGACTTTATGTTTGCTCTCCTGCACATTAATTCCATGCGCAAAAAAGAGGTCTTCTCTAAAAGGAAGAATTTGTTTCGTTAAGAGCAAATTCTTTCCTTTTAGAGTAGACCCCTTTTCAGAAGGAAGCTTGTTTGTGTTGAGGTTTTACGGCCCAGTGGGGCCATGTCGAGCTCGGTCAGCTTGCCTACTTTTACTGGGCAGGCTTAGTCCTCTAAGAGGTTAACCAGTACTGTGCACATTCTTTCGCCAGAAACTGACAACTGATCTTCTTGAATCAGCGGAAGGGCAAGATTGGCCGTAGAAAATATGTCATGATCTAAATGTTGTTGCCGACCCGGCGGGGGTCGAACCCGCGGTCTCCTGATCATCGGTCGGACGCGCATCCAACTGAGCCACAGATACTGGCATTCAGATGGACGGGAAAATAACTTTGACTCCCTTGTACTTTGTTTAAGCTAATTTTCAACTTCGGTTTGAACGGCGAAATGTTTGTGTGTTTTGGAAAATTATTATACCACTTATACGACCAGTCCGTTGTCTATAAAGAGCCAACCTGTTGGACATGCGTGGCTAGCTATTAGTCTCATTAGCACAGGATCTACGGGATTTGAAAATTAAGTATTAATCATTAAGCCAGGTGTTCCATACTTGTTTCCTGATAGACTCAATGTTTACTATTCATTGATTCGTTCCAGTCGCATCAGTTTCATTTAGGTGATAACGGTTTAAAATTCTTTGAAGCTGAACTCATGTATAAAAAGCGCATTATTTGAGGGTAAAATGCGCATGTTATCTCTAAATATAATTAAAGCTAATGGCCTGGCCTTTACTCGCCGATGCGTAATATCATTTGAAACATAAAGAGAAATTGATACACTTTCAAGGACGGTAACTTGTCTAAATTGATTTTGTCCCCTTCTGGAAATGGGTCCAATCTAAAAGGAGAGAATTTGCTCCCAACAATGGGTCCACTCTAAAAGGAAAGAATTTGCTCCCGTTGGGAGCAAATTCTTTCCATTTAGAGTTGACCCATTTCCAGAAGGAGGTTAGTACGCAGAAGAACAAAGAGGAAGTCACAAAAGTTGTCTCCCTTGTACAAAATGGCAGAAATTCTACCAAGTATGTCCATTCTCCTCAAGTGGAATGTTAATATTTAATTGACAATCTTATCATAAAACGAAGTAATTTCTCCGATTGACGTTTCAAGATGTTAAAACAAACGCCTGTCTGCCAAAAGAAAATGTACTTGTTTCATATGTAAATATTTGATTTTGTTTACATTTTTTCGTGTTCTTGTTTTCTGATTGTTGAAGAAACTTCGTCTTTTCCCGAAAACAACCGAAAGCCACCTGATGTCCCGACTACGACTGCACTACTTGCGGTAAAACCTACGAAGGGAGTTCAATAAGTTCGTAGAACTCGGGGTTTAACTCACAGATTGGAAGATGGTTTCAACATTATTTTTCAATATAATCCCCCTTTACTTCAATGCATTTGGCCCACTTTTCTTTTAAGCAGTCTATGCCTTTGAAATAAAAGTCATCTATTTGGTCCTCAAACCAAGCCTCTGTAGCAGCCTTGAGCTCATCATCGTCCAAAAATCTCGTTCCATGCAAGTGGGAATTTAAATTTCGAAACCGATAATAATCACTTGGGGCCTGGTCTGGACTGTATGGCGGGTGATTTAACTGCTCGAACTTGCACTCACGTATAGCCGCTTTTCCCTTCGTTTTTCTTTAATACCAACCCTTAATTGTTTAATGACATTGGCATAGTATTCTCCTGTAATTGAAGTACCAGCAGGCTTGTAATCTATCAATATAATCCCTTTGGAGTCCCAAAACATCGTGGCCATTATCTTGCTCGCTAATGGTTGGGTACGAAATTTCTTAGGTGGGGGTTAGCCAAGGTGCTTTCATTGCATGGACTCTTTTTTAGTATCTTGGTCCCAGTGGTGAAGCCAAATTTCATCTCCTGCTACAAGACGAGTGTGAAAGTCTTCTGGATTGGCATTGTACACTTCCAGAAGTTCTTGACTTGACTTCACCACTTGCTGACGATCTTGCATGTTTAAGTTTCTGGGTACCCACCTGGCAGATACTTTTGACAGGCCTAAATGTTGATGGATTATAGTGTAAACACTTCCATTAGAAATACCACATTCTGAAGTAAATTCGGCAATTTTGATTCGGCGATTGTTTAGCACAAGTCTCTCAACACGGTCGATCATCTCCTGGCTGATCACATCAGCAGGGCGACCTGGCCTTGGGTCATCTTCTAAGGAGTCTCGCCCACGTTGCTGACCACTTTGCCGCTGTGGACTACTTTGGGCTTCTATCACCATACACATCAGCCATGCGCCAATGGATTTCTTTGGCCTTTGCACCCTCCTTAGTGAGGAACTTTATGACTGCTCTGAACTCAATATTCTGACTTTCCATTTTTGCCTATGGGTATAGGTTTTCAAACAAAAAAGTAAGAGCAAAACATGTACGTGTTGACTGAACGGCTGTTATCATTCAACTGACAAAAGTTTACACTGCACAAAAATGAAAAAAATAAAATCTTGAATTGTATAGAAAAATACCGAGTTCTACGAACTTATTGAACTACCCTCGTAAAACCAAAGGTACGATTATTCGCTGATAATCTTGCTAATATTCGGAGGAACAAAACTAAGAAAATAAATTATTTCTTTGTTTTATAGTGTTTTTCTTTTCTGTCTAAAATTAAAATAACATTGATTCTTATCTCTTTTTCTTAATGCTCCAACTATTATTATAATCTTCTGCCAGTATATGTTCCTTACAAATTCAAGGACTTGTTTTATCGTTTTCACTGTCATGGCGCTCAGTTCCGGTAAAACACCGGGACAAATTAAATTCTTCCGCTCGCGCACAGACCTGCCGCTTTAAGGGCAAAAATCAATGCTTTTACCTTTTCTGAAAGCGAATTCATGAAAATTAAAGAAAATGGATTCTAGAAAGTGTTTTTTCTTTTCGTATTATCAAGATACGAATAAAAAAAAAGACGCTATTGTGCATGAATAGCGCATCCTGCACAGCGTCCTTCGGTTTGTTTCATTCATGGCTCGATGAAATGAAAAAAAAAAAAAAAAAAAAAAAAATCCAAAAGTCAATTCTTAAATAGTAAATAGCCATTTCAACATTATCAAAAGAGCGATATCCATTACGAAAACACGCCTATTTAAACATATTGCAAATTTCGCCACCGAAAAAAAGAAAATTTGCAGGTAAAAATTCTGATATTTTTCATGTTTCTACTCAAAACATAAATTGTGGGTACTCGTTAGAACCGCCTCGACGAGGCGGTTCTTACGAGTACCCACAATCTATGTTTTTGAGCAGAAATAGGAAAAATAATGTATACCCCTGTAAACCCCAGTTTTACTATATAAAAGTGGGGTTTAAGGGGGTCAAAATTATATAGGCATGTTTTCGTGATGTCTGATCTTTGTCGGCACTATTTATCCAGACTTATCTGTCTTAATATTTAGTGTTTCTAGGGTATTCGAACAGAGAATCTGCCCATACATGTATCATTCGTCTGTCATTACTGACAATGACCAATCCCAATCAACTGTGTGATGTGTTATTATTCGTGTATTTTAAGATGGCTGATGAGACCAATCTTAGCTCTAAACTGCTGTTGCAGATAGAACAAGAGAGGTCTGAGGAAGAAAGCTCTGTTGGTGATGCCTTAGCTCTGGCTTTCCGCTGTGCACATACATGTATATGACGTGTAACGGGCGTAAAAACACCGTTTGCCATGGGCGCCCAGCAAAACCTCAGATCAACCCTTTCATCTGCACGGATCGGAATCGCTGCTGTCCGCATGAATAAGACCTTTATTATAAAATAATTACTATCCATAGAGCATCCAGGAAAGACTGGTCTGCGCCTTCCCGCAGTCCGATCAAAGTTTCCACAGAGCATCTAGGGAAGACTTTGACCAGACTGCGGGGAAGAGTGGACTGGTCTGAGTTTTCGCTGGTGGCACAAAACACAAGGGTACATTTTCTCACTTTACGATAAAAACGCTGTTTTTCCTCTGTTTGCCGTAATTATGTTTGATAACACCACCCACAGCTCCGCAGTTTAATGCTAGCCTTTTCTATCACGTCTCTGTGTACAGATTATTCTCATAGGATAAATTACCAACAATAACAACCAATAACATAAGGCCAACAATAACACCAGCAATAGGCTATCCAATAATGCTCACTATTCGAGGCCCGCTCCTCGGGAAAATCCAATAATATCCCATTTGCAAACGTCGAAGACTCAAGCAAGTCTAAACATATAATATATAATTGAGCAAGCGCTCGATAAAACCTGCTATAAGACCTGTGTAACAAGCAAAAACACTTAGATCAGTCTGTACGTCCAGACAGTTTGGCAAGAGTTCTCGTTTATCCCTCTTTGGATAGCCTGGAGGCTGTAGAAGGCACATGCGATCAGCGAAGACTCTGATTAGACTGCGCAGATGCGCAGGCTGATCTGAGTCTTCGCTGGTCGCACGTCTTATTGTAGGTGGCTTATATGCTCTCTGTCCGAGAGCTTCACATTTCTCCTACGAGCCGCATTTATCCCAATTATTCGGACATCTTGAGCCTACTATTCATATCCTAAAATTTTAGCGAAAATATTATTACAATATTTTGATGTGTCAAATTGCTGGATGAGCGTCAAGCATTGTAGACAATGGTCAGACGGCCCGTTTTGTGCGTCGTTCAGGCCTGTGCGAATACTTAATGTAAGTACGGATAATACAAGGGAATTTAATTCAGCAGCTGACCATTTGATTATATTTTTCTTATTTTCCCCGAAAATAGACTTTGACATTTCTAAAGATTTGCATGGAATGTCAAAGTCCATTTTCGGGGAAAAAAATCAATCTGTGTTCTGCTGAAAATTTTAAACATTTGTTCAAAGCATCGTTAGCTTAACGAGCTCGTTAGTGGTCAAAATGTTAACTGTTCCAGTAAATACAATATCTAATTGATAGGTATTTTTTCTGAACAAAATGTGAGTAGCTTTTGCAAATCACATTTATTTTCAGCAAAAATATAAGTGTATATGCCATATTCCATAGTGAAAGATTTTAACGATACGTTAACTTATGACATCGTTAGTTTTGAAAACTGGGCCCTGAGCGTTATAAGAAAGTTGATTTTTATTCCCGAGTAGTTTCGGTTATTACAAGCTTTTTCAAGGGACATTATTGTAAACAATGAAACATGGTGACATCAACGTCACATGACGTCAATGGCAGCAACGTCAAAAAATGGCAACGGCTTTGATGTCAAAACTTGATTTTTCAACAGTGTTAAGCTCATTCAACAATAACAGGATCTTAGAAGATGTGAAATCACAGACAAAAAGCAATTTTAAAACTTAATATTAAGACGCCTGTAATAATTGTCATGTTAAATGAAAACTAGCCACGGTACACCAATGCCTACAAAACCACACAGCCAGCGAAAACCCAGACCCACAAAACCTCAGGAGGAAGAGTAACAGCCTATGACGGACAGCACGCATATCAGGAAAACATGCCTATATAATATTGACCCCTTTAAACCCCACTTTTATATAGTAAAACTGGGGTTTATAGGGGTATACGTTATTTTTCTTATTTCTGCTTAAAACAGATTGTAGGTGGTCGTTAGAACAGCCTCGCTGAGGCGGATCTAAAAAAGAGATGGTGGAACCCGTTAGAACCGTCTTGCCGAGGCGGTTCTAACGGGTACCCATAATCTATGTTTTGAGCAAAACTGCAAATTTTACCACCAAATAATAAAAATTTTCAGATAAAAAAATCTGATATTTTTCATATTTCCGCTCAAAACATAGATTGTGTCTACTCATTAGAATCGCCTTGGCAAGGCAGTTCTAACGAGTACCCACAATATATGATTTTGAGCAGAAATAAGAGGCGGTTCGAACGGGTACCCACAATCTATGTTTTGAGCAGAACTGTGAAAATATCACATTTTTTTTATCTGAAAGATTTCGCTTTTTGCTAGTAAAATTTTCAGTATCTTTGAATAGGCTTGTTTTCGTAATTACATCACAAACCAATGTAACTCAGAGCAACTATCTCCCTCTTCATTAAACAGGTGATCAAAATTCGCGGCCTTGTCATGATTCATTGCGAAACCTTTTGTGGTACAATGTAAGTACTTTACATCACCGAGGTTATAATCATCATTTAAAATTACATGTACATTTTATCTTCTCCAATAGTAAAATGGGTTGCAAATGTACGTTAAGGCCATTCTTTCATCAGGTTACACTTGGTATAAAAGTCAGGAATTTTCATATCTTTATATTCTTATGGAACACCAATAATTTAAAATTGGCTGAGACAAATTTCCTTACAAATTTGCATCACGAAAACATGCCTATATAATATTCATCCCCTTAAAACCCACTTTTATATAGTAGAACTGGTGTTTACAGGGGGTAAACATTATTTTCTTATTTCTGCTCAAAAACATAAATTGTGGGTACTCGTTAGAACCGCCTTGGCAAGGCGGTTCTAATGTGTACAAACAATATATATTTTGAGCGGAAATATGAAAAATATCAGACTTTTTTTTATCTGAATTTTTTTCATTATTTGGTGGTAAAATTTGCAGTATATTTGATTAGGCATAGTTTCGTAATAGTACACGTTAAACTTCTTCTGAAAAGGTGTCTGCTCTAAAAGGACAATTTGACCTCGCGGAGTGCTGCGGGGGCTGGATGTGTATGTGTGTTGGTGGGCATTACGAAAACACACCTATTCAAATATATAGAATATTTCATCTCCAAAAACTGAAAATTTTCAGATAAATAACTCTGGATCATCACAAAAACTCACCTATATAAATCTGCACCCCTTAAACCCCATTTTTTTTTTTATAAAACTGGGGTTTAGAAGGGTATACATTATTCTTCTTGTTTCTGCTCAAAATATGGATTGTGTGTACTCATTAGAACCGCCCCGCCCAGGCGGCCACAATCTATGTTTTTGAGCAGAAATATGAAAAAAAAATCATGTATACCCCTGTAAACCCCAGTTTTGCTATATAAAAGTTGGGTTTAAGGGGGTCAAAATTATATAATTATATAGGTATATTTTCGCGATGGGTAGGAAGAGAAGCAAAGCGCTCCTAATAACAACTAAAATCAAATCTTATGTATTTTTTTTTTTCTTTTTTTTTCTTTTGTTGTGGAAAAATAAATAAACTTTTTATTGTGTTATCTACATATCTAGAGCTAGGTAAACCATGTTTTTTTTTTACCATAACTGATGCGCAGCGTGGGAAAAAGACCCTCATGCCATATGCGAACAGCGAAAGTCGAGATGAGCATGCGAATCAATGCAGGCTGCTCTGGACATTCTCTGTTTGTCGACATATACTACAATATCCATTGATTCTGAAAGGGGACAACGAAGGCCCAGATCAGCCTGCGCAAACGCGCAGACTGATCTGGGCCTGCGTTGTCCGCACATTGCATAAGGGCCCTTTTCGTATGTTACATATCATATAATATTGGTGATAAGGAAGATTTTAGATTTTAAGCATTTTAAGACTAGTTACATGTATGCAGTTAAAGATTAAAAAGCTGCAAAATTCGAAACATCCACTTCTTAACGTAGACCTCAACAAATCCCTGTTTTCACTATATGTTTAGGAGTAACATTGGACACACATTACAATGTACATAGGCCCATCAGCGTCATGATAAGGTACATTTTCTCACATTGCTTCTCATTTGATTCCATGCGGGTCAATGTAAAGTCGTCTCAGTATAACATCAATTGGATTCCTCGGTTAGATCAGTATAAGGCCTTTGAAGGTTAACTACAAACTCGTATTAATCAATTTGCAATAATAACGTTTAAAAGCTGCGTTATACGTATTTCATAAAGTGCGAAGACAGGTCGGTTATCTGAGCACTGAAAAAACTCCACAGAGTAATAAAGTTTCAGTCTGCGCATGAAATGGATCACCCCATTGAGACTTCTTTCGAACAGAGTTCTTTATAGGTGGCTCAAACTGCAATTAATAATCGTAATGCGTGTCTATATTGTTCACTGAAATGGCATTACGCTGTCTGATTTGTATGAATTAACGCTTTTGTCTCAACTGAACATTTTTCTCTCTCTAAAATGTCTCAATTTGTTCATCTCAAAATGATTTGGTACATATCAGGAGCAATTAATAATACTCGGTTTCAGGCCATTCACTATAGTCTTTCTTTTGTAGATTATCTTTGTTTTATTTGTTGCTTCGTTTCTAATGGAAGAGATATTGTGTTTAGTAAGAGCAACTGCTTACTCTAGGATTCTATTGCAATCCCTCTTTGTCGGTCTGTCCAGTTGTTCAATATCGTCTTTTCTGTCTTGGTTTGTTATATTTTATACAAGGTGCTGCTTTCAGAAGTCATTTCGTGTAATTAAATCTTAGGACTCTTGGTAAAATTTCAGCAGATGATATTTTGAAATGATTTTGTTATTCTTCCCAGAAAATAAACTTTGACATTTCTTGAAAATTGTTTTCTTAGATTTTCCCAGACAGCAGACTGAGATTTCCTCCACAGCGTCTCCTCAAGAGACAATTTGCATGAAATGTCGAAGCCTATTTTCCTTGGGAAAATTAGACAAAATTTCATCATTTCGTCTTCTGCTAAATTTGCCCTAAGATTGGTAAAGATTAAGCTCTGCCCGGTACCTTGGGATGTCTGTGTTCTGTAATTGTGACTTCTCTTCGGTATCGCCATACAATTTTTTTCTCAGACATTTCGAGAGGTTTTGAAGGCGAAGAATTGTATCAGATAAGATAGCAAAAGATGTCTGGGAAGAGCCACAATCTCACAATGGTGTCCGGGAAGAGCCACAATCTCACAAAGGTGCCCGGGAAGAGCCACAATCTCACAACGGTGTCCGGGTAGAGCCACAATCTCACAAAGGTGTCCGAGAAGAGCCATAATCTCACAAATGTGTCCGGGAAGAGCTACAATCTCACAAAGATGTCCGGGAAGAGCCATAATCTCACAATATGTCCGGGAAGAGCCACAATCTCACAAAGATGTCCGGGAAGAGCCACAATCTCGCAAAGGTGTCCGGGAAGAGCCACAATTTCACAAAGGTGCCCGGAAAGAGTCACAATCTCACAAAGGTGTCAGGGAAGAGCCACAATCTCACAAAGGTGTCCGGGAAGAGCCACAATCTCACAAAGGTGTCCGGGAAGAGCCATAATCTCACAGAGGTGTCCGAGAAGAGCCATAATCTCACAAATGTGTCCGGGAAGAGCCACAATCTCACAAAGATGTCCGGGAAGAGCCACAATCTCACAAAGATGTCTGGGAAGAGCCATAATCTCACAATATGTCCGGGAAAAGCCACAATCTCACAAAGATGTCCGGGAAGAGCCACAATCTCACAAAGATGTCCGGGAAGAGCCACAATCTCGCAAAGGTGTCCGGGAAGAGCCACAATTTCACAAAGGTGCCCGGAAAGAGTCACAATCTCACAAAGGTGTCCGGGAAGAGCCACAATCTCACAAAGGTGTCCGGGAAGAGCCATAATCTCACAAAGGTGTCCGGGAAGAGCCACAATCTCACAAAGGTGTCCGGGAAGAGCCACAATCTCACAGAGGTGTCCGAGAAGAGCCATAATCTCACAAATGTGTCCGGGAAGAGCCACTATCTCACAAAGATGTCCGGGAAGAGCCACAATCTCGCAAAGGTGTCCGGGAAGAGCCAAAATCACAGAACACAGCCTATAAGAACCTTTTAAATTCAGCCTAAAACCGTTGTTGATTTTATAAAATATAAAGTTCTACAATTGGCAAGCTAAGATTATTATTTTAGCAAATAACTGGCATGAAAAGTCAATCGTGTTTAAAAGGGGAAAATAACTTATACCCCTTTTTTTTTCTTAAAAATCTAGACTGGATATCGGTACACAAAAATTTAGTGGAATGGATACCTTTTAATGGAGCTGATTCTGTCAAACTTGTTTTGCATCCTTTTTGAAAGGGGTCTACTCTAAACAAAGAGACTCTGCACCCCGTGGGATCCAATTCTTTTGTTTTAGAGTATACTCCTTTTCCGAAAGGGCATGGCGTACAGGAACGCAAATAGGAAGTCACAAAAGATGTTACTACCATCTTAGGGCAAGATGGCGGAAAATAAGTCAAAAGTATCCATTCCCCTTAAGCGTCTTGTTACTTTGTTTTTCTCATGTTTGTTTTTCTTCCTGTCTTAACCCTTTCACCCCTGATTTCTGGAAATTGACTCTTCTATCGCTGAGTTTTAGATACATCCATTATTGCAAATAGGGGCTTCTGTCAAAAATCAAGAACAGAATGACAAACAGTTTAGATCCAGATGAGACGGCTCGTTGCCAGCCGTCTCATCTGGATCTGCATGGTTTGCAAAGGTGTTTGTAATGGTCTGCAGGAATGAAAGTGAAGCATGTCTAACCAATATTGGCGGTAGCTGTTAACGCAGCTAGAGTGTGTTTTGCTTCAGTAGCTGACTGAACTGCAGGAAGTAAAATCATAAGATCAAATGCATCCTCACTCGCCTTCACTTCCTTGTAGTCACACGGATTGAAAGCACTTGGTAGAATTTCTGCCATTATTGTATGGGAGAAAATCCATGTGACTTCCTATTTGTGTTCCTTTGCACCTAACCCCTTCCAAAACGAGATCTGCTTGAAAAGAAATTTCAAAGTAGTTGCTCCCCTGGGGTGCTTATCTATCCTTGGGGAACTGACCCCACCTTTAATCTTGAAGATTCCTGATTTCAATAATTTATATTAACCTATTCAACCCCAAGAGTAATATGAACATAGGCAATGCCTACAGGCAAGCTCGCAATGCACTATGCTTTGAAAAACCACATTTTGCAGTTACAGTACAATTGGTTAATATTAAAGCCCAAAATCGTCCAAAAAATCAAAGTATAAGACCCAAGCTATACCGTTAAAATTTTGGTATCGGATTCTGTTACCGGATTTTCCTAGTTGGTCCCGGCAAATAGAAATAGATCTGCCACATTAATTGAGAACCCGACAAACTGCAAACATAATGTTTATTTCCTGTTTGGTTTGACCCGCAGTCTTTCGACCTGCGCCGCATACATGCGGCAGCGAGCTCGCTATGAATGGGACCATCCAGTATTAAAATTTGACATGTTAATTGTTTCAAATAAGACGGTCAGTCAAAACTCAAAATATAGTGGCAAACTGTGTAGATCCTGATGAGACTGTTTGCACAGGTATCTGGTTTTGATCTGCAGTGCTGCAAGAATGACGGTGAATCGATACATTGTGTTGGATTGCTCCCAAGTTTCACAAGGTAGGCAACTTTTGCGATTTCGTGTTTGATTTTCTGCACACCAGTCCTCTTCTACATTCTGCAGCGTCTGATCTTGGCCAACATTGTCTGTATGTGTCTACATGTACCTGTCCGAATATTAAGGACAGATACGGTAATGCAAGTTCATCTAAAGATACCTGGCTGATACCTGAGAGCTATCGACTATAGTCTGCACTGGTTGTAGGGTTGTGCGCATAACGAGAATACATCCAAGAGAACCACAATGACAGAACATAGCCTAAAGATTATCACATGACATTTTTCATACTTGCATGCCAAACCCCGTATCAACTTAAAACTCCCTTACCAGGCCGAATGCCAAATGCTCAAGGGCTGATACGGCTGTAGGAGTGATGTTAAATACGATTTGAGAAATAGAATATTATGATCCACCTGCATTTATCATGCATTTTTCTAGCGTCTGATCTTGGCTCCGTTCTGTGATTGGGACTCTTCTTATATACCTATACGAGAGGGAGAAACCCAGTCAGCATTCTACGTAAATCTATATCGGGCCGTCATCGGGCCGTCAGGGTAGCTGACGGCCCGATGACGGCCCGATGTAGATTTACGTAGAATGCTAGCTGGGAATATGATATACTACTGGTCAAGGCAATGTTTCGTACAAACGCCGGCTGCGGCCACAGCGCCCAGCCATTCAAACACAACCGTTATAACCATTGAGCCACTTCGCCAGCAAAACAATTAAATAGGTTTTATTTTCAGTTATCAAACCCATCAATGACATGTTTTAACATAATATTAAGTATTTTTCGAGCCTCATTACAAAATCAAAGGTATTGTTAAACACTTTAAGAAATGTCAAAGCATGTTTACATGCATTAAACATGTTACGCATATGCGCCCGAGGGATTGTTTGGTACTCATATTAAGTCCTGTTATATTATTGCTGAAAATGAAAATATTCTTCACCACCACAGTGAAATGTTATGAATGTAAATATTTCTGAGACCACAGTCATTGAATATAATTAGTAGCGTTGACTAAAAGGATGCAGAAAATCATCAGAAGCAATCAGTATTTGAAATCAAGGTATCTAACCAAGTAGCCTATTGATATTAATAAAATCGCGATGAAAATAAATTCATAAAAACACTAAAAAATACAAAATCTAAAATAAACTAGCAATGTTTGACTTTGATCAGACAGTTTCTGGTATTTAGCTGTAGTGAAAAAGTTAACTGTCGATGAAATGATATTTTCCCGATTAAGATCTTGATTTTATCGCGGATTATCACAAACATCTGCCGAGGCGTGATTAACCATTTTACGGAGCATTGTATTCATGAGCAATAAAGATGCTATCATTTGGGACACGCGCACCTGACAATTGTAACAAACAAATCGGACAGTATTAAGGCTACAATTTAATGACAGTAAACTATTTAATGGTATTTACCTGATAAATCTTTCGCCGTAAAACTATTTTATTTTATTTAGTTTGATGTGTGTTGAAGGGATCTGTAGATCTAGATGTCGAAGATCTATTTTCCTGGTCAAAGAAGGAAACGAACAGAGCCAAGACATTAGTACTGGAAATTACTTTCTTTGTTGCCTTCAACAACATGGGTGGGTAGTGGTGCATTGCACTTCTGAAATAGGCCAGGTAATACATCTCCCGTACTTCTTCATAGTGCAGATGATATTTATGTTTCCTTTGGATGCACTGAGCCCATTTCGGCAACTTTGGAAATTAAATATCGCCGAAGCCCATCACGAAAACATGTCTATATATTGTTGACCCCCTTAAACCCCACTTTTATACATTAAAACTGGGGTTTACAGGGGGTATACTTTATTTTTCGTATTTCTGCTCAAAACATAGGTTGGGGTTCTCGTTAGAACCGCCTCGCCGAGGCGGTTCTAACGAGTACCCAAGATCTATGTTTTGAGTAGGAATATTAACAATATCAGAATTTTTATCTGAAAATTATCATTTTTTGTTGGTAAACTTTTGTGTATATTTGAATAGGCTTGTTTTCGTAATGCGGTGCTAAGTGACGTAAGCAGCCTCGCAAACTAAATTGTTCAATATGAAGAAACGTAATAAAACTGAGTTTCCAATTTTTCGTTCTTTTGTGCGTTTTTTGTTTCCAAAGACAACCTTTCAGATGTTTATTTTATTAGTAGGTTGTTAAATCCCTTACTGACGAAGGCGGTACCTCTGTTGCAGGTTAGTGCAACTGTGCCGTTGTAGCTTATTCCTATTTTCACTATATATCATTGGACAACATGAGGTATACATAGCATAGACTTGTTAACACAATAACAACAGTACTGTTGCTTGTAAGATCAAATGATGGCTGAAAAAATAGTCATTACGAAAACACGCCTATTCAAATATATTGAAAATTTTACTGCCCCCAAAAAAGGAAAAAAATCAGATAAAAAATTCTGATATTGTTCAAATTACTTCTCAAAACATAGATTGTGGGTACTCGTTAGAACCGCCTCGGCGAGGCGGTTCTAACGAGTACCCATATTTTTTAGTTAAATAAGAAAAATAATGTGTACCCCTATAAACCCCAATTTTACTATATAAAAGTGGAGTTAGAGGGGGGGGGGGGGTGGGGGGGTAAAAATTATATAGGCGTGTTTTCGTGATGGATTGTTCTCAGATGTCTGCTAATCTTTTCAGCCCTATCGAACACGACAGATACACTTGCAAACAATGTACATCCAGGCGAGCCAGCTCATCTCATCAGGGTCTACACTTTTTGTCATTCTGTTCTTGATTTAAAGCCGTAACCCTTTTGGCAGCAATGAATGAGTACAAATGCAGACATGGAAGAGTCTTTCAGAACCTCAGGGTTGAAAAATGCTAAACAATTTGTTGACACGAGCAAATGTCTTCTGTATTCGCAACTCGGAAGCTTTCAGTAAGTGCCTGTAAGCTTAGACGTTAATGATAGACTTGTGTCTTTAAGACGCCGTTCACGCAATACGGGTGGAGATCTAAATCTGTCACCAGGTCTCTAATTTTTACCTGATGAAATTTACTGCCTTTAATGTCGCACCGGGAGTAATTGCGATGCCTTAGACATCATGTGTGTGAAATAGTCAGACGAAAATTGAAACTGCAATTGATCTTTAACGCTGCTAACCCCTACCTTTATAAGGAAAGCTGGGAATCATCTTCTCACACGCGAAGCCGCTCTCAGCATCTTTGCAGTCATATCTCAAATAACTCATACACGCCATTCACCCGTTAGCGCAGAAATAATTACCAGCGTTCAACAATAGAAAATCATATTTGTTGCCAGACTCGCGCTGCGACTAGCCTTGGCGATTTCCTTTTAACCGTCGCTTTGACATTTTCCGTATTAATTAATGAAACAAGTCTGCAAGATGCTAACAACTTTCATTGTGCTTCGACAAAAGCGGCAGATAGGGGAGGTTAACCGGTTACGAGTGGAAGAAAGACGAACGGATAATGAGTTGATGAAACAAAAAGCCGAACGCATTGCTCCGAGACGAAGAAAAGTAACACTGTTGAAGAAAAAGGGTAGTCTTTTGAACTAAGCCTAACCATTAGAATGTTAACCTTGAGCTGTTTGAAGATAATACTCAGCAGATGACACACTGAATATAAAGCCACATTTTCTGCGAAAAAAAAGAAATGAATAAATATGTACATATAAAAGTAATAGAAATTACGTCAAGGTTTGTATGAATGAATTTTGAACAACAATTTTCAATTTTCTAAAATATCAGGATTTAATTTCATTTAAAGCTTAATAGTTACTCGTACACTTCAGTTTTACGTGTTTGTTGTGTTTATTGAAATTTATTTGCAGAGAATGGTTTCAAATAGTTTCATTACGAAAACACGCCTATTCAAATATATAAAAAAATTCTCCTCCAAAAACTGAAAATTTTCAGATAAAAAAACGCCTGATATTTTTCAAATTTCTGCTCAAAACATAAATTGTGGGTATTCGGCAGAACCGCCTCGGCGAGGCGGTTCTAACGAGTACCCACAATCTATGTTTTTGAAAAACAGGAGGACCATCATGGTCCTATATCGCTCACCTGAGCAAACAGATTTGCATACTTAATGTTGCAGTTTCAGCCAAGTTCACTGCTCTAAAATTTGATGTATAAATTTTATAACCATGACGAATCATGACAGCTTGAACAAACTTGGTAGAGGGTAACCAAAGGAACATTCCTGCCAAGTAAACTGAAATCGATTCAGTGGTTTCTGACAAGAAGATTTTTAAAGTTTTCTATTTAGATATAGAGGGAAAATAAGCCCCACCCACTAGCAGGCTTGTTTTTTGACAAATCAGGATTGCTTGAACATTCTTGGTAGAGGGTCACCAAAGCATTATTGAAATTGGTCAGGAGGTATTTGACAAGAAGCATTTTAATGTTTTCTATACAGATATATACCGAAAATAAGCCCTGCCCCCTGGAGGCCATGTTTTTTGACATATCATGAAGGCTTAAACCATCCTGGTAGAGGGTCACAAAAGCAACATTCTTGCCAAGCTACATTGAGCTTGGTCCGACGGCTTCTTACGAGAAGATTTTTAAAGTTTTTTATATAGACATATAGAAAAAAATAAGCCCTGCCCCGTAGTGGCCAAGTTTTTTGACGATCATGACAGCTTGAACAACCTTGGTAGAGGGTCACCAAAGAAACATTCCTGCCAAGTTATATTGAAATCGGTGCATTGGTTTCTGACAAGAAGATGTTTTAGTTTTCTATATAGATATATAGGGAAAATAAGCCCCACCCACTAGCAGCCATGTTTTTTGACAAATCATGATTACTTGAACATCTTGGTAGAGAGTCACCAAGGAAACATTTTTGCCAAGTTGTAATGAAATTGGACCTGTGGTTTCTGAAAAGAAGACTTTTAAAGTTTTTCTATATAGCTATATAGGGAAAATAAACCCCGCCCCCTGGCGGCCCTGTTTCTTGGTGAATCATGACGGCTTGCATAACCTTGATAGAGGGTTACATAAGAAACATTTCTGCAATGTTTAATTGAAATCAGTCCAAGAAGATCTGACAAGAAGATCATTAAAGTTTTCTATGTAGATATACGGGGAAAATAAGCCCCGCCCCCTGGCGGCCATGTTTTTTGACTAATCATGATAGCTTGACCAATCTTGGTAAAGGGTCACCAAGGAAACATATCTGCCAAGTTATATTGAAATCGATCTAGTGGTTTCTGACAAGAAGTTTTTTTCAAGTTTTCTATATAGATATATATAGGGAAAATAAGCCCCGCCCCCTGGCGGCCATGTTTTTTGACAAATCACGATTACTTGAACAATCTTGGTAGATGGTCACCAAGGAAACATTTTTGCCAAGTTATAATGAAATCGGTCCAGTGGTTTCTGACAAGAAGATTTTTCAAGTTTTTCTATATAGCTATATAGGGAAAATAAGTCCCGCCCCCTGGCGGCCATGTTTTTTGACGAATCCAAATGGCTTGAACAATCTTGGTACAGGATCACCAAAGGAACATTTCTGCCACATTATATTGCAATCGTTCCGGTGGTTTCAAGAAGATTTTTCAAGTTTTTCTATATAGATATATAGGGAAAATAAGCCCCGCCCCCTGGCAGCCATGTTTTTGACGAATCCAAATGGCTTGAACAATCTTGGTACAGGATCACCAAAGGAACATTTCTGCAAAATTTTACTGAAATCGGCCGAGTGGTTTCTAACAAGAAGATTTTTAAAGTTTTCTATATAGATATATAGGAAAATTAAGCCCCGCTCCCTGGCGGCCATGTTTTTTGACGAATCCAAATGGCTTGAACAATCTTGCAAGAGGATCACCAAAGGAGCATTTCTGCAAAATTATATGGAAATCGGTCCAATGGTTTCTGATAAGAAGATTTTTAAAGTTTTCTATACAGATATATAGGGAAAATAAGCCCCGCTCCCTGGCGGCCATGTTTTTTGACGAATCCAAATGGCTTGAACAATCTTGCAAGAGGATCACCAAAGAAACATTTCTGCAAAATTATATGGAAATCGGTCCAGTGGTTTCTGACAAGAAGATTTTTAAAGTTTTCTATACAGATATATAGTGAAAAAAAGCCCCGCCCCCTGGCGGCCATGTTTTTTGACGAATCCAAATGGCTTGAATAATCTTGGTACAGGATCACCAAAAGAACATTTCTGCAAAATTACATGGAAATTGGTCCAATGGTTTCTGACAAGAAGATTTTTAAATTTTTTTATATTGATATACAGGGAAAATAAGCCCCGCCCCCTGGCGGCCATGTTTTTTGACGAATCCAAATGGCTTGAACAATCTTTGTAGAGGACCACCAAAGGAACATTTCTGCAAAATTATATTAAAATCGGTCCAGTGGTTTCGGACAAGAAGATTTTTAAAGTTTTCTATATGGATATATAGGGAAAATAAGCCCCGCCCCCTGGTGACCATGTTTTTTGACGAATCCAAATGGCTTGAACAATCTTGGTAGAAGATCACCAAAGGAACATTTCTGCAAAATTATATTGAAATCGGTCTAGTGGTTTCGGACAAGAAGATTTTTTAAGTTTTTAATTAAAAAATCTATTTTTAGCTCCTGTGACCTAGATATGCAATGAACCGGAACCATTTGAACAACTTTGAAAGAGGACCAATCAAGGATAATTCCTGTGAAGTTTGGTCAAATTATCACCAGTGGTTTAGGAGGAGATGTTGTTTAAAGATTATGGACAGACGGACATCCGGACGACGACGACGACGACAACGACGCCGCCGACGACGACGACGACGGACGGTGAGTGATCACAATAGCTCACCATAAGCCTTCGACTCAGGTGAGCTAAAAAACCCTGTAAACCCCACTTTTACTATATGAGAGTGGGGTTTAAGGAGGCTAAAATTATGTAGGCATGTTTTCGTGATGGATATAAAATTCGATATAGAAATATGAATTTAATAGGACGCAATTATTAAAACGACCTTCTTTCAAGTGCGACTAACAGTAACCTTCATCTGCGAAGTCTCATTAGGTTTTTCGTCTTTTCCGTCTTAGTACATTTTAAGCGTTGCATTCTACAGGCTAAGGTATCAGATAAAAAAAAAATAGACATAATATCTTTAACAACAAAATAAGGCGTAATGTCTTCGAATATTCGAGTATATATTCCATTTTCTTTTTTTTTTTTTTTTTTATTTATTTATTTATTTATTTATTTATTTTTTTTTGTTTCGTTTGAGTTTTCTCTCTACTTCTCGGAGTCTTTCTATTTTAACTTCAGTCTGCTATTTTATTTCTAATCCATAAAACCCTTACTTTATATACCTGCGGCCAAATAATTTCTCTTACCTAATTTACATTCTCTCTAATGCATTACCCTTTCTCATATGAAATTTTTGTAGGGCTTTTTTTAATAAAGTGAATTACACCGATTATTTTAACGGCAGTGCATACAGTTTGCATTGATTTTCAAACCATACTTGATATGTCATTACCAGTTCCATATACTAAATTGAAGATTTGTTGTGCGTTGAATTTATATAAGCGAACTATATTTTATACCTTATTTATTAATTAATTTATTTATTCATTTATTTTATTGTCCCCGAACCTGTTTTTTTGAAGTTTTTCAAGTGTGTTCAATTTTGTGTGTGTATATTCATTACATTAAACGCAAAAAAATACAAACTCTGAGCGAACACCAGCGATCTACAATGAAAATAAGTACATATGTAACGTTTTACAAAAATGGATAAAAAATGTAAGATAAGATTTATTAATAAACGGCTCACTCTCACCAGTTTTACATACATATTAAAACATTTCACATATCCCATGTGAAAGTAAAACTATCATTCATATTTGAACTACGAGAGACGATGAATTGCCTAAAACATAAACATAAAAATCATACTACAATGCCAGCGACCTCCGTGCCGGCTGAGTCAAATCCAAGCCGTGTGGACGAAGGAACATGTGGCGGAAACCCATGTCCAAACAGCAAGCTTCATACCCGGGTCCACACGGCCACACATAAGCCATAGCCGACACCAAATATGCCTTCAATCAACACTACAGTATGGTCTGCAGGATGTCCACTTCAAGTATACAACATCACGAAAACATGCCTGTATAAAGTTGACCCCCTTAAACCCTACTCTTATATAGTAAAACTGGGGTTTACAGGGGTATACATTATTTTTCTTATTTCTGCTCAAAAACATAGATTGTGGGTACTCGTTAGAACCGCGTCGCCGAGGCGGTTCTAACGAGTTCCCACAACCCATGTTCTAACGAGTACCCACAACCTATGTTTTGAGAAGAAATATGAAAAATATCAGAATTTTTATCTGAAAATTTTCATATTTTTGGTGTTATTTTTCAGTATATATGAATAGGCTTGTTTTCGTAATGCTATGAAGTAGTAGTAGTTGTTGTTGTTGTGGTCGAGCAATCGTTAAACCATGTGAGCAAAATGAAAAATGATTTTGAATTCAATGTAGAAAAAAGAATTCCATGCATAAACGATTCAGGTGTCACATAGCCTTGACAGAGGCGGTGGAAGTTTGAATTCATAACGTCTTGAGCTACAGCATGTGAAAGAGCCAAATCCTCTCCTTTCGCTGCCATCAACTGTCTTCCGAAAGGTAATCTTCTAGGTATACAATTTTTAATGATGGTCGGAGCAGGGCTCGAACCCGCAAGGTTCAGAACTGCAGTTAAACCCTCTCTCCACTCGGCTACGGCTCTTATCTAGCACATTACCCGCGCCAAGCGAAAAGGTGTCCTCGAACATGCGCAAAATGCACAGATTCAGATTTATCGCGCGCATGCGCAAAATCTCATCCGGGTATTTACTCTACATTGATACATTCTAAAGTGTCCAGTGATTCTTTAAGCAGACAGTGAAGGACACTGATTAGACTGCGCGGATGCGCAGGCTGATCTGGGCCTACGTTGTCCGCATATACCAGAAGACACGTTTCCGCATGGTGTTCCCCATATATTGTTTAATAGACGCATCGTATTTACCAAAAGCTCTTTAGACATGCATGTTTTTGGGGGTGGGGGTGGGGCGTAGGGGGGTGGGGTGGAGATTATTATTTCTGCTATTATCAACACTCAAGACGACACTGGGAAATGGATGACATTAATCCTCTGCGTGTCGCCATACCCATGAGACAAGCTTTTCTACATATTTCTATGAGAAGCAACAGTTACCATTAGGTTAACCGGTCTATGTTACTGTGTAATGTGTACCCCGATTATATGTAGAGAAAATGGTGATATGTGGAGGTCTATATTATTGGGCAAATTTTGAGCAAATTGTCAGAATTTTGCAGTATGTTAACCGGTTTTCAATTTGTTTATTACTCCTTGCATTTTTTTAACTGTACATATCAGTCTTAGTGTGCTTACTAACTAAACTTTTCCCCATTTTTACATATTAAGATGAAAAATGTTGTGACTCACAGTTCTGGATAAGGGGGTATGAAGCTAACTACATTTCTCATATCTTCACAATACATCGCGAAAACACGCCTATATAATTTTGACCCCCTTCTACCCCACGTTTTATCTTGTAAAACTGGGATTTACAGGGGTGTGCCTTATTTTCTTATTTTGCTAAAATACAAAGATTGTGGGTACTCATAATCTATGTTTTGATCAGAAATATGAAAAAATATCAGATTTTTATATCTGAAAAGTTTCCTTTTTTTTGGTTGTAAAACTTTCAATACATTTGAATAGGCGTGTTTTCATAATGATATATTCTATGAGACGCTTCTAATGAGTAGTCTCTACATCTTGTGTTTATGGCGATATATATAAAAAAAAAAACAATCCACGTTTGTTTAAACAATTATATTTTCTAAAAACTATATTTAACTAGAGCAGGGCTATTACCGGTAACAGGGTCAAGGTTCTAGCTAAAAAAGCCTAAAAGGAGTTGGGTGACAATAAAAAAAAAGACCCAAAATCCTACTTTTTGACCTCCGGTGACCCCCAGACATGCCCCCCACCCCCCTCACCAAAAATTTTTGCACCACTGTATTCTACTCTTGATAACCTTCGATTTGATATGCAACATGATTATGTTTGAACTAAATGGATTTTGACCCTTCAGGGTCACACCCACTGGCATGTCCCCAGGGGTCTTACAAAATACCGAATGTTTTCCTCCAGTCCTCGTCCATAGGGCTATTATCTGTAATAGTTTCAAGGTTCTAGCTAAAAAAGCCTAAAAGGAGTTGGGTGACAATAAAAAAAAAAAGACCCCAAATCCTACTTTTTGACCTCTAGTGACCCCCAAACATGCCCCCGGGGCAAACTTTTTGCACCACTGTATTCTACTCTTCATAACCTTCGATTTGATATGCAACATAACTATGTTTGTACAAAATGAATTTTGGACCCTTCGGGGCCACACATCCTGGCCCTGCCCCAAGGGTCACATCAAGATTCCGAATATGTTCCTCCAGTCCTCATCCATAGAGCTGTGATAGGTTCATGGTTCTAGCTAAAAAAGCGTAAGAGGAGTTGGGTGACAATAAAAAAAGGACCCAAAATCCTACTTTTTATCCTCTAGTGATCCCCAGACATGCCCCCGGGGCAAAATCTTAACACCACTGTATTCTACTTTTCATAACCATCGATTTGATATGCAACATGACTATGTTTGTACATTATGAATTTTGGACCCTTCGGGGGCCACATCCCCCGCACCCTGTCCCCAGGGTCATATCAAAATTCCGAATGTGTTCCTCCAGTCCTCAGCCATAGGGCTATCGCCTGTGAAAGTTTCGAGAATCTAGCTTAAATGATCTAGGAGCAATGGTGTGACATTACAGACGGGGACGTACAGACAGACGGCCGGACGGCCGGCCGGATGGGGGTTATAATAATATTCCCGCTTTTTCTTCGAAAAGCGCGGGGATAATAAATATACATTTTACATATGTGTGTTACATATTGTCTGTTTTCAAATTCTGCGATAAAGTCATTTTACTGGCCTAGCGCTTAGCTCAGATAGAGGGGATTTTGTAAAGTTTTGATATGAAAGAAACCATAATATGTTCCGATCGTTTATTATGTTTGTTGCTTTAAAATTAAATGTAATATTTTCGGCTTCCCATTTCATCGAAAACAGTATGCATACGAATAGCGCTCATTACGCACTTAATGTTTATGCGTAACATCCGTAATAAAAATAATTGCAATATAGAGACATCAACATAAATTATTTTGCTTCTTTACCACACCGGCTGCTCTTAATGGAAATAATTTTTCGTAATCAAAGTAGGGGCTACTCTTAAAGGAATGTTTTCTTTTAGGAGTAGCCCCTCTGGGAGTAAATTCTCTTCTTTAAGAGTAGCGCCTGTTTGGGAAGCGATACTAGGAAAATGTTTTTCTTGGTTTTCCTGGGTGTGCGTAAAAATAATTCCGTTACGCCACTGGTACGATTAAACGAAACGTAACTGCTTACGTGGACCGAAAAATTGAGTGTAGCTGGATCTGTATGAGGATCAATTGCGATGGCGATGTTTGGCACCAATAAACCGGGTTTTAGGCCACAACAGCTCTGCTGTTGACCGTTAAAAAGCGGTCCCAGCTAGCATTCTGCTTAAATTTTTATCGGACCATTATCGCCCCGGAAACGGTCCGATATAAACGAAAACAGAGTCCTAACTAGGGTACATTGTATTTTTGTTTCGGTTTCTTCTCGTTTTTTTCGGTTCGTTGTTTTCGGTGGCTTGCCATTTTCGTGATGCCGCGTTATGTCATCCAACCCAGATCCGGTGCCTTGGAAGGATTGTGTTGCGTGATTGCAGCCTTCCCTTGGTATCTTCATTTTAACATCTGCTGTTATGGGGTGGGTGGGGGGCTAAAACTGGTTTTACTGGGGCCAAACATCACCCTTATGTCTGAAGCACTACCCTTCTTCCAACAAGAGAACTGCCAAGAGCACAAACACAATGAACCGGGCACAGCTTTTTCTACAATACAGCATTTCCACTCAGCGAAGACTCAGATCAGCCTGCGCATCCGCGCAGTCTGATCAGAGTCCTCACAGGGTATTCTTTGGGTAGCAACAATTCAGTGCATCTTTGCTGAGCGCACATGCAGAATAGGAATGATGTGCCCCGGCTCTAGTAAAATTAAAATGGTCAGCAGAAAGTGATGGCCACAACGCTACTTAGGAAACATAAGAAAAGATATAAAAACAAAGCAAAGGGCAACATACACATTTATAAAGTTTGTGACCGCCATGTTAAATTTAGAATATGGAAAATTCATCAGTAAGGCTCATTATTTAATCTTTACCACCCCTGTGCGAATTCAGCAGAAAACAAATTCGTGATACTGTTCTTATTGGTTCCAGAAAAAAGCTTTTGGCATTTCATGCAAATTGTCTCCTTTAAAGTGTATAATTTGCTGAACCCCCAGCTCACTTAAACTGTATAATTTGTAGAAGCCCTACCCAGTTAGCATTCTACGTAAATCTGTATCGGGCCGTCATCGGCCCGTCAGCTACCCTGACGGGCCGATGACGGCCCGATATAGATTTACGTAGAATGCTGACTGGGTAGCTCGCTTGAGGTGTATTATTTATAGAAGATCTGGCTCATTTGAAGCGTGACGTCATAACCGTATTTATACTAAATAGTCGGACATATTAACTCCTTACCAAAATTATCCTGATGATGTCTCAAATGTTATTGGGAAGTGCCAAACGCTGTAGATCATGACAAAACTGTTCATTTAGGATGCCCTTTTGAAAACAGTTTGAATTTGATCAACGTTGTTTTGCTCAGTCATGTCTATCAGAATATGTAGGATAATACGGTATTCCGAATGGGTTTTCATTCGTTATTATTTAGCATACTATTTCTAATAAAAGGTAAAAAAACAAGTTGCTTTCAATAATTTATTTCATTATATACTTAACACAGAACTAGGATACCACGCAAAGATACTGAGTCCTCGTTTTTAAGGCGAACTGATACAGTTTCAAGACAGACAACTCTGTCAAAATTATTTTTCCCTTCTGAAAGGTCTACTCTAAAAGGAAATAATTTGCTCTCCTGTGAGCAAATTTGTTCCTCAAAAGAGTACACTTACTTTCAGAAGGGGTTGCGTGATTGTTGTGCTCTTGGCTGTCCTCTTGTGGAATGAAGGGTAGTGCTTCAGATACGAAAGCAAACCGAAATTCAAATAAGTTGTCTCTATTATCAAACAAGAGGCCCGTTGGCCACGACCCGCTCAATTGATAAAAACAGCTATTGCATATCTGCAAATGGCATGCAACTTCTTCCAGTATTGATACAGCAACTAGGAAACAAATTTAACCATACAATAAAAAGGTAAACGGTCATACAAGTACCATCATTTAAACAAAGTAGACTTTGAGCCCCCCATGCTGTATACCAAGATTTAGCCTAAAAGCTTTCCTAGTTCTAGAGAAGAGGTGTTTTACCACATGTCAGCATGGCAGCCATCTTTTTCAAAGGCGCGGAACCATTTGACCAAATCGTCAGCATCCTTTTCGACAGAAGGCCCAAGTGAAATCTAATGAAAATTGTTCAAGAGGTTTCAGAGAAGAAGACGTGTAAAAATTTCTCGATTTTATACATGTATATAGCCCAGGGGAAAGGGTACATAACCCCCACACTTTTGATGGTATCTAGACAGTTTTACTTCTTTAATCATTCATGTAAGTTTCAGCCATTAGTGGTTAATACTTGCTGAAAAAATGAATTTTCAACATTTTCCCCATACAAATGTATGGGGGCGCAAATTTGACCTTGACATAAAAAGGTCAAAGGTCAACACACGAGCATCATTTGAACAAACTTGGTAGACCTTTAGTTCCCAATGCTACACTCAAAGATTCAGCCTCTATGCTTTCTTGGAGAAGAAGATTTTTAAGTGTTTTTACCATCAGCATAGCCGCCACCTTGTTAAATGACACCAAAACATTCAAACAAATTGTCAATACCCTTTGGACAGAAGGTCCGATGTGAAATCTGGTAAATCTGGTAAAAAATGCTCACGCAATTTCAGAGAAGAAGACATTTAAAAATTACACAATCTTATACAAAGTATATAGCCCAGGGTCAAGGACAGATAACGCCAAGAGGGCGAAATTTTGAATACAACTAAAAATATTTTACTACTTTAATCATACATTGCAAATTTCAGCCATAATTCTTTAATACATACTGAGAAAATGACTATTCAACATTTTCCCTTACAAATATATGGGACCGCGAATTCGACCTTGCCTTAAAAAATCTGAGTCTCCAATGCTATTTACCAAGATTCAGTCTCAAAGCTGGAGAGAAGCTTTTGTGTGTTTTACCATATATGGGCATGGCAACCATTTTGATAGGCGCAGAACCATTCAAACATATTGTCAATACCCTTTCGACAGAAGGCTCCATGTGAAATCTGGTGAAAATTGTTCAAGGAGTTTCTGAGAAAAAGACATTCAAATATTACACAATTTTATACATATATATAGACCAGGGGCAAGGGCAGATAACACCCAGGGGACAAAAGTTTGATTGTAACCAAAAGGTTTTACTACTCTTATATTGTAAGTTTCAGCCATTAGTCTTTAATACATACTGAGAAAATGACTTTATAGCCTTTTTACCATATGAATGTATGGGGACTGAAATTTGACATTGCCGTAAAAAGGTCAAAGGTCAACCTTCGACCGTCATTTGAACAAACTTGGTAGACCGTGAGTCTTTGATGCTATATACCAAGAATCAACCCTAAAGCTCTCTTGGTTCTGGAGAAAAATATTTTTAAATGTTTTTACCATACATGGACATGGTGGCCATTTTGTTCAATGGCGCGGAACCATTTGAACAAATTGGCAATGCCCTTTCAATAGAAGGCCCCGTGTGAAATCTAGTAAAAATTGCTCAAGCAGTTTCAGAGAAGAAGACATTCAAATATTACACAATTTTATACATGTATATAGCCAAGGGCCAAGGGCAGATTACCCCCAGGGGACACAATTTTGAATATTACTATGATGGTTTACTACTTTAATCACTCGTTGTAAGTTTTAGCCATTGGTTTTAATGCATTTTGAGAAAATTACTTTTCAACATTTTCTCTATACAAATGCATGAAGACGCAAATTTGACCTTGCCGTAAAAAGATCAAAGGTCAACCTAGGGTCATCATTTGAATAAACTTGGTAGACCTAGAGTCCATGATCCTATATACCAAGATTCAGCCTTGAAGCAGTTTTGGTTCTGGAGAAGAAGATTTTCAAGTGTGTTTGCTACATAGGGGCATGGCGGCCATTTTGACTAACGGACCGTAACCATTTGTACAAATTTTCAATCCCCCTTTTAGCAGAAGGCTCCACATGAAGTTTGAAGAAAATTGGCTCAGGGGGTTCAGAGGAGAAGTCGTTCAAAAGTGTGGACGACGACGGACGGCAAGTGATCACAATAGCTCATCCTGGGCCTTCGGCTCAGGTGAGTTAAAAATAGACGAAAACGTACCATGTGTATCCATTTACCTTAACCCTTGTCATGCTGAATAAATTAAGTTGCCACGCCCACTTCTAATTTTCAGCCAATCAGATTACTTGATCTGAATTGTTGCTATAAATTCACATACTTAATGGCAAACAGTGCAGATCCAGATCAGTTGGCTTCTTCAGAAGCCAACTGATCTGGATCTACACTGTTTGCAAAGGCAGGGTATATCCGGGTTCAACAGGACAAGGGTTAATATTATTATTTGATTAAAATATACATGAAGCGCAATGCGATAATATTGAACATGTAAACAGCAAAGACTCATAGCAAGTAGGATATCTACTCTGTCTGATCAGCTTATTTTCATTCGCTTCGATTAATTCTCTGGAACGTACGCCAGGTTAACACCAGGCTGGACTGTACAATTTATGTTTACAAATACAATAAATTGGTATTATCACCAAGCGCTTCATATTCAGTCTACAAGGTTCATTTATCTATGGTGCCAAACACGTATTACATATATACTGTTTCAATTCTGATAACGTACACTAAATGACTAACAAAAATGGAATCCAACAAAACATACTTTAATATGAATTACTTTTCCTGTTACTAGCATAGGCCGATCAAACTGACGTTTCGTTTTTATCTTTTGATTATAGTATTCATACAGTACAGTCGAATAACCACTTACCTCGAAGTGAAAATCTTTCACTGTTTTAACATGAAAATCTAACAACAGGTAACAAAATATTGTGGGAAGGAGAAGAAATTTCTCCTCTTTTCCACAATATTTTCAATAAATCTTTAACTTCAGGACTCAAATTACAAATTCATTTTTGAAATGTGGTTGATCTATTTATGTTTTCGTCAATTCTGCAAATCTGATATGTCAAAGTACGGACATCTCGAAGTATTACAAAGAGTCACTTGAACTTAGAGATAACGAGAGTCGCCAGTATAATTTACTGCGTAAACAGGTACTGCCTGTAAAAGAGAATAACTTTTTCACGTGTAATGCAGTGTTTACTACTGTCATGCCTGAATTATACAATGTACGTATTCTTATGAATATTAAATATAAGGTCAAAGCGACAGGTCAATTTGGTCAATTCATATAAAAATGTATAAGTCTAATCATAATATTGTGGTCACATGATTGCTGATAATTTATGCAATAAATTTGATGTACCAGGATTGATGAGATATTGTGGTAAATAGTTTCTTTGGTATGCATACTGTGACGCATGCGCAAACACGGAATGTCGCTGCATATACCCAGGCTGTGTATTGTGTCCAAGTGTTAAAGATGGGTAGATTCCATTTGATCCCATGTACGTGTCACCAGGTGAATGGGCACCGTCTCCTCCGTTCTGTTTCAGTGTCACTCCGTCATGAAGTTTACGTATATGTTTCTTGAGGTCGAAGTTCCGACAAAATCCTTTCTGACATATGCCGCACGTGTATGGCTTCTTTTCATTGTGAGTATGCATATGAAATGTGAGATTATACACTTGGTGGAAAGCCTTGTTACAAATATCGCATTTGTATTGTTTCTCTGTGCTATGTGTAAGTTTATGATTCTTGTAGTTCCCCTTCTGGTGAAATCCTTTTCCGCAAAATTCACACGTGAACGGCTTGTAGTTAAGGTGAATCCGCATGTGTGTGTTAAGCGTGCTGCTACGGTTGAATGCCTTCCCGCATGTTTTACACTTGTGAGGCTTCTCCTGAGTGTGGATAATTTTGTGGCGACACAGGGTGCTTGCCTGACGAAAACCTTTACCGCATACTTTGCAAATAAATGGCCGTGCACCTGCAAAATAAAAATAAAAACAGACTGAGTCATGATGAAAAAGTCTTGCTATTATGTAACCTGTGTAAACTTAGACAAACTAATGGAATAGCCAACATATTTATCCATTCACCTTAAATTTAGTTCACTATGGAAGCCGATGGGGGACATTTTGACTTACGACTAAAGAATTATGACATATGGGTTTTGAGTTATGACTTTCCATAGTATGGAAGCCGATGGGGGATATTTTGACTTGCGACTAAAGACTTATGGCTTATGGGTTTTGAGTTATGACTTTCCATAGTATGGAAGCCGATGGGGGACATTTTGACTTGCGACTAAAGACTTATGACTTACGTGTTTTGAGTTATCACTTATAATTTTTGAGTTATGACTTGTGACTTTTGAGTTATGACGTATAATCTTAATGATAAGGAAAAGTGCTTATGTGTCACGACTTTCTTTATCTATTCAGCAGACGACAGATTGATATTTATCGTTTTATTTCCAAGGAAATAGGTTTGGACATTTCATGCAAATTGCATGAAATCCCAAAACCTATTTTCCAGGAAAAATAATAACAATATTTTAAAATGTCACCTGCCGAAAATTTACCCAGCATGCTAATTGTTTAAAACGTTTGATAAAATAAATATTTTTTACAAATGCATTGTGTTGTTTTTCTTGTCTTTCATCAGGGCTTTAACCAAACCTTAAAGCGCCAAGTAGATTTGTAGCAGACGACAATGAAAATAATAAGTAAATAAATAAATAAATAAATAAATAATATAAAAATATTTTAAGGTGTGGTCTGAGGACTTGTGACGTATGAGTTTTGAGTTATGACTTGTGACTTTTGAATTATGACTTGTGACTTTTGAGTTATGACTTACAAGTACCTTCGCTGTATATATATATATATTACCAACGTCAGCCATCTACTACGTGCATTCTCCAAATACGCGCCAATATTACACCGAAGGTACAAGTCATAACTCAAAAGTCACAAATCATAACTCCAAAGTCACGTCATAACTCAAAAGTCACAAGTCATAACTAAAAACTCATAAATCACAAGACGTTTTAGACCACACTTTAAAATACTTTTACTTTTATTTATTTATTTATTTATTTATATATTTATTTATTTATTTATTTATTTTGTGTGCGTTTGGGGGTGGGGGGTGGGGGCGGGGTAAGGGTTGGTGAATCTGCCTAGCAAAAAAGTCATCTTGTTTACTCTGAAAATTATAAAATCGATTTAAGAATTTCGTCTGCTACAAACCTGCTTAGCGCTTGACGGTTTGTTTAAAGCCCTGATGAAAGACAAGAAAAAAAACAATGCAATGCATTTGTAAAAATATTTATTTTATCAAACTCTTTAAACAATTTGCACATTGGTTACATTTTCAGCAGGTGAAATTTTAACATATTGTTCTTATTTTTCCTGGAAATTAGGTTTTGGGTTTCCAGCACACAATTTGCATGAAATGTCAAAACCTATTTCCTTGGAAATAAAACGATGAATGTCAATCTATCGTCTGCTGAATACATAAAAGAAGTGATGGCACTTAAGCACTTTTTCTTATCATCAAGCTTATAAAAGTCAGAACTTAAAGGTCATAACTCAAAAGTCAAAAGTCATTACTCAAAACTCGTAAGTCATAAGGCTTTAGTCGCTAGTCAAAATGTCCCCAATCAGCTTCCATAGTTCACGCATTGTAATGGTGTACAGCAAATACTGTATGAACACGCAAACCACGAATGACACATTCTTTGCAACAAACTTTTCTAAAAGCCTATGTTAACCTTTACCTTATTCAGCAAATTCATGATGCTTTTCTTCTTTTCAGAAAATAGGCTTTGGCGCCCATGCAAGTTGTCTCCATTGAAATGTCAAAGCCTATTTTCTTGAAAAAAATAAGAAGAAAAAAAAAACAAACAAAAAAACATTCAAATTGTCGTCTGCCATTGAGGTTCGACTGTATATCGTTACAGTTTTATTATAATCTGCATTAAATTGAAATCTGTAAGTGCGTTAGACAAGAGATGCAGTTTCATGACGTGATTTGTTTTCCCCAAATTAAATCAATAATAAAGTATAAGTAAAGTGACTCTTTTTGTGTAATCAGCCCTTAAAATACTAATCACAAATTCTTCCTAAGGTTTATATTAAAACCAAGCCCTTTTTCTCTGAAAAATACAAAAACTAAAAAAAAACAAAAAACAAACAAATATTAAAATGTCATCTGCTGCAGTTGTGTTTAGCGCGTTAAAGATTAAAGGCTCCATTTTCCTCCAAAATAGAAATTTTTATCCAAGAAAGGTGTAATAAATCAAAATATAGTATTAACCCTTAAAGCGCCAGTCACAACTATTGTCGTCTGCTTTGTCATCTGCTCGTGATTTTAAAAGTCATTTTTGCAAACAGTGTGGACCCAGATCAGACTGCTCCTTTAGGAACAGTCTGATCAGGGTCCACACTGTTTGCCTGTATGCAAAAATAGGTTTGAAAAGTCTGCAAGAATATTCAGCAGACAACATAAACAGACGACATTTTCAGATGCAGTTTTTCTTGGCGCTTTAAGGGTTTATACGATCATAAAATGTTGCGTCTGACAGCCTGTAAAATTTCACTTAGTTTCTCGTTTTTGAAATGGATAAAAAATGAAATAATTTCAAGGACGAGAGACACACTGAAATTTTATAAGGTGTCAGGTGCCACATTTTATGGTTGTGTTCATACTATATATCAATTTATTAAACCTTTCTTGGATAAAAATGTCTATTTTTGAAGAATATGGCGCCTTTATTAAAGTAAACTAAATGTCATTAAATCGCGCGAGTCCGAAAACGGAAATGATGGTCAAAATGAAGAGCCTTCAAGTTGTTCTTTCGTTTACCAATTTCATTCTTTAAATAGATTGCAAATTGCTAATACGAAATTGCATTTTATAAATTAATCAATAGTTACTACTTCCTTATTGTTTATGGTCAATTTATATATTATTTTTCTTTCCAGTTCTTTTTTCTAAAAGCAGTCTCTCTCTCTCTCTCTCTCTCTCTCTCTCTCTCTCTCTCTCTCTCTCTCTCTGTTTGTCTATATGTCTTTCTGCCTTTCTGTCTGTCTGTCTGTCTGTCTCTCTCCCTACTCTTTTTTAACTTAATTTGATTGACATATTGTGAAAAGTTATTTTCAATACATCGTAAAGAAGGCTATCGATGGCGCGGCTGGTTGTTTTTGTTCGTCTATTTATTTGTCGGATTGTACGCTTGAACATTCTCAGATAGTGTGTCAAACTGCAGGCATTTATTGGTTTGAAAACTAAACAAAAAAAAAAAAAAAAAAAAAAAAAATCTATGTATTACATGACATATAAATCTGTTTTTGCTGGCCAGATCTGCTGTATTCAATTTTCAGTGAAACTAAAAATTAGTTTTGAAATATTCAGTGCAATCATAAACATGAATCTATGATAAGTGTGTTTTAACAAGTGTTTGAAATCTTAACTGTACTGAATACAAATGACTGTGATGAGCAACTGAGCTACTATGGTACATGCATTTTTAGCATTCTCGTTCTAAATACGCAAATTTCAACCATAAATGATATTAAGAACTGATTTTAATTCAAAAGCATGTCAAATGGGGTTGTCATATGCGTTATTTACGGCAAGTCATAAAATAAGCTTTAACGAAATCTTTTCGAGGGCGTGTGTCGGTAACGACCCTGGTAGGACTCTCCCCAATCAGACAGCTTGCCGACTCACACTCTCGGAGGCGCATTGTATGAAGCAGATTAATGTAGTTTTAGAAGCACTGTTTCATCTACACATCCCACATTATATGCACACCCCATTAATTTAATTTAACGTTTTTACCATATTGACAATCCTTTTAATATTATTAGATTCTAAACAATGATTTAAATATTCAATTTTATTTATCAAGCTGTTTTCAGCGTTTCAGAATTTTTCTACCTATAGACATTGTCTTATCTCAATTGCTCAGTCCTGTGACTTTTTAATGACTGATCATCATAATATTTTATTCTCTCAGACACTACTTTGGTCTCCTGGACATTTTAATATAATGTACATGATTTTAGATTTTGAACTGTACATAATGTATATATTTTATTTGTTTTGTTTGTTTTACAATGAGGACCATATGTTAGATTAGTATTGTTACTAAATATGTCATCCTCTTTAAATAAAGACATTATTATTTGAGAAAAAGTGTCTCATGCATGAGTTTCTTTACTATTTATTATTATACGAATTCTGTTTAATTCCAAACGCTGAATATTATAGGTTAGACCTTTTATATTTTCATTGTTAACTTTAAAGACAATAACTATTTATTCCTTATCAATTTCTTTAATTTCATTATTATTTTCCGGTACGCAACGTTGGAAAGAAAATGTGTGTTGGTCTAACCATAGGAATTATAACACGTAAAACAGAAACAAAAAAGAACAAAAAAAAAAAAAAAACAAAAAAAAAAACAGATGTGTCAATGAATGCGCTAAGCATAAAAACTAATGACAGTGAAATTAGAAATCGAAAGAAACTGCTAGCTCACCGATTATCAAACCATACATGCCAGGCTTACATTACAGTAAAACCTGTGTAAGACAGCCACCTTTGAAACTGACTTCAGTGGTTGATGTGGAAAGGTGGTTGTCTTATAAAGGTACATGTCATGTAATTTTGCTAGCAAAATTACATGACATGTACCTTTATAAGACAGACAACTTTTTCCACATCAACCACTATTTACAGTCTATCTCGAAGGTGGCTCTCTTACACAGGTTTTACTGTACTCCCATTATCATTCAGTAAACTTCCGGGCGGTATGTTAATTTCAGCCTCAACGTCAGAGAATGTACCTTCGGACAAGCGCCCAGCGAAGATTCAGATCAGCCAGTGCATTCGCGAAGCCTGATCAGAATATTCGCTAGACGTATGTTTTGATAAGAAAGGGTGCAAAGTTTCTTCATGAGGACAACGAAAACTCCAAACAGACTGCGATGACGCACGGACTAATTTGAGTCGTCGTTGGGCGCACATGTCAGAAGGTACGTTTTTTTCTCGTTGCGTCCCATTTATATCATTATTAGCTGTATATCTATATAGACACCCTTTGACTGATAAATGATATTATCCTAAAAGGCATATTTATAGAGTTATTATTACAGAAATCAACATAAGTATTCTATGGCAAATTAATGCAATAACCACGAAGGAAACTCATCCGTGAATAGAACAGAACAGAAGTTTTATCATCACTAAAACACGCCTATATAATTTTGACCCCCTTAAACCCCACTTTTATATAGTAAAACTGGGGTTTACAGGGGTATACATTAATTTTCTTATTTCTGCTCAAAAACATAGATTGTGGGTACGCGTTAGAACCGCCTCGGCGAGGCGGTTCTAACGCGTACCCACAATCAATGTTTTGATCAGAAATATGAAAAATATCTGGGCCCAGTTGTTCAAAGCGTCGTTAGCTTAACGAGCTCGTTAAGGGTCATTTCGTTAACTGTTTTAGCGGATTCAATATACAATATACTGATATTTTTTGCTGGAAAAAATGTGAGTAGCTTTTGCACTGCAAAAGCTACTCACATTTTTTCAGCAAAAAATTTCAGCATATTTGTATATCACTCAATGTAAATTTTAACGAATCGTTAACTAACGACATCGTTAGTTTTGAACAACTGGGCCCTGAAATTTTTATCTGAAAATTTTCATTTTTTTTTTGGTAGTAATATATTTAGCATATTTGAATAGGCGTGTTTTCGTAATGTTTAGACTTAAGCATACAATCGTCTATATAACATACATGTAAAACATAGCAGCAGTAGTTATGGCTATCATTCGTTATGATGCGATAATTTGATGATCCCTATTCCCCGATAATATATAGTGAAAATATGAGTATACAGGGAAATACAATGTAAGGAAATTTTCATGATTTTGTAGTTTTTAAACTTTTGTTTTTAATTGGTTTATTATGTCTATAAATTATATCTCTTTTCTTATCTTTTTTTTTTTTTTTTTTTTTTTTTTTTTTTTGAACCAAAATATTGACATTTCTTTCTTATCTCTCCATAAAATATATGCTGTGGATACTCATTAGAAGCGCCTCTGCGAGGCGCTTCTAATGTGTACCCACAACACATGTTTAACATAAGAAAAATATTTATCAATATAATTGTTTGAAAAGGCGCCATATCTGAAGCTGTGTCTAAGAAATATACATTTTACATAGGCGTATTAAAGTAATAGTAACCATTACGAAAACACGCCTATTCAAATATATAGGAAATTTCACCTTAAAAAACTGAATTTTTTCTTCATATAAAAAAAGTCTGATATTTTTCACATTTCTGCTCAAAACATAGATTGTGGGTACTCGTTAGAACCGCCTCGGCGAGGCGGTTCTAACGAGTACCCACATTCTATGTTTTTTGAGCAGAAATAAGAAAAATAACATATACCCCTGTAAACCCCAGTTTTACTATATAAAAGTGGGGTTTATGGGGGTCAAAATTATATAGGCATATTTTCGTGATGCAAACTCATTGGTGTTCTAGTGCTATTAATCTGGAAAAGATTCTCAGCTGCGTGTTTAAACCTTTCAAAATTTGTTTTAGGAGGCAGATTTAAATAAGTCTTAGACTTACTTCTGTATCCCATTCAATTCTCTGTTTAATGCATGGAATTGCATTTTATGAACTTGCTTGTTTTATATGTACAATTTATTAAATGAAATACTGTTTACATCAAATGATTTAGTTACAGACACAAAGCGTTTTATAAATTCTTTATAAACTGGTAAAAATATATACTGATATAAATGGCTGCGTGAATCAAACAGTTTGAATGAGAATTTTACTTCATGTTATAGACGCAATGAATTAATACTCTTTACGTCTTTATAAAATTGCCAAAAATACGTACCGATGTACATGGCAGTTCGAATCAAACCATTTGAGTGAAAACAAACAAATAAATAAATAAAACAATTCTTTGTACTATGAGCTTATACTGTAAGGTTTTTATAAACTTGAAAAAATGCGTACTGATATAAATAGCAAAGTGAATTAAAGAGTTTGAATGAGAAATTTAATTTTTGCAGTATATGCTTTGGTGCACGTGAGAAAAAGGGTGTTTATCGCATAGGCGAACAGCAAAGGCCCAGGCAAGCCTGCGCATAAGCGCAATCTCGCGAGAGCTCTTGCTGTTCACAGACATGTAGTAGAGATCTTTAGGAATCACAAGGTCCACTTTTTCGTGTGCCGGCTCATATATCCTTTGGTGCACGTCTATCTTCCCAGAATTATAATTTCTTTGATTCATTAAGGAAAACTCCTGCAATTAATCTATCAATAAGCCAGCAAGTAAAATGGCTAATTTAACTTTATTCAAATACTTATTAGATTAAATATGTGTTCAGACTAACGTTCGAAATAAGATCAGCTGTAAATTAAATACATTTGGATTAAACTCTATAAACCCAAACGAACGCTACAAATTTATTTTCAGAACGCATGGAAAATATTTTTTGCTAATGTGTTTACATGCCAAAGCAAATGATAAAACCTACAATAGAAGTGCGACCAGCGAAGACTCTGATCAGCCTGCGCATCCGCGCAGTCTGATCAAAGTCTTCGCTGATCGCACGTGCCTTCTACAACCTCCAGGCTATCCAAAGAGGGATAAACGAGAACCCTCGTACAGGCTGATCGGAATCTTTGCTGGTCGCACAGGTCTTATTGTAGGTTTTGTCTTGCGCTGGCTCAAATACCATTCCAGAAAATTTCATTAAGAATAAACCTGCATTTTACAAGTACAAGTTAAAATGAACCTTTATAAGACAAGTTATAATAGCAGCAACAGATCTGACAGCTAGTTTTCCGGAAGAATAAGTTTTGGCATTTCATATGAGACCTCTTATAGGCAGACTCACATGAACTATCAAGACTTTTTTTCACTAAAAAAAAATGATCTACTAATTTGATCTCTTTAGTCGACACTGCTTTACACTGTCCCTGTCCATGTCCCACTCCGACACATACACAATTCGAAGTAAATTAACCCTTTTTCCCTTATTTATAACATTATATAGTTGTAGCAAGCGTTTTGTAAACGACGAAATCATAGAAAAGACTTATTTTCTCTATAGAATGCGATATACTATTTAAATCTTTTGATACTGATTTTCACACACACACACACACACACACACACACACACACACACACACACACACACAGACACGACCTGAAGTAAGTTATTCTTTCCCGATATATTATGCAATATGGTGGTATATGTAGCAACCACTTTGTAACCGATGTAAACCATCACGAAAACATGGCTATATAATTTTGACCCCCTTAAACCCCAATTTTATATAGTAAAACTAGGGTTTACAGGGGTATACATTATTTTTCTTATTTCTGCTCAAAACATAGATTGTGGGTACTCGTTAGAACCGCCTCGTCGAGGCGGTTCTAACGAGTACCCACAATCTATGTTTCGTGCAGAAATATGAAAAATATCAGAGTTTTTTTATCTGAAAATTTTCAGTGTTTGGAGGTGAAGCTTTTCTATATATTTGAATAGGCGTGTTTTCGTAATGTGATAGTCTTGTGAAAATTTGTTGCTGATCGTTCCAAGGCTGTATGTCAGCTGCAGCCTCTTCTGTTTTCGATAATATAATGCTTTGTATTGCCATTCAATCCTTGCTTTAGGAGGCATGTATTCCAGGATTGTGGCCTTTCCTGGGTCTCAATATTTATATTTTTGAGACAACTTTTCTCATCTTTGCCAAAGACCCAAGAACGGTCTTTATTTTCTATGCCCTTGGGCGCTGACAACCATAATAATTTGCCATTGCCACGGAAGCAACTTATGAAAGGTCAAGGACTGGCCCAATGCTATTTTCCACGGGCTGCTTAACATTACTACAACCAAGTATAAGCTTTCACAAAAAGCTTGGTCTGCGCTTAGCACACAATGTGTGCTAAGCGCAGACCAAGCTTTTAGTGAAAGCTATTACTTGTTATCTTATAGATGGACATGTCTTGGATATTTCGCTAGTCAGACAAATAGCTAAGACCATTTTCAGACCCTTGATACTTACTACTATTCTTTAACATTACACCTGTATGTACGAACTTGTGCCAACTGTCCTTCCGCCATCACTCCGAAAGACGTTTCGTGCTCAATGTCTTACTTAAAAGATTTTATTCTGACTAACTATATCTTATCAGAAACCATTTGTCTTTTCTGTTTCTACGTTTTGTTCTAAAATGTTTACGTTAAAATTAAATTTATGGACAATAACTAGTCTGATTGGGTTGAGATTTTACGGCCCTGTCAACCCATTAGGGTAATGTCGAGCCGATCAGTTTATCTAACTACACTTCTTTCGCCAGAAACTGACAACTGACCTTCTTGAATCAGCGGAAGGGAGAGAATAACCGTAGAAAATAATTCATGATCAATCTCCATGGAAGAATGTTGTCGGACCCGGTTGGGATCGAACCCGCGACCTCCTGATCACCAGTCGGATGCGCATCCGACTGAGTTACCAAGGCCGGCATAGTCTGAACTATACAGTTTCTACAGTAAAGTGATTTTTTTTTTAGAATTTTCATCTAAGGCAATGTTGTTTTGCATTTCTGTGTTCAGTTTTCATTATTAAAGTTATGCATTAGATTATGACAAACGTTTACAAATGTAATTCTTCTATATAAAGCGCTAGGGCAAAAAATGACTTTCTGAAAGACGTTGAAAGCAGAGTAAGTGTATTTACAGAAACATCATTTTGTAAGAGTTAAAAGCCCAAGTACCCAAGTAAACACTTTCTAGACGAATTCAGTAGGCGAAGCATTGATGATGTTGTTTTTTTTTCCTAGAGTATATAATTAGACATTTCATGCAAACTGTCTTCATGGAGACAATTCACATGACTTTTCAAAACATGTTTTCTGGGAAAACTAAGAAAAATATTTAGATATGCCATATGCTGAAATTTTTCCCAAAAGTAATAAGCGTTAAAATGCATATTTAAGAGGTATACAGGAAACAGACAATTATATCCAGAATACATTTGATACGGTTTTGTCTTGGAAGACGATGCCTTCAACCTTTTCTTGACTACTTTGCTATAGTAACATATCTATATCCCTGACGATCCTTATGAAGCTATGATGCATTTTGCAACTTTATGTTGGTTTTAAAATGTTAACTTCCTTTAACTTTTACCAGTCTCTGACTAATTAAGCAGACGAAAAATTGATGATATATTTCTTTATTTTCCACAGAAAACTGGTTTTGACATTTAATGAAAATCATCTCCAATGGAGACAATTTGCATGAAATTTCAAAAAATGTTTTCTGGAAAATAAATAAAAAAAATGTTTTAGAATGGCGTCTGCTGAAATTTTTATCCAGAGTGCTACGCGTTAAAATACATGTGTTGATGTTAATAAATTGCAGGGTTTTAAATGTCACAATGTCACTATTATGGTAAAGAGGCCCCGGTGGCTCAGTTGGATGCGCCGTCCGACTGGAGACCAGGACGTCGCGGGTTCAACCCCCGCCGAGGTCGGCAACATTCTTTCGTGGAGATTGATCATGAAATATTTTCTACGGTCATTCTCTCCCTTCCGCTGATTCAAGAAGGGCAGTTGTCAGTTTCTGACGAAAGAATGTGCACAATACTGGTTAACCGCTTAGAGGACTAAGCCTGCCCAGTAAACGTGTGGTTAGGTAAACTGACCGCGCTCGACATGACCCCATTGGGTTGACTGGGCCGTAAAACCTCAACACAATCAATCAATCAATTATGGTAAAGAAACGCGAATATGTACAGTATCAAACATTCTCCTGTTTAAGTTTGAAATCCGTTTAATCGGTCATTTTAAAGCATGCTAAACTATACAGATGATATCCAAACTGACAACGTGGCATCATTATTAAATATAAATTAGCCAGTACATGTGATAATGAATATTCATAACAAAAATATTGAAACGTTGCCTCTGAAGATTAAATTAGTCTAAAACTATCTTAAGATTTTTTTTTTTTTTTTTAACATATTTAATCCTGGGATTTTTTTTTATCAAACATTTGTGCATGTTAGTTATAGAGCATGCTATATTTGCTATTTGATAAATATTGTTTTAAACCAAATTGTAATACAACACTTTATGTATTTACTTGTTCAGCAGTTACTGTGCAATGTAAAGTATGTTCAAATGTATCTATTGTTCGTTAGGAGTTTTGTGTTTTATCTCATCATGAAAACATGCCTATATAATGTTGACCCCCTTAAACCCCACTTTTATATAGTAAAACTGGGGTTTACAGGGTATACATTATTTTCATTGTTATGTTAAAAGCATAGATTGTGGTACTCGTAAGAACCGCCTCGTCGAGGCGGTTCTAACGAGTACCCACAATCTATGTTTTGAGCAGAAATATGAAAAATATCAGAATTTTTTATCTGAAAATTTACATTTTTTGGTGGTAAAATTTTCAGTATATTTGAATAGGCATCTTTTCGTAATGTGTATGTACGAACATGTGCCCAGTAACACGTAATCATCAAATGGTTCCATTTGTTATTATTTGTTGGTACTTCTATTTATCTATTTCTGCATTTATTTATGTATTTGTTTAATTAGTTAGCTAGGTAGGTAGGTAAGTAGGTAATTAGTTAGCAAGTTAGTTACAGACAGTCAGTTAGTTACTTCTGCATTTGTGAATCATTATTTCCATACGAAGGAAATGCTATTATTTATTAGTTAATCCTGTTAGTTATAATTTATAATCATTTTAATAAAACTGTAATTATTTAATAGCATTTGTTTAACATTCTCGTTCCGTTATTTTATTATGATCAATAATAGTAATAATAATAATAATAATAATAATAATAATAATATTATTATTATTATTATTTTTATTATTATTGCTTGTAACTTTTCTCTAAACCTAAAGTTGTGTTTGGATTCATTTATCTTCGACATACTAGTGTAAATCAGTATTGTTACTAATATTGGAAGGTTACATCTAACGTCATTCACAAACTGACTGTATGAAATGTAACGAATTATGAGCATAAACAGTGTCAGATAACTTAACAATATGTACCAACATGGATAAGGTTTAGATTTAGCGGGTACGCTATGCTCACGTGTTTGAACAGATGTATGCCTGATAAGGAAATGTGAGCATTGAACTTTTGTTTAGAACACATACACAAACATAGAAGTACACCTTGTTATGTTCACAAAGATCATTAAACGTAATCGTTTTAAGTAATCGGAAGGACAGACCTGAACAAGAAGTGTAGACAAAGATTACCGTGTTTACCCTGAACATTAGGCACCTTATTTCTTTACCTTATTTCGCCTAAAATTTGAATAACTCCATTTGACAACCTGTCGAGATGTCTAAAACTAGCTGAATAAATGATAAACAGTGTAGACCCTGATCAGACGCCGCGTTTTGCGGCGTCTGATCTGGTCTATACTGTTTGCTCAGGCCTATTTGTCCCAATACGTATGGTTATTACGGTAGACCCGGAAGCCCACGGCGTCTTGTTCAGTGTTTGAAACTCATCCGCCAGTTTTCAGACACTCCTACACGTAATCATCACGAAAACATGCCTATATAATTTTGACCCCCTTAAACCCCACTTTTATATAGTAAAACTGGGGTTTACAGGGGTATACATTATTTTTCTTATTTCTGCTCAAAAACATAGATTGTGGGTACTCGTTAGAACCGCCTCGCCGAAGCGGTTCTAACGAGTACCCACAATCTATGTTTTGAGCAGAAATATGAAAAATATTAGAGTTTTTTACCTGAAAAATTTCGGGTTTTTGGAGGTGAAATTTTCTATATATTTGAATAGGCGTGTTTTCGCAATGATGACACAGACTGGTTCAAAATTTAGTACAAGTATGGTTAGAAATGAAGGTTTCCAAATAAATTATAAAATCTGATAAACGCCATAAAGTGACTAACCTGTATGGACTGGCATATGCCTGGTCAAGTTGTAATGAGCATTAAACATTTTCCCACACTCTTGACAAGTAAACGTCTTTTGTGTCTTATTCTGAAACTTTTTGTCTCTTGTTTCTAGAAATTCTTTTGTTGTTTCACTAGACACTTCTTTCGTCGTACCCTCTCCAATTTTCGGAATGCCAAAATTTGTTTCTTTAGTTTCGAACTTAGGTTTTTGTTTAAGATCACCCTCTGTATGGTGCAACTGTTCGCTGGTATGCAAACTGTCGGAAAGTCTTTGTTTCTTAAAGTCTTGTGGCGTTTGTGAGTTAAAGTACTGGGCATTTGCCATTTTATACAAGTCTAAAGCATAAGACGCATCTTTGCCGATATGTGGATGTTGATGTTGCAGGTAATAATTGTGAAGAAAATGAGCTCTGTATTCCTCTGGATTCATTCGACCTAACAAAAAGGCTGGATGAAGGTAAGACATAATATTCATATTAAGATCTTGAAACTCTCTCCCCTGGAAAGCCAGAAAATTCCGCCGCTGCAAATCTGTATCATATAATACCGCTCCATTTTCGTTTGAAGAAGTTACTTGTAAATGTTTACTTTTGTTCTCAGAATACAGTTCGACTTTCTGATGATCCAGCTGTTTTACTTCCGAACTAATCGGACCACTTTTCTCAGCAATCTTCTCGACAGTTTTCTCAATTTCCTTACTTTTAGGGCGTTCGTCTACAGGACTTTCAAGATCATTCGATAATTTTTCGGTTTCATTAACAAAATTTTCAGTTTTCTCACTGTGCTTAACATCTGTCTTTAAACCAATAATTTTATCTATAGAAAATGTAAGACCACTTGCAACATTTCGAGGATGTTTCTCTGCTACAGATACACACTCCATCTCCGAAAAAATAGATTTTTTTGTCGATCTACAATCTGATAACGTGGTCGTTTTATTGCATGAACTGCATTGTCTCTATGTTCAACTTACCACAAGACAAAACAACTTACTGTATAGAACAGTTCTTCGAAGTAGTATAATTTGTTCGCTCAGTTTCTTTTCTTTTAATCCAGAAGAGAAGAAACTATTTTGTTTAGTGTTAACGTCTTCAAATTAACCGAAATTGCCTTTTTGCAAACACTGCCAAATATGACTACAATGCTTCTTTTGTTTTGTTTTCTTTTTCTTTTTTTTTTTCTTTTTGAATAGTGTAAATGTCTTAGACACTTTCCATATTAAGTAATATCATGGATTCCACATGCGTTTGAACTTCTCACATATTTACTTGCTATCGTTTCTGTTTTCAGAATGTTAGCTTATCCCAGAGAACAACACTTATATGTGAAAAGAAAACACAAAATGTCACTTTATAATAATTAAATGACACGCTTATAAAGAGAATAAGTGCTATTACCACCAAACGCAGAAACCCACGCCCAGAAACTACTTTAAAAGCTTAAAGAAACAAAATCGACCAATACCATGTTCCGCATACGAAGGCTTCTGGCAAGCTCCCGCCCATTTTCCAATGACAAGCAAGCGTGAACGGCTCTTAAAAAGATCCGATAATTGAGTTGATGGTGACTATATCATGGGCAGCATCACAAAATAAAACAACTTTTTATGTATCTATTTTCCAAAACTTTCTGTGCGTCGAAGCAGCTAAGCAGGCTTTACAGCATGATTGACAGTTTCTGCAATGTTTGGGTGTTCTGTGTGTGTTCTTCGAAGACGTCAGAATGCATCAGCCCGCGGTCTGGACCGGGCCTCTGATGTTCGCATTTGTCACAAAGCAGGTTTTCTCGTGTCGCGATTTTCTGTCATCGTGTGTATTCAATGTAAATGGATAAGGCGGGTTAATTCTTTATAGTTATAATAAACTGTGACGGTCTGTGAAATATCTAACTATCACTTTTACTTTTCACAAACCGACAGGTGTGACTACAGTATGTTTAGACTTTATGAATATATATACTTAATATTGAAAATGAACACCAATACTAAAGATACCGTCAGAGTATATGCTTAGGTTTAAAACAGAACACATGATTTTTATTAGCCGATGTTGCAGCAGATTTGTGCTATACAACTTTGCAAACTAGAAAATAATAAAAATATTTTGCAGTAATATTTAGCAAATGTACGTGCAAATTATTAATAAGCTACACTATATGTTTGTCTGTATCGTTAAAAGTCCCTGTGTGTGTGTGTGTGTGTGTGTGTGTGTGTGGTTCACACACACACACACACACACACACACACACACACACACACACACACACACACATGCGTATTATTTATTACTAAAATTCATTCTGTGTCGCATTTAATTTTCTGTGAGACTCTCAAATGCTCAATTAAAAACAAGAATATTACATAACTGTTTTACCATTAAAAGTTCGGATACACTTACTCTTTACTATCTTGCCCTAAAATTTATACAAAGCTAATTATACTTCTTTTTTGGTGCGTCTTAAAATGTTCTGGATGAGAGCCAAACCGTGTAGACCCTGACCTGACTTAGCGTGTATCTGGGTGTACATTCTTTGCTGGTGCGTATCTGTCTCAATACTTAGGGTACATACATGTATTGTGATACAATTAACCAAGATATACTGTTTATTTACCGGCAGTTATCAAGATGAGCAAATGTGATTATGCGACCGAGGAAATATTACAGGATATCCATGTAATCGTGGGTGAAGCAATATTCACATCTACTCGTAATTTACACAAATTAGGTTATATATATATATATATATATATATATATATATATATATATATATATATATATATATATATATATATATATATATATGAAATACCACTGGGCTTAGTGAGGTTCGAACCCACGCCGGCTACGACGGCAGCGCCTAGCCCTTCAAAGTCAGGAGACATAAACACTGCACCAGTACGCTTGTTAAAAAACAGGTCTTATGGAACAGTATTAGGCTTGATTTCTTTGAGACCCGTCGGATAGGGTATATTTTGGTGCGCTAGCGCACTCATTATATACACGGAACTCCCTGAATCCACAGGATACTGAAGCTTGGACGCTAGCGTACTCATCATATACTTTGTATATAATGAGTACGCTAGCGTCCAAGCTTCAGTATCCTGTCTTCTACTTCCAACCAACTAAATAACTTCACTTTCCACTTATGACGTCAACAGCGTTTAGCTGTGTTGTGGGAGTGTGGCTTTTCTTAAATTTGAATTTATTTATATTATTTATGTGACGTTAGTCGAAAGTGACAAAAATGGGGTCCAACTGTTCTACAATGTAAAACATACGACTTAAAACTTCGTCCGGCGATTTTCTAACTATGGCTAGAAAGTTTGAAGAAATAAAGATATATTAAACACATTATTATTTTGTTTCTTATATTTATAAGTTGAAAACTTGTTTTTTAGGACTGCTTGTTTGCACGAGAACCTGAAATACATGTCCACTAAACAGCGAATTAGAGTTCTACTGCACTTCTATGACGCTAGATAAAATGGTTTTCATTGATGCGATGAAAATAGCAAATAGGTCCAATAGCATTTTAGAGGAACAGTTTACCTGTACATAGGCTGTAGCTACGGCTTGTTATCCAACCAAACAATTTGAAATATCGTCGTAGTAATGCATACATTACTTTAGTGACTACACATGTTTTTTTTTTTTTCAAGCATTAAGCTGTTGTTGAGTTCCAGTGAAAATGTTTTAACATAAGACCGCCGTTCGGTGTTACATTTTGTCTTTTGAGGGACCTGGCAAATGTTACTACAACAAGACAAACACGTTTGATGGCTGTTTGTTGATTCCTATTAAAAATAATAATAATAAATTAATTAATAGACGCATATAGGCGTTGTAAAAAATTATGTTCTTCCTCGAATTGTAGAATGGCACTGACGTAATTAAAATGTTAGTCAAAATGCTTATTCCATGTTATTTCATGTTACTATACGTAACCAAGCTACGGCCCGTTCTAAGGGATCACACTTATTATTTTCTTTCGTGCATACTGTAAAAGGTGTTTGAACATGCGGCCCTTACTGGAACAAACGTGCGGTCGTTATTCTTACAGTTTGTGCGATAACATTAAAATTCTCACCGAAAACCCCCATAATCATAAAATCTTCATATCAAGTACCTTGTATACAATGACGTCATGCCGTAAAGAAAGAAAGAAAGAAAGAAAAAAAAACTAGAACGACGTTCACGTCAACAAAAGTTAACACACAGAATTTATACCATAGGAAGATAAGATTAGTTCTAGTAACACTACGTAATCAAACTATGGCCCCGTCCTGAGAATTTCAAACAACACGCGCACTCAACTGTTTAGATGGGAGTTTCGCTGTTTTAAAACAGCTTCCGACCGATTCGACAATGTCTTCGGAACAGCTAGGAGAGTAGGAATTTATGCAAAAACGTAAATTAAATCACGCTAGAGTTTTGTTTTTGTTTAATGTTTAGACTATATGCAGCCTCACAAACTACAGTGCTGAATATGAAGAGTCTTAATAAAACCGAGTCTCCATATTTTCGTTCTTTGTGTGTTCTTTCTAACCAAAGGCAACCTTTTTATATATTTTTTTACAGTGCAACCCCTCTACAACAGTCACCCTTGGGAAGACACAAAACTAGCTGTTGTTGGTAGTTGGCTGTTATAAAGAGGATAAATATATAGTAAACATCACTTTGGGAAATCAGCATAGCAGTTGTTGTAGGGAGGTGGCTGTTGTTGAGCGGTCACCACCCATGGAAGTTTCACTGTATTTATATGTATCGTTTTGTCGGATTCTGGGGACAAAATGGACCGCGCCATGCGAAAACGTGTATTCGGGCATATGCGGACAGCGAAGGCCCAGATCAGCCTGCGCATCCGTGCAGTCTGATCAGGGCCTTTGCTGTCCGCTGCCAGTATCACTGAATACTATTGAATGTATCAATGGAGAGCGAAGCCCCAAATGAGACATTGCGCATGCGCAGGATGATGTGAATTCGCACTGTGCGCATGCTCGAAGACATTTTATCGCTTGGCGCGGACCAAATCATGTAAGTATTGTAAGTTGTGCCTAGGAAATGCGTGTCTACGAGGCAGATGTCAATAGCGAAAGCCTAGCTCAAACTGAGCATCTTCCAAGTCTTATCAGATCATTGCTTATCATTTATTTTACAACACTGCAGCTGGTGTTAGTGCCGTGTGGCGGCGATAGAACGTCTCCCCGTACATCACCATAGTGCAGATTATATTTTATTTCCTTTGGGATCATTGGGCCCATTGTGGTATATTTGAAAATGGAGTTCTGCTCATGTATACGCTAGAGGGCGTAAGCAGTGCTGCAAACTTCATTACTGCTTATGAAGAGTCTCAATAAAACCGAGACTCCCATTTTCTAGTCTGTAGTGTGTTCTTTGTTTCCAAAGGCAATCGTTTTGACGTTTGTTGTTCATTAATGCATTCAATAATATCAAATCATTCTGTTGGCAGACGACAATTGTCTGATCCAGCTATCCCTATCTTGCCTGATCTATAAAATATGCCCCGAACACCTCTTTACAAATTTCGTTTTTTTTTTTTTTTGTTTTTTTTTTCATGTGTTCAGTGTTTCCTTATTGATTTTATTTACCCATGGCCTAGAACAGATTCGACAAAACATGGTCCGGAACTCAATATTCTTGTTTCGGCTAAGTATGCCTCAGTCAGTGACAATCATATGAATTTTGAAATATGCCAAAATTGTCTCAATGATCACAAATCGCCCTACACTGTAGCTAAGTTACTTAGAAAAAAAAGCCACGATTACGAAGCACAACCTTTCGAAGGTTCCGAACAAAAGGAGATCTGAAACTGACAATGATAAAACAAAACAGCACATCTACAATAATCGACAGATGAACACAGACGAATTGTAACAGAGGAACCGTATTGGCACCATCAGCAGAACTGCTGCTTTGAGTTAGTAGTAGCCCTTTCACCCCTGAGTTTACGAAATGGACATTTTCCATCTTTAAACTTGGTCACATCCAATGTTTTAAATGGGGCTTCAGTCAAAAATCAATAACAGACTGGCAATCAGTGCAGATCAAGATGAGACGGCGTCTCATCTGGATCTGCACTATTTTGTAAAGGTATACGTATAGGTCTGCAGGGCTAAAGGGTTAAAATAGTTTTCAGCACTGTGAGTGTGTTCATTGCTCCAAAAGGCCACTACAGCGGGTGTTAGTGCCTTGTAGCGGCTTTCAAATGTCCCCCCTCCACCCCGTACTTTGCTATTGTGTAGGTTATATTTTCTGGTCCTTTGTTATTACTGTGCCTATTCAGTTTGTTTATACTCCCCTATGGTGTCACTGTTGACTTATAATCTATCAATTCTTGGACATCTGCTTTTATGTTGTGTTTTTTTTTCAGTCAGTGCAACATCACTCTTAATTCTGATGCAGTTCAGAATTATACGTAAGAAGTCAAAGTGTTTGATCAGGCCATCTTAATTAATAAGTAAATATTTACAGCAAACACACTCGAAAATCAAAGTTATAATATAGGAATGCACAAGATAGTGTGGAAATAACCAAAAAACAAAACAAAAAAAAAAGAAAAAAAAAAAAAACAACAACAAAAAAACAAACAAAAAAAACAAACAAACAAACAAAAAAAAAACAAAAAAAAAACACAAACAACAAGAAAAAACACACACAAAAAAAACAAACAAAAAAAAAACAAAAACAAAACAAAGATACTAAAGGGAATGAATATAGCTTCAAATGAAATAAATCTGACATAGATATATCAGTCTCCTCATTGGGAGCTACTCTTAAAAAGAAAAAGAATTATCTATTTTTAGAGTACATTCTTTGCTTTAAAGACATAGAAACAGAACATGTCTCGGTCATTAGTCTAATCATTGATAAGAGTAGGCACAACAAACCCTAATATACATGTACTGTCAATAAACAACAAGCTGGCAGAGGCCCGAAAGGCATTACGAAAACACGCCTATTCAAATATATAGAAAATTTCACCTCCAAAAACTGAAATTTTCAGATAAAAATAAACAAAAAAAAACTCATATTTTTCATATTTCTGTTCAATACATAGATTGTGGGCCCGCGTTAGAACCGCCTCGACCTCGACGAGGCGGTTCTAACGCGTACCAACAATCTATGTTTTTGAGCAGACATAAGAAAAATAATGTGTACCCTGTAAACCCCAGTTTTACTACATAAAAGTGGGGTTTGAGGGGGGGGGGGGTCAAAATTATATAGGCATGTTTTCGTGATGGGGAATTAAGTACTGGCTTATTTATCTGTTCTATAGGTAATATTCCCTCTAAAATATTTATAATCATCGGAAGGCCTCTTTACCACCCCCCCCCCCCCCCCTCACCGACTTGGGATCGCATGATCACTTCTTTATGGCAGGCATTTTATGTCTCTGGCATAGCGCTTAGGTAGGGTAATAAAATCTTAGAAAGTGGTACCACTTTTAGTCTCATTTTAATCATCACGAAAACATGCCTATATAATTTTGACCCCCTTAAACCCCACTTTTATAAAGTAAAACTGGGGTTTGCAGGGGTGTACATTATTTTTGGTATTTCTGCTAAAAACATAGATTGTGGGTACTCGTTAGAACCGCCTCGGCGAGGCGGTTCTAACGAGTACCCACAATCTATGTTTTGAGCAGAAATATGAAAAATATCAGAACATTTTATCTGAAAATTTTCATTTTTTTGGTGGTAAAATTTACAGTATATTTGAATAGGTATGTTTTCGTAATGTATGTCTTTAAAGGTTACTAACGAAGCTAATTTTGGTATAACGAAAATCACAGGATCTATACTTTTGTTTCAAACTTATTTTCCCAGCCTGGTGTTTTTATTTTTATTTTTTTTTTCGTAAAATTAATTAGAATAAGTGTTCTGATACTCTAAGTTTCATGAACTAATTTATGCTGTCACTTAGGTTCTGAATAATTTGCGCACTCATTATGAAATGTAAAAATACACAAACATACAAAATTACCAAAATAATTCAAAGGTAATTAGATATAATCACTATTTAATTGATAACATTTTTACCTCCCTTGACCTAACTTTGCAACGTAGCCTGGTTAGAAAAAATACGTACTTAGATAATAATTTCTCCTATAATATTTCACAGTCCTCAGACGCATTTTATAGCAAATTAGTGCAGCTTAATTTCATTTGGAAATAGTATTATCAGACAACAGAAAGTAACATTATGCTAAAATTAGCTCTGTTAGCAATCTTTTAGAGCAGTCCCTACTTCTGAAAATTTCAAATACTGGAGAAGTCATAAGTAAAATTTTCTCACTTTCGGTCTCAAGTACACAAAATACGGGTGCCTCAAAATATGCCCACATTGTTTCATTCTATAGCTAATAGTGGTCTTTTATTTGCGAATGTGTCAACATCAGATTATGTCATCACATCAAAATGTTTTGAGCTGTGAGAAATAGATTGAGGTACAATAATTGAGTTAGTTTTGACACCCAAACCATTTTGTGCATGATACTTAAATGACATGGTAAGGTCATCTTGAATATTTTGTAGCGATGTTCAATTGTGAAGAAGAAGCTGTATTCTAATTACCGCTACGTGTAAAGCTACAATCTGACACCTTTTTGAGCAATCTAATACTCAACCCCAGGGTACACAGCACGAAAATCACATGCGCTTTTGTACATTTCTCTTGAACATTAATCAGCCTCTCCAAGAGTTACATTTTCCGGCAGCCGCGTTCCAAGTTGATGATGGTGTTCGGCCAAGGCACGGAGAAAATGTCCTGAGGCAACGAATTAACAAAAGAATTGGAACACAATAGCTCAGAGTGGGCTCTGCTAATTGACAGTTACTATGAAATGAACAGCGTGAAATTTACACTAGAATAGAACAGTTCAGAGTCTTTGCTCTTTTGACAATTGAAACGAACATCCTTCGCGCTTACAGGATAAAAGCAAAACTATAATGATGTTTGAAAAGCAGTTGTAGCGCTTTACAAGCTAAATAGTTCGATAAAGACCGCGGTATTATATTGTTATTTTGCAATTGTAAATGTCAAATTTCACAAATATCAACCACCGGATCTATCGGTGTAAACAGCACCGTTGCAATATGACCTCGTATAATACTGTGTTACAAGGTGTGTCAAATCTGGAAACATTTAGTAGCAATAGTTGTTTATTGCTTACCGCCAAAATAATCAATCGGCATTTTTGCAATTATTTATATTTTGCTAGTACTAAGATGCTTTAGGGAACCTCTACGGAGTGCAAGTAATCGCATTGGGTGGAACTGTATCTGAATTGAGGTCGAGAGTTGAGTACCTATAACAAATATATTAAAGTATACAACATATTACGAAACCACGCCTATTCAAATATATTGAAAATTTCACCACCAAAAACTGAAAGTTTTCAGATAAAAAATTCTGATTTTTTTTCCATATATTTGCTCAAAACATAGATTGTAGGCACTCGTTAGAACCGCCTCGCCGAGGCGGTTCTAACGAGTACTATTAATCTATGTTTTTTGAGCAGAAACAAGAAAATAATGTATACCCCCGTAAACCCCTGTTTTACTATATAAAGGTGGTGTTTAAGGGGGTCAGAATTATATAGGTATGTTTTGGTGATGACTTCCTCCAACAGTGTTATTGTTGACATTTTAGGGCGATGTTTCTATTGTGGTTACCTTTTGATTGTTCTTTCAGTATTTCATTATGTGCCCCCAAACTATAAATGAAAATAATAGATTTAGGGTATACATTATTAAGCGACTGTTCGGAAATGTTTCGGTTCTTATATTATGTAAAGATGCGCAGGAAATCCTACTATCACGAAGCACAGCCTAACCGAGACACCAAAGGATGGAGAGATTAGGAACAAATAAGGACACCACAAACGCCACATATGAAAAAAAAGGTAAGAGAAAAGTCCAGAGAGTGCCACAATCACAAAAAGAGGTAAGAGAAAAGTCCAGGGAGTGCCACAATCACAAACTGCAGCCCTTCCCATACACCAAGAGGAAGAGGAAACAGACATAACCAAACACGCGCAAATCAAACAAACGTACGAAAAACACTAAGATTAGCTCTCTCTTCCCCAAGCGAGCTAATCGCAATGCTAAAAATGACTGAAAACACACAAGAACAAAATAACACAAGGTAAGACATAAAACAAATCGCCTCGTAGAATAAACCACAAAGCAACAAAGAGTAAGAATAACACCGGGACCACCGCCTTAGAACGGTCAGTAGAATAAACCACCGGGGGGAGGCGGAGGGCGGGAAGCGGGGGAGTGTTCAAAGCACTTTTACAGCTAGCCAACTTCACCCTGGGTCCCGATGCTTCTCTTAATACAGAAGTACATAAAAATTTAGTTCGCATAAAGGCTCCCAACTCAGTCAATGCATCAAGGCGAAAACATAAAAATCAAATTAATCAATGATAAACAAAGACGAGTACTCATGGCTAATTCTACTGTATGCCAGAGTAAATGAAAACCAATAGTTGAATCACGGAGGGCCAAGCCAAAACCATATCGTCAGGCCGCAACCCACAGGTTAAAATTTTACGAAGAGGCCGTCATTGAGTCTGAGGCCCGAACCTCCGTCGTGCAGTTAAAGAGTGAAGCATAGCCATGAACAATGCTTGGGTTGACAAATACGCACAAAGAGGAACTGCCTTGGAACAGACAGTAGTAACACTACTGGAGGCTTAAACTAGTTTTGCTCGCACGAAACCTCGCCCTAATTCTGATGCAGTTCCCAATTACAAATATATATTTGGTCAGCCAAGAGGACCTCTACCTCATCTGTGAAACTTCACAATCAAACCCATATTTTCACACAAGGTTTTGCGCGAGTAAAACTAGTTTAAGCAGCCCTCCCCCCCCGCCTCCCCTTCCCCTTAGTAGTTTTCCTACTGACCGTGCCAAGGCGGTTCCTCTGTTGCAGTTCTTCTGGCGTTTGTGGTGTCCTGTTTTGTTTCTCATCTCTCCTTCCTTTGTTGCCTCGGGAGGGCTGTGCTATGTGATTGCGGCATTTTATATCATCACTGCAAAATGAATCAGTGAAGCCGAGCAGAAACGTGCACAGCGGAAAGCCAGCGCTAAGGCATCATCAACAGAGCTTTCTTCCTCAGACCTCTCTTGTTTTATCTGCAACAGGCAGTTTAGAGCTAAGATTGGTCTCATCAGCCATCTTAGAACACACAAATAATAACACATCACACAGTTGATTAGGATTGGTCATTGTCAGTAATGACAGACGAACAATATCTTCACTTATATTTATACTAACGTTTGACCAATAAATTGTTTCGGAAAGCATGTGATATCATGATATGATTTGACACTATACCTACAGACTTGCGCAGTAGTAACACAACATATATGTAAGTTTTTCAAATTTGACATTTAAGAATAAGGTTGTGCATCCAACATAGTGACCATTTTTCACACACTATTATAATTAATCCTTGCCGTTTTCTGTAACCGTCAATGCTTGACACCGATGGTATGATTTGGATACACTCTACACGAAAGTATAAGGGTATAAAATCATAACATCGGTAGCAAACATGTTATACGGTGCGAGTGTCTGTCCGTCCATCCCTCTGTCAAAGCTTCGTTTCCGTTCTCAAAAGAGTACTTTTTATACATTTTCTTGAAATTTTTCGGTTGACATTGATATTTGGGAGGAGTGGTGTTGGTTGTAGATGGGGAAATTTCGTTAAATCTCAAGACATTTGTCTCTTAGCTGACATCACATTTCGTTTCAATATCTTGAGACCAAATAAATGAATTTTGATATTGACTATCTTGGTTTGGAAAGATAATGGGTCAGTTTTCATCAATTTTATAGCATTTGATTGATGTCAAAATTAAGTTTTTGCTTAATACCTTGAAAAACAAGTTATGGAGTTTGTACACAATAATATTTAAAAGAAAATAGTGTTAGATAGAAAATGGGCCAATTATAATACTTTTCAAAATTGTGATTTGGCTTAAAATCTTGAGAAAGTTACATCCGTATTGCCCGCAGTTGCGTGGTAGCATGCAATGTCTGCTATGCAATTATTATAATAGTATTTTATACATTGCATTTTTGTTCGCTTGCAAGTAACTGTCTTAGCGTATCAAAAGTGATACAATGTATTTGGTATACATAAGAAAATAATTATAACTCTATGCCATTGCGGAGTTGTATCTACATCCTTGCCATTTCCATGGAAAAATGTCGGTTTTCACATGGCGACCCACAATAATGAACACCTGCAATAAAAGATCAGACCAAAAAGGAAAAAAATATTTCCTCGAACTTAATGTGAGGCACGAAGAAATTATCAGAGCAAACATGTAATTCATCAATAAAACACAACAGTCGAGCAACTTAATTTGAAATCTGAACACCAATAATTCCAATTCATGGTACTGTAAGGTTTCTCATTCTTTTATCAGGTAGCAAATAAAACCAGGCAGTCTCTGGAGATTTGCCATTACTGGAACGTCTACGACAGACATCAGAGCTGATTGTCTGGAACAATCATTAATGTAATATTATTGACATAGGGCCAGCATAATTGATGTTGAACGCATAAAAATAGCCCTTATGTCATACGCATGTAGCAAAGGTACTGAAAGGCCCGCGCATGTGTGCAACCTGTTCAGAACTTTCTGTGACCGTCATTATGGTCTACCGTGTCAAATGCTTCTCTAAGCGGGCAACGAAGACTCTGATCAGCCTGCGCAGACGCGCAGGCTGATCTGATCCTCCGTTGCCCGCATATAGCATAAGGGTCATTTTTTTATGTTGCTCATCAATTATAATAACGGCTGACATGGGTTCGCATTTCTAAGCCGTTTAGATAATTTTAGTGTGATATCCGCGCATTGGACTAATTATCTCTTTTGTTGGACACCTGCAAAATGGGACTAAGCATTTTTTGTTTTCTTCAAGATAAGAGGAGAAAAAAGGGAATGGTGGACCATTACATTGTCTGTGGATGAATACAATACGCGCATTTTATGAATAAACAGTGAAATGAAAGTCAGCCTTCGGACTTACAGGAGCATGTAAGGGCATGGCATTTAAGCTACAGGCTACCATTAATTTTCTTATTTCTATATTTCAAACTAGGAATCGGATTTATAGGTTATGTACTACTGACGCAGATCTTGTTGGATGTCACGGACGGTGTAAGGACAATGATATCTTTTCTATTTTCATATTCAAAGCAATCACCCAAAATATACAACCCTGGTGATATCTGCTGTAAATTGGCTGAATTATTCATGTTGACTAAATCTGATATCAAAGCAGGCAAAATAAACTTTAGAAACACAATTTTGGAACTATTTAATTTGAAACTATATTCCTACTAACCAATCCGGTGCTATGTAACAATTAGGAGTCCGTGACCTAAGTCGATTTGTAAAGCATCACGAAAACACGCCTATATAATTTTGACCCTCTTAAACCCCACTTTTATATAGTAAAACTGGGGTTTACAGGGGAATACATTATTTTTCTGATTTCTGCTCAAAAACATAGATTGTGGGTATACGTTAGAATCGTCTCGGCGAGGCGGTTTTGACGAGTACCCACAATCTATGTTTTAAGCAGGAATATGAAAAATATCACAATTTTTATCTGAAAACGTTTAGTTTTTGGTGGTAAAATTTTCAGTATATTTGAATAGGCGTGTTTACGTAATGGATTCGGTACTGCCGTATTCTCCCACATTTTCGTACACATTAACTCCTCAAGATGCTCGTCTAACATCTGAACAATACTTTTAATAATAATTTCATTTTATTACCTTTACTACGTGTTGGTATATTTAAAACCTGTTAGGTGAGTGGCCACCGTTGTGGGCCCTGATCAAATGCCGCATATATTAGCAATCGCTCACCATGCACGTATTCTAAGCTTTAAAGTGCCTTTTAAAATTGCTATATCGAATATATTTTCATTTTATACAGCGAAAAAAAGGCTTATGAAGAGTGTCAATAAAACCTAGACTGCCATTTTCTAGTCCGTAGTGTGCTCTTTGTTTCCAACGGCAATCTTTTTTGACGTTTATTTTACTACACTGCAGCTGATGTAAGTGCCGTGTAGCGGCGGTAGAACGTCTACCCGTACATCGCCATAGGACATACTATATTCAATTTCCTTTAGGATCGCTGGGCCCTTTGTGGTATATTTGAAAATGGAGTTCTGCTCAGGTATACGCTAGAGGGCGTAAGCAGTGTTGCGAACTTCAGTTCTGCTTATGAAGAGTCTCAATAAAACCGAGACTCCCTTTTTCTAGTCCGCAGTGTGTTCTTAGTTTCCAAAGGCAATCTTATTGACGTTTATTGATATTGGCTGTCTAGTTAAATGAAATGTCAATAAAAGCTAAAGGCTTGACTTTGAAAACAAAGAACACACAGAATCTGAAACTCGGTGTCTTATTTCTTTGAAAATCTGTTTTACTTGTGCTTCGTTGGTGAATGATTAGGTCCCTACACACTTTCTGGTATGTTCATTGGAATTGTGTTTTTGTTAAATATTATCTTATCCCAAGTTGTTTATACAACGGACGATTCCAACGTAGAAATATTTGTGCAGTTCCTCAATGTTTGTGAAGTCGTTCGTGTCTCCGTTCTGCATACTTCTAGTGACCACGGGTGTTTCTGCAAATGAACATACGAGAGAAATTAAAAAAAAAACAACAACAAAAAACAATGCTAACTTCAAGAAAGAAAGATATTTCATACATATTTTTTTTAACTTTGATACATGTCAGAATATGGGTCAGACTATTTAGGATAAATAACGTAACGGTAACTGAACACTACAATTGCATGATCACTTAGTCAAATTGCTTTGAGAGCTGAAAAGTGCGGTCGGCTTTGTGTACAAACGGTAAATATCGTAAATAAATAATACGGTAAATTGATAGATCTATGACGAGTTAGGTCGTTTTGTTATATTTTGATGTACAGTTGTCTCCCGGGACTAGGACCATATAAAGACTGATTAAGTAAATGTTTGATTATAAATTAACTACTCTTTAGAAACAGTATCATTGACATGTGCGTCCCTTCAATATAGCTATCCGTTTCATGTGATAAGATTACTTGCTGTTCAATATATATTTGTTCAAATTGTGATCAGTGATGTGGAAATTCCTACGCAATGCCAAGTGTGAACCGTGAATTCCACGCCGGATTGATTATTTGTTTGTTTGTGTTGAGGTTTTACGGCTCAGTCAACCAAATGGGATCATGTCGAGCGCGGTCAGTTCACCTAACCACACTTTAACTGCGCCGGCTTAGTCCTCTAAGCGGTTAACCAGTATTGTGCACATTATTTCGCCAGAAACTTTCAACTGTCCTTATTAAATCAGCAGAAATGAGAGAATGACCGAAGAAACAAATCTCCACGAAAGAATGCAGAATTCCGCGCTGACATCCGAGCTTGTTGATCTTGTCATATTCATCGCCAACATTATTTGACACAAAACAAGAGAATTACCTAACATCGATGGCATGGTCGAGGATTCCGTTTGCGATATACAGCAGGAATTCAGTTGTCCTAAACACGTTTTTAAACGTTAGATATTAAAACAAAAGGTAAGAGAAAAGTCCAGGGAGTGCCACAATCACAAACCGCAGCCCTTCCCAGACACCAAGAGGAAGAGGAAACCGACAAATCCAAACAAGCACAAATCGAACAAACGTACGAACCCGACATACCCTGTCTTAGCAAACAGTGTAGAGCTGAAGAAGCCAACTGATCTGGATCTGCACTGTTTGTCATTAAATATGTGAATTTCTATCAAAAACCCGGATCAAGTAATCTGATTGGCTGGAAATTAGACGTGGGCGTGGCATCTTAATTTATTCAGCATGACAAGTGTTAATTGAAATGGACACCTTGGAGCTTTTCTACAATTTTGCACAACATAACGTTTGAGACGTCCGATTTACTTTCCTGCACCACAAGTCCCGTATGAAATCTACCAAAAATCCGAAAGAATTTGCTCCCCTTGAACATGTGTCTACTCTAAAAGAAAATAATTTGATCCTCTTGGGAGTCAGTTCTTTCCTTTTAGAATAGATCCCGTTTAAGAAGGATGTATAACAAGTTTGCCAGAGTTGTTTCCAGTTGAGTTGCGCATAACCTCGGGACCAGTACAACTACATGTATTACAAAAGGAGAATATTCAACACGCATTATTGATATACACGAATAATTTTAATTTAAGTATCTGTCGCAAATCATAATTACATAATTCAAACATAGTTAAGGTATCTTGCAAGCAAATCTCAATCCGATAATAATAATAATAATAATAATAATAATAATGTCTTTATTTAAAGAGGATGACATATTTAGTAACAATACTAATCTAACATATGGTCCTCATTATAAAACAAACAAAACAAATAAAATATATACATTATGTACAGTTCAAAATCTAAAATCATGTACATTATATTAAAATGTCCAGGAGACCAAAACAGTGTCTGAGAGTAAATATTATGAGGATCAGTCATTAAAAAGTCACAGGACTGAGCAATTGAGATAAGACAATGTCTATAGGTAGAAAAATTCTGAAACGCTGAAAACAGCTTGATAAATAAAATTGAATATTTAAATCATTGTTTAGAATCTAATAATATTAAAAGGATTGTCAATATGGTAAAAACGTTAAATTAAATTAATGGGGTGTGCATATAATGTGGGCTGTGTAGATGAAACAGTGCTTCTAAAACTACATTAATCTGCTTCATACAATGCGCCTCCGAGAGTGTGAGTCGGCAAGCTGTCTGATTGGGGAGAGTCCTACCAGGGTCGTTACCGACACACGCCCTCGAAAAGATTTCGTTAAAGCTTATTTTATGACTAGCCGTAAATAACGCATATGACAACCCCATTTGACATGCTTTTGAATTAAAATTAGTTCTTGATATCATTTATGGTTGAAATTTGCGTATTTAGAACGAGAATGCTAAAAATGCATGTACCATAGTAGCTCAGTTGCTCATCACAGTCATTTGTATTCAATACAGTTAAGGTTTCAAACACTTGTTAAAACACACTTATCATAGATTCATGTTTATGATTGCACTGAATATTTCAAAACTAATTTCTAGTTTCACTGAAAATTGAATACAGCAGATCTGGCCAGCAAAAGCAGATTTATATGTCATGTAATATATAGATTTTTTTTTTGTTTAGTTTTCAAACCAATAAATGCCTGCAGTTTGACACACTATCTGAGAATGTTCAAGCGTACAATCCGACAAATAAATAGACGAACAAAAACAACCAGCCGCGCCATCCATAACATGCTTAGGTGATACACAAAGCATGAGATGGATGGGACGACAGTTTTACATGTGCATGAAAAATAAAGTTTTTGGTAAGTGACAATTTTTAGGAAATTAAATTAGTTGGTTAGGAGATATGTTTTAACCTTTTGTTTGAAACTACTTAATGACGATGCAGTTCTAATTTCAATTGGTAGTGCATTCCATTGTTTGGCTCCCTGTATGGTGAATGAGCGGTCATAATAACAAGTTCTGGCATAAGGAATTCTTAGTAGGTCGTTTTCTACTGATCGCAAACTTCGACTATGCGTTTCAGAAACCTTGCTAAAAAGGCCTGTCATGTATTCCGGTGCCAAACCTTTAAGGGACTTATACATCATAATGCAAGTATGATACTGGATACGTTTTGGAACAGACAACCATTTTAATTCCTTAAACATTGATTGTGATGGTAACATTATGTCTGCCTGGAGTATTATACGGGCAGCGCGTTTTTGCAGTTTTAGAAGTCTGTGTATGTTAGATGCAGAACAGCGTCCCCATACCAAACACCCATAGTCAAACAGAGGAAGAATATATGAATTATAGTATTGATTCAGGCTGGCTTTTCCTATATATTTTGATAGAAGTTTGAGCAATGTTATTCTTCTAGAAATATTTAAGGAAACAACGTCTACTTGTCTATCCCAATTTAGTGTTTTGTCGATCATTACACCAAGCAATTTCTGGTTTTCAACCTCCTTAATGATTTCGGTGTCAATATATATTTCTATAGATTCAGCGATGAACGGAAGGACAGCTAATGCATAACGTTTACGTCTATATCGGCGCAGTATAACGCAAGTCTAGGTTTCAAAGATAAGTCGATTGGCGCAATCAGTAGTAATAAATGAAACTCGGTGATTTCATTTACATTTCATGAGGTATTATAGTTAAATGGATGTTCACAGAGGCACTGACTAGTTAAATCTATTGTACTTTAACTATCAGTCACAGTTTGACATTATGTTTCTTACAACATTTCTTTAGCACACGATAATTTCATGCATGTCCGAAACATCACGAAAACATACCTATATAATTTTGACCCCCTTAAACCCCACTTTTATATAGTAAAACTGGGGTTTACAGGGGTATACATTATTTTATTTATTTCTGCTCAAAGCCATAGATTGTGGGTACTCGTTAGAACCGCCTCGATGAGGCGGTTCTAACGAGTACCCACAATCTAAGGCTTTGAGCAGAAATATGAAAAATATCAGAATTTTTATCTGAAAATTTTCATTTCTTCGTGGTAAATTTTCAGTATATTTGAATAGGCATGTTTTCGTAATGATCTTTACATAGCCAAAAGTTACATATAATGCATGTGCTTCATTTAGTTATTGATTTAAAAACCCTTTACAATTTGAGGTGAGTCAGCTCATACCATTAATGTAACTTATTGGCAAGAATACGGTCTGTTTGCTGATCGAAGTCTTTAAGTATCTGATTTAACCCTTAAAGCGCTATTCACAGCTGCAGCAAATGTTATTTTTGATTTTCATACATTTTTCAAAGGCAACAAGGCTTGACATTTCATGTGAATCGCCTGCTTGGTAGACGACTCACATGAAAAGCCAAGTCTTATTTTCTCTGAAAAATAATGCAAAACCTGCATGTCGTCTGCTATAACTTTTGCTTAGCGCTTTAAGAGTTAATAACTCTGTATTGGATAGCACATTGGTGTCAGAATACAATTATCGTCAACCTCATAATAAACGGTGATTGTATTTGTTATCGGAAGTGTTTAAGGTCTTCTGTTTTATGGAAATGCAGTGAATCGAAAAGCCACTGTCAAGCTTCCTATCTGATTGTTTTGGTTATTTTTCTGATCTGTTTAGTCTTCATAAAGCAATTTTGATAAAACTTTCGTCTGAATTTAAATCATACGAACTTGTTAATTACAACCCAACTTTTGAAGGGTAAACTAAGTTATTATTGGTTATTTAATTTTGTTACAGATGTACGGTCGAGCTGGTAAAGCTGTAGGCCGACCAAACTAACCTGTCGATTTGACATTTCTATTATAATATTTATAAGTACAGGTTTATCGCGCAAACAGGTATTACCTATGCAGGTGAGCAAACAGCTGTTTCTCGTGGAATAAAGAATTTTTTTATACAAGTCATGCATAAATTGTACAGTAGACAGATTTCAATGAATATTACATGTAAAGGTCAAAGCGACAAGTCAGTTTCGCATATACCGAAGATGAAGTCTCCAGGTATTGCCTACTTGTCCCGAAATTACACAACTTTTTTCATGCTCAGTTCAGCTGAGTACGAAATTTTATCTGCTAATAAATATAAAAATGCCAACAATAGTTGGCGTTTTCATATTTATTAGCAGATAAATTTTCATGCTCAGCTATGTTTAGGAAGAAAGACTTTGCAAATGTGTGTATTTTGAGATTTATTAGCAGGACAAATTTCATGCTCAGCTGAGTTGAGCATGAAAAAAACAAAAAAAAAAAAAAAAAAACAAAAAAAAAAAAAAAACTTTGGGGCCTGATGAGAGTCAGCTCTGTACGTTATTACAGTATAAGAGTACAGATGGCGTGTTTGGGAAAGCAACATACTTTGGTCGGACTGGGTGGCTGCACAAGTGAACTAGGTCTGCACAGACAGCGCTAAGGTAAGCACACATCAAGTTGTCAACATACTGGAAAAACATGGGCATATGAAGCTGAGTTTTATGGTGAAAACGTATGACAATCGGTTGAGAAGTAAACAAAAGTTATTGTATTTTGGAGATGTAGAAAATGCTATCAAGGAAGCCGTCATTTTGTGAGTGTTTTTGATGTCATAACCACCTAATTAAGAAAGCAAAAAATCAATAAATCGCACCTGAAACAATATATTTTTGCTATATATCTGTAAATGTGCATATGTACATGTACTGTCAACAAGATCATATATGTAGCATATCCCTTTTAACAGGCCGCTTTTACTTGTGTCTTACAAAAATTAAATAGCTCATTAAATAATCAAAATCACGGCATTCTAGCTAACGGTTGTAAAAACTTTAAACTACAACATAATTCATGTCTTAACGGAGTGTGATCAAATTTGCGCTAAAATGCTTGCTATCATAAGCTGACTATGTAAGATGTACATTGATTTTACAGGACCTTTCTCTTTATGACAGGATACACTTTGCAAGTTTTTCGCCATTTTCTACAAGAGGAACAATCTTGACAACGTTACATTCCTCGAAAGGTACCCACCCATTCCACTTTAGCTGATTATACCATTGTTTGCTCACGAACTAGGTCACAGCGCGAATGCGCAGGCTGATCTGACTCTTCGCTGGGTGCACATGTCCAAAGGTACGTTTTCTGACCTTGCGTCTCTTATTAAAACCATGCATCATCATTTTGCGCATTTCTCTTGTATTTCCTGGAAACACATTAACAAATAAAAACATAAAAACAACACAGTTTTCGAAAAAAGGAATTTGAAGCAAACTGATACGTTTTCAAGGGAGAGAATACCTTCAAAATCTGAAGAGATATATACTCTTAAAGGAAAAAAAAATATTTCTTGGAAGCAAATTCTTTTCTTTTAGAGTAGATTCATTTTTTAAACGGAACTCGGTGCGCAGGAAAACAAACCGGGTGTCGCAAGAGTTGTCTCTGTTGTAAAAACTGGCAGTAAATCGACCACGTGTATCCAGTCATGTGACACGCAAGCTCACAAGCGCATCAAAGCTATATGTATATGAGCGCCGCAGTGTGATAAAATGTTATACATTACCACATGTGCTCACAACAAAATTTGGATCCGCCTGCGCATGCGCACGCGCACGTGACTTTATTTTTCGCTGTTCGTTTGTAGAAGCATTGCATCCTTGATTTATCCACAAAACGCCAAGGAAACACTCTGCTGAGACGGTGTAGATGCACAAGACGATCAAAGTGTCTGATGGGCACGCATGCTATATAATGCGCAACATAGGAAAACGGCCCTTATTCTATTTGCGAACAGCGAAAGCAGATGCGCATGCGCATACATGCAGTCTGCGCTGGACAGTCTTTGTTTGTCAACATATACTACAGTGTCGATTGATTTTGTCAGCGGACAACGAAGGCCCAGATCAGCCTGCGCGAATGCGCAGGCTTATCAGGGCCTACGTTGCCCGCAAATCGTATCAGGGCCCTTTTCGTGCGTTTTGCATCATGTGGTACATTCACTCTCGTTGTGGCTCATTTTTGCTTTGTAAAACAATGTAGTAAATATAGAACTAAATGCAGCATAATAAACAGCCCACACAGCTACCCTTTCCCCTCATCACATCAACATTGTCTGTAAAAGTTTCAATTAATTTCCTAATGAGATAATGGAAATTTTATTGGAAATGTGTTCGGCACAATATGTTATAGTTCACTTAGTTAGAAACTTGTAGTGCATCAATCTTGTACATTTCTGTTTAGCGCGTGCAATGCAAAATTAAAGTTCCGGTAATTACCACATTTACCATAATTAACCGGACACTCGATTCCTTACCATAGTTGTTCTAAAATATGAACTGTTGATGTGTAAAATTCTTGGATGAGTGGCAGAGTGGACACAGATCGGACGCCGCATTTTGTGGCGGCTGATCTAGGTCTACACTGTTTGCTCAAGCCTGTCTGTCCGAATACGTGTGTTAAATACGGTAAAATGCAAGACTTAGTATAAAAAATGCTCTCAGGAAACTATAGCAATAGTTGTACGGCAAGACAAATTAAAATGCCAAAGCTCAAAATAAGAAGAGAATTTTTATTAATATTCTACTGATTTTTCCATAAACACATTTTGTGATACCCATTAGAATTGCATAGATGAAGAGAAACTAATAAATACTAATAACAGATGCTTTGGTGGAAATGTAAGGAAATTATAAACATTTTACCAAAAAAAGCTTTAATTCCTAGACTTGTGAAAATGCTATCATAAAATGTTAAAGTGTGACGCTATTAGAGACAATGCGGAAAACAGTAAGAAGATTGTGAGGTGTGATATTTTGGGTTGATTGTTTACAATCGTTCTTGAAATTCCTATGTTAAAATTAATATTCCTTAAGGCTGTTGTCCACGTGATCATCCCTGACCAATGGCATCAAACCGCGCGTTTGTACGAAATCTAGGTAACGTTTATTTATAGCCGTGCTATTCTTGTCGCTGTGACGTCACAGTGCCGTGTAAAGAGGGTTATCTGTACAACCGGGACTGAGCATTGGCAAACAGTGCATAATAAACTGAATAAACTCCCCACAAACTGTATATTTGAAAGAGTTAAGTCTCAATTTTAGGTATGTCATTCTATACAATTTAGATATTCATAGAGAAAAATGGCTAAAGTATTTGCAAACAGCGCAGACCCTGATCAGACGCCACAATCTGTGGCGTCTGATCTGGGTCTGCACAGTTTGCTAATTACCCTTTTGGCGTCTCCAGACTAAAATGGGTTAAGACCGTATATATGTGGAGCAAAATGACATGAAATTATACAGATCCGTATGAAATCCGACAATACCAAAAGAATGAAAACAAAGACCATGATCAGTTCGTGCAGAAGAACATGCTGCTATTGGCTTTTGCCGTTTGCATTACGAAAATACACCTATTCAAATATATATAAAATTTTACCTCCAAAAACTGAAAATTTGCTGATAAAAAAACTGATATCTTTCATATTTCTGCTGAAAACATAGATTCTGGATACACGTTAGAACCGCCTCGGCGAGGCGGTTCTAACGAGTACCCACAATCAATGTTTTCGAGCCAAAATAAGAAAACTATTCTGTTTAAACCTGTAAACCCCTATTTTACTTTATAAAAGTTGGGTTTAAGGGTCAAAATTATATAGGCGTGTTTTCATGATGGCGTAAAGGCCATAATGTGAGTAAATGAACCCTCGGACATACGCGCTCAGCCTGAACATCCACGTAATTTGATTAGAGTCCTTGCTGGGCAGTCTGTGGATAGGTAAGGATCTAATTTGGCTATACTCTAACCAGACTGTGCGGAAGCATAGGCTGATCTGAGTGATTTAAAAGGCGCACATTGGCCGATAGTACACATACTCATGTTGTGGATTAACCCTTAAAAAGCAAAAAAAAAAAAAAAAAAAATCAAGTAATGAAGATGACCCTTTGAATATATATATTTTTTTTTTCAGAGAACATAAGGCTTCATATTACATGTGAATCGTCTGAAATGTCACAAATCTTATTTACTCTGAAAAATAACAATATCAATTTTAGAAAGTAGGCTGCTACAAATATGATTAGCGCTTTCAGGTTTAATAGAACTCATGAAGGTCACTTGTCGTGCTGCGTGCCACGGCTGATTCGACTCAAAATTGATTCATAAATACAATCAATCAATTTTTTTAGAAAAAGATAATCTTAAATAAAGTCGTTTTAAAAAACAAACTGCTAATCGTTGACTTAAGGTGAGCATAATTTGTTGTGCAAATATTATATTAAAACGTTTTGAAACATGTAATTATGTAGGACTGGGTTGAACTCACACTGGAATAATAGCTACAGTGTTGTCAACGTCTACCACAATTAATCGAACACTCTTAGTATATATGGGCATTGTCAAGCGAAAGAGTGCCTTCGAAAATTCGCATAACGCGCATATTCAGATCATCCTGTGCATTCGCAAAGTGTCATCCCGGCCTTTACTCTCTATTCGAAAATTCTGTAGTATCCAATAATTCTGTTAGCGGACGGTGAAGGCCCTGATCAGACTGCGCATCCGCGCAGTCTGATCTGGGCCTTCGCCGTCCGCACATTTCCCGAAGGCAGATTTTCGCTTGGTTGGCGCATATTTCAATTAGAGTATGCAATGCAATCTTTACGTTAAGGCGTGGCAGCTCATACACAAGAAGAAACATAACAAAGGGAAATATTAATATTTATCATATTTGCCAGTATAGAAGTAGCAATACAAATTGCATGAGATGTCATGCTGCACTGAAGGAATTCTTCAGATTAAAAATACACTGCCATTTCAAACAACAAAAAACTTTCGATGACATAATAATTGGGTCTCACACAACACTCAAGGTAGTTATAAATTTGAATGGCCTTTGCATCCAGGTTTTAGCTTTGTGGTAATAAATATTGAGAAAAAAACACGTTTCCTCTGTATGCAAGAATACATGAAGAAAGTGATTATAGTAGACTAGTGTTTGCAATAGTTTAATGTTGTAAACGGCAACAATGTACACAGCCTAGCCGCGCATGCTTAGTTTGACACCCGCTGTTCGCATTTAAGAATTAGAAACATAATAGTTTTATAACCCTTGTTTCATTCACAGTGGTTTAATATAAAGGCTCCATATTCCTAAAAAGTAGATATTTTATTATCCAAGAAATGTTTAATAAATTGATATATGATATTAATAAGTGAGTCCAACCCGAACCGCGAAGCGGTTCTGCGTGCGGACGCACTACTATAGACTAACTATGTGACCAGTGATGTGTGTGAGCGAAACTGTGATGGTCCAACAAACGCTTTGGTGGTTCGGTTCTTATCCTGAAACAATAAGCGTTCCGTGATTTGGCAGAGGACATTGACACAGCGGCGTGCCGATAATAGCAATAAAACAGCCAATAACGCCAAGTATTCCAATTGCAAGGGGTTGAATCACGAGACATGACGTCAGCCTACAAAATTTACGATCGCCGCCATTTTGAAGTTTGTCTCTACTTCGAATATTATTTTTATCCATTCTCCGTCTATTTACCAACTAAGCATGATTCGCTTCGTGCATACCATACACTTTGATGTAGAGTTTTAAATAACACATAGAGTTAATGCTCTTTTCACGTGATAATCTGTAAAAACTTTGTTCGACCGATTCGTAAATTGTTGTTATCTTTAATGTTTGTTTTTTTTTTGTTGTTGTTTTTTTTTTTTCCTGTTTTTCATAATATGTAGACTCGCCAAAAAGAAAAAAAAAAAAAAAAAAAAAAAAAAAAAAAAAAAAAACAAGACCAAAAAGAAACAAAGACAAAAACGCACAGACAGTAAAAAATCTTTAGAAAAAATCCTGAAGCAGTAAAATGGCTTTCAAGTAAGCGCACGAAATTGTATTTTCGTTGTACCTACTATCGGCATACACTAGTTTTCGGTATTCGGAATGCATGGCCCCCGCTCATCGGGGCCCGCGAAATAGATAGGCTGCCTAAAGCCTCCATAGCAGAGCTGTAGTAACTAAGCTGGACCCAAATTCATGTGAATGGGTCGGGTAAAAGTCCCACAAATTTGGAGGCAATATCTCTTAACTACTGAAATATTGTTGACGGACGGTATATCGCAATTCATGCAGTGGATTCAGAAGTCAAGCGTGGTCTGAAATCAAATTCATTTAGATCAGGACACCCCACCTATGAAGCATGTGATGATGATTTGGACTTTGGACGCTTGGATATAGGTAGCACCTATTAAATTCATATTATGATCATAAAAATGTAGCACCTGACAGCCTTTAACATTACAGTTAGTCTCTCATTCTTGAAATGAATCAAAAATGAAATTTGTTTGATCAGTTAAAAAACGAGAGTGACTGATTTTTACAGGCTGCCAGATGCCACATTTTATGATCAAATTAATACTATATATATCAATTTATTAAACATTTCTTGGATAAAAAATATCTATTTTTGAGGAATATGGAGCCTTTAATTTATATGTATTTCTGTGATGTTTCACTGATTGAGTTAGTAACCTCTATGCCAGTCGAGCAATTTCGCTTATACATTTTGTAATATTTGAACTTGTGGTCAACATTTGATATCAGTAAAATAGATTTTCCCTTCCCACCCCAGCAAGTCTTCCTACTGACCGTTCTAAGACGGATGGTTCCAATGTGCTGTTTGTTCTTTGTGGGCCCTTGTGATAGCTCGCTGTGAGGAATTTTTAGGTTTTTTTTTTTTTTTTTTTTTTTTTTTTTTTTTTTGCAGATTCGTATGGAAAATTGTCTAAACAAAAAAAGGTATGAGAAAAGTCCAGCGAGTGCCACAATCACAAACCGCAGCCCTTTCCCGACACCAAGAGATAGACGAACCGATAAAACCAAACAACCACAAATCAAACAAACATACGAAAAGCACTAAGATTAGCTCTCTCTTCCTCAAGCGAGGTAATCACAATGCTAAAAGGACTGAAAAACACAAGAACAAAATAACACAATGTTAATACATAAAACAAATCGCTTCGTAGAATAAACCACAAAGCAACAAAAAGTAAGACTAACACCGGGACCACCGCCTTAGAACGGTCAGCAGAGTAAACCACCGGGGCTAGCAACTACACCCTTGGTCCCGATGCTACTCTTAATACAGAAACACATAAAAAATCAGTTCCAATCTCTCCTTGAAAATGAAGAAATACATGTCATGTGAAATACGAATATAGATCTAAAAATGGAAATAATAATGCAAAATGGAAACAAGTTATTGAAACAAATGATCTTACTCAACTCATAAAAGAAACTACAACAGTCACTGCTCATTCTGAAACTCTCATTGATCATGTCTATATCACCCCGCCAGTTTATACAGCTAATGTTTTTGTTCTTTGCATAGCCATAACTGGTGAGTACCCGATCTGTTCTACATCTATAACACTAAAAACTAATAAAAAGGAAATTGTCGTAAATCAATAGAGTTTCCTTGCTTCAATGAATAAATAAATAAATAAATAAATGACGAAGAAACCTTTCTGCCTAAGCTCTCTGAAGTTATGGCCACTCTAGATAATTCATAGAAAAACACAAACTATAGTTTTTCAAATTGCAGCAGGTCTTTGATGACGACCTTGAACAAACATGGTCTCATAAAAAGTAAAAGATTAAAAAGGAAACGCAACCAGAATGTTATAATGATGGAATTTAATTGTCCATTAAGAACAGAGATACATAGCGCAAATTAAAAGGAACTGACAACAATACAAAATTTGAAGAAATAAAATAAAAACTTTAATACGGTCTTCTAAGAATAGTTTCTTCTCCACAGGAATTACTGAGAACATAGATAACAACTACATTTTTAAACATATCAAACATATACACGGCTAATCCACAGACAGTAGCTGTACTCGAGAATAAACAATCAGTGATTCGAAGGCCATAGCAGACAAGCTTAACTTGTAATTCCACAATAAGTGACAAATTAAAATCCTATCTCCCATCAACTGATACCGAATGCAATTGCAGCAAATTGAAATAATTTGTTGACCAAAAATGCCAAGTAATATAAAATTCAGCATACCGTTGATAAAAATTCCCGAACTGCTTTCCGGCATGGCATCACACCAAAAGTTTTAAAGCTGTCAGCCACGTTATAGGGATACGCCAGTACTGGTAAATATAGAACCACTTAAAGTATATCTGGACAAAGATATTGCATCAGCAGTAAGCATTCAAAATATAACAAGAAGAATAACACTTTTTAACATTACGAAAACACGCCTATTCAAATACACTGAAAATTTTACCACCAAAAATGACAAATTTCAGATAAAAAAATCTGATATTTTTCATATTTCTGCTCAAAACATAGATTGTGGGTACTCGTTAGAACCGCTTCAGCGAGGCGGTTCTAACGAGTACCCACAATCTATGTTTTTGAGCAGATATAAGAAAAATAATGTATACCCATGTGAACTTCAGTTTTACTGTATAAAAGTGGGGTTTAAGGGAATCAAAATTATATAGGCATGTTTTCGTGATGGCAGTTATCAAAACATGTTGATAAGAAAAACCGAAATAAAATTACAATTGCTATATTCTTTCCATATTTGATTGCTGGTGTTGTTCAATCATAAATTCAATAATAAATACGGACAGACTGGTAAAGCTTCAAAAAGCGCAGCTTGTATAATATTGTATCCCTATTGCAAACTGTGTTCGAGGAATTATATTTTCCTTTAAGAAACGAGTACAATTCCATTCCAAACATTATGATGTTTCGGGCTCTAAATCAACAAACTCCAGGGCCCAATTGTTCAAAACTAACGACATCGTTAGTTAACGATTCGTTAAAATTTACATCCAGTGATACACAAATATGCTGAAATTTTTTGCTGAAAAATGTGAGTAGCTTTTGCAATGCAAAAGCTACTCACATTTTTTCAGCAAAACATATCAGAATATTGTATATTGTATCCGCTAAAACAGTTAACGAAACGAGCTCGTTAAGCTAACGACGCTTTGAACAACTGGGCCCAGCTTCATATTATTGTAGACTTATATTGCAGACGTAACTAGTAACGTTCTATTGAAAATAAATTACTTCGAGTCCCTTATTCAAGAACCCGATATTTCGAAAATTCTTTTACAGTTGCAGGGCAAACCTTTGTAAATTGTCACCAATACAATACCTGTATTTAAAAACCTAAATTCATTCAAAAAGGCACTCAAATCATACTTAATGAAACTTTAATTCACAAATTACTAACTTGTAATCGATTGATGGCAATATGGAGTTGGGATTTTACTACAGAAAAACAACAAACAAACAAACAAACAAAAAAAAAAAAAAAAAAAAAAAAAAAAAAAGAACATTTAACTTTGTGAATGAAGTCTTTCTTGAGTAAAACTAAGTATTTTCTATATTTCATTTGCAAATCTATACATTACAATATGTTTGTAAAATGTTTTTTGGACTGAATTGCATCATACCACCATTAAATCCCGTCCCCTTTTTTAAGAACTTTAGTGAAAATAAATACAATCGTTCCTTCTTGAAATGCTTAAGGGCATTTGATTATCATTATATAAAACTTAGAACTACACTATTTTTATCAGCCGGACAGGTGGGAATGGGAGAAGCAATGAAGGTATAGATAGGCCTGATCTCTTGCCGGCTGTAATATTTCTCGTCTGTTCTACAAATTGCACGTCGTATTGTTAAAAGTCTGAAAGATTGCCTTTGGAAACAAAGACCGCAATACAGATAGAAAATGGGGGTCTCAGTTTTATTGAGATTCTTCATAAGCAGTAATGAAGTTTGCAGCACTGTTTACGCCCTCTAGCATATAAATGAACAGAACTCCATTGTCAAAGATACCACAATCGACCCAATGATCCCAAAGGAAATGAAAATATAATCTGCACTATGGTTAAGTCTGTATACCTGCATATATACTAGTACATGTACTTCATGTAACTCTGCATAAAGAGACGTTGTGCACTTCTTATGAAATATTAAGGCACTAAACAAGTAAGCCAAAGGCTTCTCTGACAAATGAATTACAAATCTAGTTGTCTATTCATAATAGCGTGTACTGGTTCGGTATGGTCTAGGATATAAACACTAATACTCATGCATTACGAAAACATGCCTATTCAAATATACTGAAAATTTTACCACCAAAAAATGAAAATTTTCAAATAAAAAACTCTGATATTTTTTCATATTTCTGCTCAAAACATAGATTGTGGGTACTCGTTAGAACCGCCTTGCCGAGGCTGTTCTAACGAGTACCCACAATCTATGTTTTTGAGCAGAAATAAGAAAATTAATGTATACCCCTGTAAACCCCAGTTTTACTGTACAAAAGTGGGGTTTAAGGGGGTCAAAATTGTATAGGCATGTTTTCGTGATGAATGCTGTCAAAACTTTCCTAAATCGTTTTATTTTCGGTGCAATATATGTGAACATAATGTGGTGCTTTTGTTTTCTTTTGCTTTCTCTTGGTGTCTAGGAAGGGCTTCGGTTTGTGGTTTGACACTCATTGGACTTTCCCCTTACTCTTTACGTTTTTTTTCCAGAGTATATATTCATAGCATTGGTCTGTTTTTTTTTGTTTTGATTTTGTTTTAATTTATAAATTTATCAAATAATTTAGTGAAATGTTCTTACTGTTTTTATTTATTTTAATGGACTGATTCACTGATCGCTCATATTGCAATTTTATTTCAACTTTTAACTGACTTCTAGACTTGCTTAATTTTATTAGAGATGTGATTCAATGTAAATAAATTTGTGCATATTATTTCGTCTTCATATCATTGTATGTGTTAGATTAGTATGTTATGCTAATTGTGTTATCCTAAGAAATTGGAGAAACTTTAATTATAATTATTATTATTATCGTTGTTTTTAAAAAAAAAAATGGCAAGAGAAAAGTCCAGGGAGTGCCACAATCACAAACCGCAGCCCTTCCCAGATCCCAAAAGGAAGAGGAAACCGACAAATCCAAACAAGCACAAACCGAACAAACGTACGAAAAGCACTATGATTAGCTCTCTCTTATGACACACGGAAAGACATACAACAAATCGCCTCGTAGAATAAACCACAAAGCAACAAAGAGAAAGACTAACACCGGGACAACCGCCTTAGAACGGTCTTGAGGGAAATAAATTTAATAATCACTATTAATTGCAAAAAGAGCAAAGCGTTTTATCTCGTAATTCACAAAGCAAAACATTCATTGTTTCGGAGCAAATATATTATTTGAATAGGTGAAATTAAACGAATCGCCTAACTGCAAAATATTTCATATAAAAACAGTGTTTTTTACGTCAGTAATGTTAAAAACTGCATGACAACACAGTTTCAGTTTAAAAAAAAAGTTTAAGTATCGGAGCAACTTATAGGGCTTTTGCTGTTTTACACAAATGCCGTTGGTATTGACAAGACGAACTGTAAAGACGTTGTGAGCAGTTTTAAAGATGTAACATTCTGTATGCACAACGGAACCACTCCAGACATATTTGCAAACCACACGATCAATTTCCTAAACCTTTCGAAAGTGACAATAGGAATATGTATTTTGTTTTTAAGACGATACCCCCTCAGTTCGTCATTTTGGGAATTTTTATTGACACGTCTGTTTTCTTCAAATAAAATCTAAGTATCTCATTGATTAAAATCAACATGTTTTAAACTTTTAAGGCCCAGCTCTTTTCAAACTATATGCCAATTAAACACGATTTATGGTTGATAAGAGCAATCCCAATTCGTTCCATTACCTTAGGGGTAATAAAAACACTTGATCGTTTTCATAAGTGTTACATTCTAGTATTCAAACTCGTTTCATGATTAGTCTCAGTAAGCATTATGCTTAAATCTATTTCCTGTCGGGCCGACAACAGTCCGATGTGTATTTAAATGGAGTATTAGCTGAGATTAATGCCCGAAAAACTTCAGACTTTGCTCAATATATGATTTGCATGGCTACAAAACGAACAGCGAGGACCCTGCTCTGTCTCATGTCGTGTTGCTTTTTATATGCATGTGTATTAGAAAGGGCGGTCTTTATAATATAGGAAATTAAAAGTAAAAAAGTATTGCCCTTGCAATCAAAGAACACACAAAATCACGAAAATCGGAGACTCGGTTTGATCGAATCTCTTCATATGCAACACTGTGGTTTGCAACACTGCATATGCTCCCCTAGCGCCTGTTTAAGCGGTATTCGATTTTCAAAATAACTAGGATGGGCTCAATGATCCCAAAGGAAATAAAATATAACCTGCACTTTGATTATGTACGGGGAGACTTTTAACGGCCGCCTCACGGCATGACACCAGCTACAGTAGAGAGGTCACTCATTTTCCTTGGAAGAGCAATAGCAAACAAACCGTGACATATAGTACGGTAAATGCCCTAAAATTTCGTATACAGAAGTGTCTGACAAAAGAGCATATGCAAACACTGTAGACCCAGATCAGACTGGTCCTTAAGGAACAGTCTGACCAGGATCTACAGTGTATGCCATTCAACTAAGTATTGCAAGAAACAAATGCACAAAAAGAAAAAAAAATTGGTCAAAAAGTAATAGTAGTCATGGTACCCAAGCCGTCATCCAAACTCATAAATCCGTAAACGAATGACGATTCAGAATGTTGAGACTAACAGACATGGACCCCGGAATAAAGATTAAAAGTCGTAATCAGGCTTCCGCGGATAGTAAGGACTTGGTAAGCAAGCTTCGTCCATCATGCCCATAGGACTGAACGAAGGAAATGTAGGTAGAAGTGTATGTCCGGGGTTTCGGAAGTCTACTTATGGCTCGTCAAAAACATTAGAAACAATCAGATCATGATGTCTTCCAAAGAACGTCTTAAAGTTTGCTACCAGTTTTTTTTTTTTGTTTTTTTTTTGATAAGGATGGAATAAAATATTCGAAATACAAAACCTACAAGCTCCATACCAAAGAAAAGCACAGCAACCAGCTTCCTCCTCTTCCTCAACAAATGGATCACAATGCAAGACAGGATACATTCTACAAAACAGTGACAACGAACAGGACAAACCATAGAAAACCCTCACTGAGAGCAGCTACAAGACAACCCAAAAGAACAACCAACATCGGACCCACTGCCTTGGAAGGGTCAGTAGTAAAAAACTGTCGGAAGAGGGGTGGAGGGAGTTGGTAAATATATCCATCACGAAAACATGCCTATATAATGTTGACCCCCTTAAATCCCACTTTTATACAATAAAATTTGGGTTTACAGGGGTATGCATTATTTTTCTTATTTCTGCTCAAAAACATAGATTGCGGGAACTCATTAGAATCGCCTCGCCGAGGCGGCTCTAACGAGTACCCACAATCTATATTTTGAGCAGAAATATGAAAAATATCAGAATTTTTTATATGAAAATTTTCTATTTTTTTTTTGTGGATAAAGTTTAATATTTGAATAGGTGTGTTTTCGTAATCAATTTTACTGGCAAAACTTCTTCAACTTAAGTTCAAATGTTGTGTAAAATTCTTAGGATCCTGTACAAAAAATAAACATATTAAATTAAAAAAAAAAAACAGAAGTAGTTTAAGTTCATATAAGAAATGTAATTTCCAACATTGTTCATGCCTTCCAGTATCGACTTGAAAATAACTGTATTTTTCAAATTTTGGAAATGGTCTCGTTGATCCAACAGACCAGAAAATGCACTATGAAATGCTATACGGAATTTTGTTACATCACGAAAACACGCCTATATACTTTTGACCTCCTTAAACCCCACTTTTATATAGTAAAACATGGGTTTACAGAGGTATACATTATTTCTGCTTAAAACATAGATTGTGGGTACTTGTTAGAACCGCCTCGCCGATGTGGTTCTAACAAGTACCCACAATCTATGTTCTGAGCATGAAAAATATCAAAGTTTCTCATCTGAAAATTTTCAGTTTTTGGAGGTGAAATTTATCTATATACAATATAACCTTAATGGCTCGAACCCGGATGGCTCGGTTACCGTGGATGATTCGAACTCGTTTTTCAGTCCCTACAAAAGCCTTCCAATAGCTCAAGAAAACAAATATTTAGGGATTTTTTTCTTATTTTATCATAGAATTGTATGTTGTGTGTACTCATTTGAATCGCCTCATCGAGGCGATTCTAATGAGTACACTCAACATAAAATTATTGTGTAGAAAATCGAGAAAAAATCCCTAAATTATCGCTATTTGCTTCCTGATTTGGCTCCATGATTAACCCTCAGTGGATCGAACTACGCATGTCTCGAACAATTTTCTATGGTCCCAAAGATGTTCGAGCCATTGAAGTTCGACTGTATTTGAAAAGGCGTGTTTTGGTAATCCACGGTCTCCACAAGGCACTTTTATGTGTAACACTAGCTACAAAATTTGAAATAGATTCTGAAAGGAATGACAATTGACAGCAATTAATACACTCGCACAAGTTGTCAAAATTACGTCAAGTTTTCTGGGCCAGGTTCTCTAGTTTTGGCCAATGAGGCCTCATCAAACCCTTACGGAAACAAGGTACGCATACAAGATTGAAATAGGGGACTCGCTTTTGCTGAATCTTTTGCACGACTGCTCAAGTCCCGTAGCAGAGACTTTAACAAAACTCTGTCTTTTAATTATCAATCAAGTTTGATTCATGCTTCATAATACAGTCGAACTTCGATGGCTCGAACCCCTTTGGGACCATGAAAATTTATTCGAGACAACGGTAGTTCGAGCCTCGGAAGGTTACTATTAGTGCCACACCAGGAGGCACAATGGAGATGATTGTGGGATATCTTTTCGGTGTTCTATATTTTAAATGTATGTTGTGTGTACTCATTAGAATCGCCTCAAAGAGGCGATTCTAATGAGTACACACAACATACATTTACAAGATAAAAGAAGAAAATCTCCCTAAATTATCCGTATATCGTATTTGGAGGAAATCCCTGCGGACTCAAAAACGTGTTCGACTCATCCATGGTAAACGAGCTATCGGGGTTCGAGCCACTGAAGTTCTACTGTATCAACAATCCTAAGATATCAGGAAAACTCAACTACATATACAGTTGGTACAGTGAATTCAGCTGAATTCTGATTTTTTTTCTTAAGTTTTCAGAAAGCTTGTATTCGGATATTGGACTTTATCCAAAATCTTACTCGTTATGATTCTTAAAACAATATGCTGCGAACGTTCATTTTATTCAATTCGATAATCAGCGTTGTGTGAAAACTGAAATAAACGTCAATTTATGTCAAACATTTGATCACTTTTACCGAAATTACTCTGATGTTCGGATATTTCTACTGTCATCGTATTCAAATCCATATGACTATTTAAAAGTATGCCTATTAAACGATTGCTGGCTAAGTGCTAACATACAGACCTTAAACACACTGCTACTTTGGATTTTTATCTATTTAATATTTATTTAATTTAATCTTAGTGTATACGGTTTTGGTAAGACATGTCTTTCCTAATATGTATGGAATATACGGTCGTAAAAATATAATTGTCATGGTATTGATTTCAAGTTCTAATTTTCTTACATAATTAAATAATGTAGGTCGCGCCATGCGAAATAGTAATTTCGGGCATATGCGGACAGCGAAGGCCCAGAACCGCGCAGTCTGATCAGGCCTTCGCTGTCCGCAAATTCAATAAATGTATAGTATAGGATGTTTAAATAGAGAACAAATGCCCAGATGAGACTTTGCGCATGTGCGGGTTTATGGGAATCCGCATGCATATTTACGCATGTCTAAAGGCATTTTTCGCTTGTCACGGCCCATGCAAAGTCGTTAACACTGCTGTAATGCTATTAGACAAATCATACACTGTCGCATGTCTTCTGTGAATTTATCATATTACATGTAATTAATTCCAAACGACATCATACTGCATATGATCAAACAATCTTCTTCTTGGCCGGCCTCGGTGGCTCAGTTGGATGCGTCGTCCGATTGGAGACCAGGAGGTCGCGGGTTCAACCCCCGCCGAGGTCGGCAACATTTTTTCGTAGAGATTGATCATGAAATATTTTCTACGGTCATTCTCCCCCTTCCGCTGATTCAAGAAAGGCAGTTGTCAGTTTCTGGCGAAAGAATGTGCACAATACTAGTTAACCGCTTAGAGGACTAAGCCTGCCCAGTAAACGTGTGGTTAGGTAAACTGACCGCGCTCGACATGACCCCATTGGGTTGACTGGGCCATAAAACCTCAACACAAACAAAACAAACATCAAACATTCTTAACTCGGAGCATGTCGGCAAGAGATGGGAGGGGGCATTACCATATCAAAACGGTGTAGATACAGACCAGGCTTTATTCAGTATACTCCAGGAGAATTCATCCCTTTTGCGGGGTGGCAACGCAATCAAAAGTAATTTTGTTACCGTTCTAAAACGTTCTACTCTTAAAGGAAAGAATTTACTTCCTTTGGGAGCAAATTCTTTCCTTTAAGAGGACCCATTTAGGTGTGCAAGAAGGCGCACAGGAAGTCAAAAAAAGTGTCATCCTTGTATTAAATGGCAAAAAATCTACAGAATTCATCTGTTTCCTTTTAACGCAAAGATTATTGCCTTTTGCCATGTATAGTTCAAAAGATCAAAGCATGTACAGTACACGATAAGTGAAATGGAGATTTTTATGCTTAGATTTATCTAGAGATTGCCTTCGTGTGAACTGACTTCATCATTTTTATTTGGCAAGCCTGTAATGAAAAGACACATTCTGATTTCTGGATTATTAGGACTAATTTGTTGGGATATTGTATCATTTAAATTAACTGTAACTCATCATAGACACATGCCGATATTACAATAATTGAATTTTGCGATGAAGCTAACACTGCGATATTCATAGACCATATGGTATTCCATCTCGAGAGAGATAGTTTGATGTGCATTCTGTAAAAGGCAGAGACATTAAACTTATTTTGCAATTTATTCCACAGGGCTGAAACACGTTTAAAGCAAATATGCATAATCGTTACGGTTCATACACGTTTCTGACAAGTTTTGTGTAGAATAATGTTCCAGTGATCGATCGTGCCAATAAATTTAAAATCACAATATAAGTAGAAATAAAAAAAACGTAAAACGATAATACCTAGCCATTATCGTGTCGCGGGCAGATAACTCTGTCAAAAATTGACAAAATTTGCCTATTAGCAATCCCAAACCAGACCTCTTTAATATCAATGCATGTATCAAGTTTGGTTAAAATCCCTTGACATTTACTCGTTATTGTCCGGAAACGAAAATTTTGGACGTGTCTCGGGCAGATAACTCCGTCAAAAGATGACGAACTTTGCCGATTAGCAATCCAAAACCAGATCTCTACAATATCAATGCACATACCAAGTTTGGTGAAAATCCATTGATGTTTACTCAAGTTATCATCCGGAAACGAAATACGGACGGACGGATACACCGACGTCCAACGTGAAACCATTATACCCCGCCTCTATCGTGTGGCGGGATATAAAAACTAGATAGGAGAAGAAAACAATAATTTACTCTTCAATTACTTTTAGACTCAGTTTAAGAAGAACAGATACACAAGTTACAGGTGCGTATTCAGGAACTTTATGAAGATAAGGCCTGCTAATAGAATCTCTGATAGTTCAGCCGAGGCAAAGCATTTCCTACAAAGTTGCATATGCACCCAGCGTTCGTCTAAAGAAAGCTTAGATGTTTGGCTTATCATCGCAAAACAATGACTCTGATCAGCCTGAGTCATTGCCTAGCGGACATGTGGTCTTGTAGGAAATGCTGTGGTTCGGCCCATTTGATGTAATCTGAACAAGTTTGAAGTGAAAATAAAGTTAAATTGCAAAATTTATGTTTGAGCCCTGGCTTCATAGCTTCCGCCTGGCTACGCGCCTGTCTTGTATTTTCCTCCATATTTAACAAGGTAGACAACATTGCGACTTCATGTTTGCTTTACTGTGCAATAAAATATAAGAAAAGATGCCAATGTGAAGATACCAATAAATGCCACAATCATGAAGCACAGCATCAAAAGAAGGAATATGAAGAACAAATAATGACAAAAAAAAAAAAAAAAAAAAAAAGCCATACATGAAACAAATAAAGAATAAAGATCTGCAGCAGAGAAACCGCTTTGAAACGGTCAGTAGGAAAAAAAAAAAAAAAAAAAAAAAAAAAAAAAAAGCACAAATAAAACTGGACGGGGTCACGCAAAACCGTTCTGATCAGCTGACGCAGCTCCAAACATGAAAACAATTCAAACAAAAAGAAAACAGAAAGCAACTGAAGAAGATGAACACAATGCGTAGTGACACAACCAGAAATCAAGAAAACAAAGGCAGGCAGCCGTATAGTGGGTGATCACAACACTAAAATCAAAGCAAAGGTGATCTGCATCAGACTTTACACATTGGAACGGACCCCAGTGGGCACACAACGTTAAGATGATGTCGTATCAACGTCGATGCGACGTGATCACGTAGCATTGACGTTGATACGACATCATTTTGATGTTATGTGCCTGCTGGGACATCAGTATGAACCGCTTTGGAGTGGGGAGGGGCTTAAACCAGTTTTACTCCCGCGAAAACTCATCCTTAATTCTGATGCAGCTCCAAATTACAAATATATTTTTGATCCCTTCTGAGAATTGGACAAAACAATTTTCACAATGTTGCCTACCCTGTAAGAATGTTTATTCCCATTTAATTGACTGTAATGTAATCATCGTCATAGACACATGCCAATATTACCATAATTGAATTTTGTGCAGAAGCTAGCACGATGATGTTCACAAACCATATGGTCTTCCTTCTCAAGAGATGCTTTGATATGTATTCTGTAAAATACAAAACTTGGAGGGTTTGTAGGGGTGGGAGGGGTGGGGTCGTTTAATTTGCTATGCATTTTATTCTTTGGGGCCGTACAAATTTAAAGTCTAAGTGCATGTAGTCGTAAATGTTCATACACGTTTGAGACGATGGTTTGTGTCGAATGATGTCAGTATAATCAAGGATTATAACAGTATCACAAGTTGAGGATTATGAAATATAAATTACTATTCAATTAGTTTAAGGCTCTTTTAAAGGGGGACTGTCTATCCTCGGTACTTTTTGCGCCACATTTTGCAGGAGACAGCTTCGTAAGTTCCGAATAGCTTTCTGGCACACCAAGCATTTATTTTTCCCTTTAGACTAGACCCCTTTTCAGAAAACGAGGCCTAATAAGTTTACAGTTTTGTCTCCCCAGAATGAGTATTTAATCCCTTAAAATTAAATGTAACATAATCGTCGGCATTGACACACGCCAATAATTGAATTTGGTGCAGATACTAATACAATGATCTTCATAAATCAAATGGACTTTCATCTCAAGAGAGACAGTTTTATGTGCATCCTGTATAACGTAAAAAAAAAAAAAAAAAAAAAAAAAAAAAAAAAAAAAAAAACATTGCAGGGGTATTAAACATTTTCTTACATAATTTATCCCGTTTAGCAAAAAAAAGTTTAAAGCAAAAGTCCATAATCCTCAAGTCCAGCTAGCATTCTTTATAAATCTAAAGCGGGCCGTTATCGGCCCGTCAGGGTAGCTGACGTGCCGATAACGGCCCGCTATAGGTTTATAAAGAATGCTTACTGGGCGGTTGATACACGTCTCAGACAAAGATTTGTGTCGAATATTGTCAAGAACAATAAAGGAAAATCAAACGTTAAGGCTTTTGAAAAAGAAAATAAATATGAGAAGAGAATAATAACTTACTCTTCTATACCTTGTAGACTCAATTTACCTTACGTAGGGTAGGGAGGTACTAGGGATATCTTCAGTATTTTAGGGGAATTGATACCGGTTCAGGAAGGTTCCGCCAAAATTGTGTTTTATTTCTGACAAAAGGTCTACTCTAAAAGAAAAAAAAAAAACAACTTTAGTTCAAAGTGGCGTAAAGTCGTTTGTTTTTGAGTTTATCTTTTTTTTTTCCGAGGAGATTTGGTGTGTGGGAAAGCAGACATGACATCATAAAAATGTTTTCCTTGTTGGAAGCGGCGGAAAACTACTACATTTGTCTAGATCCCTAAATAATGCAATTGTATTAAGGATGAGATATATCTAATTGACTGAACAATATCCATGGGAATGTAAAAGTGGTAAGCAAAACTAAAAACTGCTGTTTAATTAAATTCAGAAGGTGGGGCGAAACTTCGTTTTGCTCATATTAAGCATAGTTAAATTTAGCGACAACTTAATTTTGCCTTCGAAAAGTAGTGTTTGTTTGTGTTGAGGCTTTACGGCCCAGTCAACCAAATGGGGTCATGTTGAGCGCGGTCAGTTTACCTTACTACACTTTTACTGGGCAGGCTTAGTCCATTAAGCGGTTAACCAGTATTGTGCACATTCTTTCGCTGCCGTTCTTGAATCAGCGGAAGGGAGAGAACGACAGTAGAAAATATTTCATGATCAATCTCCACGAAACAATGTTGCATACCTCGGCGGGGGTGGAACCCGCGACAACCTGGTCTCCAGTCGGACGCGCATCCAACTGAACTACAGAGGCCAGCTCGAAAAAGGTGTAATTGCGCCGAGGCACCAAAGGCAGACGAGATGAAGAGCAAATAAGGACACCACAGACGCCACATATGATATCATAGGCGCACAAACAAAGAGGAAACCGCCAATAGATTGTGACAAATTGAAATTACACAAGTAAACTTGAAGGCAGACTGATAAACTTCTTACATTGAACGTTTAACAGCGAAACTGTTACACGGCTTAATCCTGTTTTACGAGCGCTTAGCTCACGTCCTTATTACTGATACAGTATCCGCTACACAGAAATTGCAGAAATTGTTGGGTCCGCTTAAGTTTAGAAAAAAAGTGGGAAAATCTAACTTTCCGGAGCAATTCAGAAAACTAATTAACCATTATAAAAGAATTGGCTATAGCCTTGAATTATGCGGCAGACAGTATGCCTAGTTGTCAATCCAATCATTGTTGATGGCTATGCTTCAAACTTTATTTGCACGACGGCAGTTCGGGCCTCAGACTCTTTGTAAAACTTTAACCAGTGGGTAAGGGCTTGACGATATGTCTTTGGCTTGACCCGCCGTGGTTCACCTATTGGTTTTCCTTTACTCTGGCAGACAGTAGAATTAGCCATGAGTACTCGTCTTTGTTTATCATTGTGAGTACTTTGATTTTTCTGTTTTCGCTTTGATGCATTGACTGAGTTGGGAGCCTTTATGTGAACCAATTTTTTATATATTTCTGTACTAAGAGTAGCATCGGACCTAGGGTGAAGTTGGCTAGCTGTAATGGTGCTTTAAACCTCCTGGTGGTTTATTCTACTGACCGTTCTAAGGCCGTGGTCCCGGTGTTAGTCATACTCTTTGTTGCTTTGTGGTCTATTCTACGAGGCGATTTGTTTTATGTCTTGCCTTGTGTTATTTAGTTCTTATTTTTTTCAGTCTTTTAAGCATTGCGATTACCTTGCTTGGGGAAGAGAGGGCTAATTTTATTGCTTTTCGTACGTTTGTTCGATTGTGCTTGTTTGGTTTTGTCTGTTTTCTCTTTCTCTTGATGTCTGGGAAGGGCTGTGGTTAGTCTTTCTCTTTGTTGGTGTGTGGTTTATTCTACGAGGCGATTTGTTCTATGTCATTCCTTGTGTTATTATACCCCTCGGCTTACGAAGTTTGTCGAGCGGTATATAGTTTTCGTCTTTCCGTCCGTTCGTCCGTCCGTCCGTTCGCTCGTGCCTGCGTCTGTACGAATGTTAACATTTTGCGTCAAAGTTTTGCCTGAAGTTTTTTTCCTTTTGCATATATTTTTGAAAGCTTACACTTAAGGATATTGATGTGTGGTTAGTGTTACTACTAGCTGATCATTCTGCTGATGCTGCTGACCCAAGGTCAAGGTCACGGACTTAGAAAATAGTGTGATATTTACGTCAAAGTTTTACGTGAACTTTTTTTCTTTTGCTTATAACTCAGCAGCCACTGATCAAAAGCTTTTTATATTTGGTATGGGGGTACCTGGGAGGATTCTCTTCCATTCTACATCTATGGACCCCTGGGTCATGCCCCAGGGCGGGGCTAGAGGTCAAAATCTAGGACACCCCTAATAAAGTAGTAAATTGCAGTTTGTTTATACAAACAACCTGTTATTAAAGAAGGATGGGCATCAGACGTGTTTATCACATCAACATTCAGTGTAATAAGATCAAGGTCATTGTGACCTTATTTTCATGTTTCACTGATTTTGACTTATATTTTGAAGCCTACTTCATGGATTAATGCCTCAATAAAGTAGTATGTTGCAGTTTGTTTATACAAACAAATTCTTAAAGAAGGATGGGCATCTGACATGTTTATCACATCAACATTCAGTGTAATAAAGTCAAGGTCATTGTGATCATATTTTCATGCTCCAGCGATTTTGCCTTGTATCTTAAAGACTATTTCATGGATTAATGTGATACTTGGAATATTGATTCTGTATGACACCACGATTGGCAGCATAACAAATGTAGGTCACCTTGACCTATATTTCATGGTCCAGTAATTTTGCTGCATATCTGGAATGTTAACTGATGTATGAACATCATTATTTGGGATTATGAATTAGTATGATCCAACAGTTGACCTAAAAGTAAATATAGGTCACTGTGACCTATATTTCATGGTACAGTGATTTTATGTTACATCTTGAAGACAATTTGATGTATTACTATCATATTTTGGGATAATGTGACCTATATTTCATAGCCATGTGATTTTATCTTATATCTCCCACTGTTAGATACCTAAATGTCATATTTACATATAATGACACAGTGTGACCCAAACTTTCACCTTAAAGTCAATATAAATCAGCATGACCTAAATTTCATGGTCTAGTGATTTTGCTTAATATCTTTTAGATTATTTAATGGATTAACATCATAGACGGTATACTGCATCAGTGTGACCATCAGATTAATTTCCCAAGTATGTGTAGGTCAGTGACCTATATTTTATGACCCAGCAAATTTGCTTCATGTCTTGAAGACTATTTACTCCAGGAAAGTTGTACTTGGGATGATAGATCAGTGTCACTCAGAGACTGACATTGTAAACTATATCTTGCCTTATATCATTGTCATTAACTTTAAAATATTTTATAATTAAGAAATGGTGCCGGCCGGGGGTATTCGTGACCCTTTGGGCACTTGTCTAGTTTTGTTCTCTTTTTTTTTTTCAGTCCTTTTAGCATTGCGATTACCTCGCTTGGGGAAAACAGCCATTCTTAGTACTTTTCGTACGTTTTTTCCTCTTCCTCTTGGTGTCTGGAAAGGGCTGCGGTTTGTGATAGTTGCACTCCCTTGACTTTTCTCCAACCGTTTTTTTCTAAGAAACCAGTGGCTCACAACAGAAACCATGTAAATAAAATTCTGAACACTAGGATGAAACGCAGATGAAGGACTGACTGTAAATTGGAACTCAGAGTAAACGAAAAGTAGAAGTAGAATTACAGTAAAACAGAAGGGAAGGCAATCATGAGGAATCGATACAATTATTCCACACCTCCCATCAGAGACATCAAAGGGAAAGAAACACAAACACGAAATAACTAGACCCTAATGGAAACATCACTAGCAGAAAGCCAAACGAACAGTTACTTTCCCACAAAACGGTCAAATGGCTATCCAAAACAAAAAGATGTAAGCGACACACACATTCAAAGACGAACTATAACAAAAATAAACCATGACAGAAGAACCGCCTTGGAACGGTCAGTGAAAAGTATTTCACTGGGGGTTAAATCGATTTTACGTGACCATAATCCTCGCCCTTACTTCTGCCGCGGTTTAGACACATGATTTGTTCAGTCTGCATGAAGGCTTCCAACCTCATCAGTGCTACATCTCGGAGAACACAAAAAAAATCAACTCATTACAGAGATGAAACAACGATGAGGACTCGAAGCACGAAACAACTGAAGTGCTGGAGCAAACGAAAACCAACAGTTAGACTCCGGTGGGCTCGACCAAAGATAGAGCATCAAGTACCAACCAACATTACTCAAAATTAGATTTCAAGTAAGCCTTTAAGCTTGAGCCATCATAGAATCTGAGGCCTAACCCGCCGGCGTGCAATTAAAGAGGGAAGCAAAGTTATTAACCGTGATTGGGTTAACAACCATGCATGCAGTCTGTCGTATAACATTTATGTTGTACTGAATATTTTTATACCGAAGAATAATTTTACGAAATTGGGTACTGAAGTCATTGCAAGCATATATTTTTCTGAATTTATACACTAAGTCATCATAAAATTCTGGTTCCGATAGGCTTTGTTGCAGAAGAGATTTTAATCAAACATTGAATTGTGAAACTAAATCGGAATGACGTCTATAAAACTTAGAAAAGGCTTTACGTAGTTTATGATACCGATAACCCTGATTAAGAAGTTGGCAAGCTGTAAAAGTGCTTTAAACCCCCCCGGTGGTTTACTCTACTGACCGTTCTAAGGCGGTGGTCCCGGTGTTAGTCTTACTCTTTGTTGCTTTGTGGTTTATTCTACGAGGCGATTTGTTGTATGTCTTTCCATGTGTCATTTTTGTTCTTGTGTTTTTCAGTCCTTTTAGTATTGCGATTACCTCGCTTGGGGAAGAGAGAGCTAATCTTAGTGCTTTTCGTACGTTTGTTCGATTTGTGCTTGTTTGGATTTGTCGGTTTCCTCTTCCTCTTGGGGTCTGGGAAGGGCTGCGGTTTGTGATTGTGGCACTCCCTGGACTTTTCTCTTACCTTTTTTTTTTTATAGCAGTTAGCAATTTATTACGAGTGTTGAAGTCAGTTACATGCCTAGACACTCTGGCAAATCGAATTAATTATGAAATATAAACACCGTAGGTCGCCGCACGAGGAACACCACCATCCTAGAAAGGAAAATTTACAATCTCAAAATCAAAATCATCGCGTTTATCATAAATTTTGCAGGAAACAAACCCATCTACAATAGATAAATGTAAATCCAAAAACGCGGCTTCGGTGTCAGAAGAATTAGCTTTATTTAACTGAAGTTCTAGCGTGTTGGGGGGTGGGGGTGTACATTTTACCTACTAAACCATCGAAGTACGTATTGTCACTATTCAATAAATCATCCTAATATCTTGAAGTCGAGCTAAAGGCTTCAATGATTTCAGTTTGGTTTTCAACGGAAAGGGACATCATGAAGTCTCTTTCATAAAAAAAACAAGAACAAATCAGCCACAAGGGGTGCGCAGTTCGTACCCATCGGAATACCCACAATTTGTCTAAATAACTTAGTACCAAATCTTATATAAATATTGTCAAGTAGAAAGGTGAGAGCTTCACACACTTTCTGACATGCCCATAATGTGTAATTTTATGTACTTCAGAAGTGAAAAAAGCATTTCTTACATTACATGCAAGGTAGAGGGAATCTTCTCTATGAAATGTCCATTCAATTAAATCATTTAGTTTTTCTTTTATAAGATTATGAGGGAGTGTAGTGTAAAGCGCGGAGAAATCATAAGTAGACAGACTAAAATTACGAAATTGTCTGGATTTCAATTTATTTAAAACCTTATTCGATTTTTTTATAGACCAAAACGGATTTCTCCCTGATCTTTCGAAAACTTTGTCACAATATTTAATTATACATGATTTTTGATAACAGTAAGACATGAAGTTAATAGTTTAGAAAGTTCAGTGGTAGTACAAGAGCTTGCGTTTGCAATAAACCGTGCTTTTTAAGGTCTTTTATGAAGTTTAGGTAACCAATATAACGTAGGAAGCTTGTCTTGGCCTTCAGTAACACATACAGAAAATTTGGTGGGTGAATGACAGATATGGTCATTAACTACAGACCTCGCTTCAGCCAAAGGTTGTAGTTCACAGGCCTTAGTGCCACTAAGCTCTTGCTGAAAAGTGTTAACATAGTGGAGCCGTCAAACAACGACAACATTGTTAGCGGCCTTGTCTGCCGGAGCCAAAACATACATCTTATGAAATTCTTGAATACCTAGTTTAAGGTGTCGTAAAGATGTCTTCGGTTTAGGAGGTAATAAGTTAGTATTTTGAGAATAGAAAGAAATGCGTTTGTTCACTAGTTTCAAAATGCTAAGTTTCCATTCTTTTAGAGCTTTATGCTCAACATACTCTCGCTTACACCATCGATTACGAATTTTACGGTATTTCGGTCCTTTAGAAATAATATTTCGTATCCTAGAATCAGGAATAATTTTTAAATTGCAAGTAATTATATGACCAGTAGTAGGATAGCAATACACTGTCTTTACAATCTCAGGTATCAGGAGTGCTAGTATCAATATCAAGATCTGAAACAAATTTATTAAAATTAAAAATGATAGATCTTATCGGTTTGTTATATTTATAGCAAATAGCAAATTATCGGTGTTTCAGAATTTTGAAAATAAGTAGGAATGGATGAGATCACCGAACTGTCCCGGAAGATACTAGGCAAATCTATAAAATCCATACCTCTATTAATGAAAGATACCTTGTTGTAATGACGTTTGTGATTAATTTAAGAATCGATGTAAGGACGAAGAGCATGTTGAGTATAACCTCTAGTTAGAAGAGCTGCATCATACAGCTGATTAGATCTATCGTAGAATTTATTCGCCTCGGTGTCCAAAATGCATAATACAGAAATGAGTACCCAGTCAGCATTCTACGTAAATCTATATCGGGCCGTCATCGGCCCGTCAGGGTAACTGACGGGCCGCTGACGGCCCGATGTAGATTTACGTAGAATGCTAGCTGGGTAATGAACTTAGAAATGCAAGCATTGAGTGGCGTCCATAATTCAATAATATTATAGACAGTCAGTTCAGCCTAGTACATTGTTTCTTTTAAACGTGCGCAATTTACGTTTATAGCTGCCGTTTTGCCTAGTGCCGTGAGACCTCGTTTTACGTTTTCGACATTCCAGTAGCAAGAAAATATCAAAATCTGGCATTTTAGAAATAATACCCTCATGATAAATGTTGTCATTATAGCCCAACGGAAAAGGTGTCTGTAATGATTTGATCCATTTTAATTCAGTTTCGTGTCGTTTAATAATTTTAAACCTAGCTGTAGAATTTACATCGTAGTATATTTTTTTCCACTGGTTGTATAAAAATATCATTTATTGAATGACCTGTACGTTTAAAGTGACGGTACAGGAAAGTATCCGTTTTTTAGGCTTACTCATTCTACAATAGTGTTCATTAAGTCTGGTTTTTAACATAGGATTAGTTTGTCCGACGTACTGCATTTTGCAGTTTGCAGCACGTCAGGTTATAACATATATCAAATCTGTAGACTTTCAGGTCTAGTCGGACATGTTTACTATAGAAAAGCGTCTATCGTTTACAGATGAAGAAACGGTAGACGCAGTGCAAAATTGAGAACAGCACCTGCACCTCTTAGCATTACCCCTAGAAATACTAGGATACATACCACTTCTTTTGAACGGATTGGTATATTTTCGAAGGGTGGGCGATTTTAGAGGAGAAAGTCTGATTCTAAGATTATTTTTAGACATATTAGTGTTGCCTGCTCCACTGAAATTAACAGAAGCGGCAGAAAACAAATTTATGGGTCTTACCAATACCGACAGCAACATAGTTCTAAGCCTGAGTAAGCATGAGTAATGTCATCCACAAGCCATCTGTAAACTGCTTTAGCATTGAGCCGTTCTTGATTATGCGGCCCAAACCACGGTATTGCCATTTAAGAGGACAAGCTAATTTAGGCCTCATCAGTGACCGTCAAAAAATTATTAATTTTCAAATATACTGAATGGGCTCAATGATAACAAATGACTAGAAAATAAAAACTATGCTATAGTGAAGTATAGAGAGACGTTTTACGACCGCCACACGACTCTACTACTAGCTGTAGTGAAGATAAATAGATACGAAAATGAAGGACTCTTCGGAGCAATGAACGTTCCTACAAAACAAAAATGTCAAGTTTTGTTAAAACCCTAGAATATTTTTTATTTATAAAAACTGCAAACCGAACTGGGGCGCAGCTTAACTTTGTTGAAGCACATTAAAAAAAAAAAAAAAAAAAAAAAAAAAAAAAGAAAATTAAACCTGCTGACTAAATTACATTTAACGATTTAACGATACGAGTTCCTTATTTTCCATAGAAAATAAGACTTGACATTAAATCTCTTCATATGCAACAATGTAGCTTGCGAACGCACCCTTCCCCACCCCCACCCGCTCCATTCCCCCCCACCCCGCTCCCCCTCCCCCCCCCCACCCCCCCACTCGCACTTGCACCGGTTAACCAACTCGAATTCGATTTTTAAAGTAACCAGAATGAGCTCTATGATCCCAAAAATATAACCTGCACTATGGTGAAGGACGGGGTACAGGGCATCACGAAAACATGCCTATATAATGCTGACCCCCTTAAACCCCACTTTTATATAGTAAAACTGGGGTTCACAGGGGTATACATTATTGTTCTTATTTGTCCTCAAAAACATATATTGTAGGTACTCGTTAAACCGCCTCACCTAGGTGGTTCTAACGGGTACCCACAATCTATGTTTCGAGTAGAAATATAAAAAATATCCGAATTTTTATCTGAAGTTGTTTTCATTCCTTGGTGGTAAAATTTTCCATACACTTGAATAGGCTTGTTTTCGTAATGGAGATGTTTTACAGCCGCCACACAGCACTATACATCAGCTAAAAAGCTTTACTTAAAAAAAAAATAAAAAAAATCAAATATTCATCTGAAGATTTTGCCTCCATAGTGCTAACGTTAGAATGTATATGAGATAGAATAACAATGAATAACACTGATCCGCATATGAGGAATCTGAACAAATAACTGCAGCTATCGAAAGTATCATCACGCAATATGTTGATAACTAAATAAAACAATATGTACATTAGCATTTAGCCAGTTGTACAACTACAAATCCCATTTATTATTTACCTGCATGATAATATGAACATTAATCTGGGAACATTATCAAAGAGGTTCCTAATCATTGTGATACTCGATCTATGGATTATTATAGTTAATAACAGGTCGCTCTTATCGGACAACTGTCATAGCGCCTTTAATATTATGGAAACCGATTTATTATTGAGCTCTAGTACAGCATTTCATACAAGATTGCATGTACGCCCAGCGTATACTCATATCAGCCTGCGCATCCGCGCAGGCTGATCAGAGTCTTCGCTGTCCGCCTGATGATGCTTTGGATCATTGGCTACCCACCAAGTGTGCTGCAAAGACTCAGATTAGACTGCGCGGATACAGGCGGATATGAGTCTTTGCTGGGCGCACATTCAATCATGTAGCAAATGTTGTACGCGGCTCATTTATCAATTTGTAAGCACCATATTTAAACGTCATGTCATGTATTAATCTCAATGTGTGAAACGATGCTGGTGTTCTAATCTCTAAGAGACTCTACAGAGCAATCGAGTTTCAGTCATTGCGTGAAATACAGCACCCCTCAGAGACTTCACCAACAAACGGGTTTACATTTTGGGCTTAAACTACTATTAATAATAGCAATTTATGTCTTACACAAAGCATTATATCATTTATAAATGTCTATACATTAGATTTAATTCAGTTTATTTTACAACGTATTTATATAAAATCTGCGATCAGGCTATAAGAATAGTTTGAAATCAATACAAATTGAGATGTAGAGCTTGTTTACACGCACAAAGATGCTTTTCAACGTAAAATATGGCACAGAAACTGTACCAAATACTTTTGTCTATAAGGTATCTAATCATTGTCAAAGAAAATAAAAATCTAAAAGTTTTCCTTTGGAAATGAAGAACACGTAAAAAGAACAAAACTCGGAGCTTCGGTTTTATAAAATTACAAATGAAGATACCCGAAAAATGCCTGAATCACGAAGCACAGTCTCTTCATATACATTTATGTAGTTTGCGATGCCGAATACGCCCCCGAGCCCCCGAGCACCAGCTTAAGTGGTATTCGGTTTTCAAATTAACAAGACTAAGCTGAATGATCCCAAAGGAAATAAAAATATAATTAGCGCAATGGTGATGTACCGTCGGGGAGACGTTTTACCGCCGCCTCACGGCAATTAACACCAGGTGCAGTGAATACGCTTCACGACACATTCTACTACCTGTACCACATTCCTCGACATTACGAAATCATGCCTATTCAAATATACTGAAAATTTTACCACCAAAAAAATGAAAATTTTCAGATAAAAATTCTGATATTTTTCTTATTTCTGCTCAAAAACACAGATTGCGGGTATTCGTTAGAACCGCCTCGCCGAGGCGGTTCTAACGAGTACCCACAATCTATGTTTTGAGCAGAAATAAGAAAAATAATATATACCCCTGTAAAGCCCAGTTTTACTATACAAAAGTGGGGTTTAAGGGGGTCAACATTATATAGGCATGTTTTCGTGATGATACGGAATTATGTACATGGATGTTACATTGATGATACCGAGATGTAGGTCATCTATTCATGAGCCGCAAGTCAGATTAAAGTTTTATGATATTGCTGTTCCATTTCATTAATATGCAATCGTAGATTTTATTTGCAGGGTTTTCGGTGTAAATTGGAAGTAACGATGCTGTAACAAGGAAGCTTCTAAGTTACATAAAAACAATGTATGTCCACACTATGCCATTTACACCCAACTGTGTTCTGTGTGTGACCTGGTGCCTTTCCGCTGCGGGGCTATTTTGGCATTCTATCTTGTCCGTTATCTCATTATTGAGTTCAGTGGAGCTTGTTTAACATTGTGATCACCTTATTCATGTATAGAGAGCTGTTTGCTTTGCTTTCCTTTGATCGGTGACTTGTATAGTCTCTGCATCACGAAAACATACCTATATAATTTTGACCCCCTTAAACCCCACTTTTATGTAGTAAAACTGGGGTTTACAGGGGTATACATTATTTTTCTTATTTCTGCTCAAAATCATAGATTGTGGGTACTCGTTAGAACCGCCTCGCCGATGCGGTTCTAACGTGTACCCACAATCTATGTTTTGAGCAGAAATATGAAAAAAATATTAGAATTTTTATCTGAAAACTTTCAGTTTTTGGTGGTGAAATTTTCAGTATATTTGAATAGGCATGTTTTCGTAATGGATATGGTTTGTTTGATTTCCCTTTGATGTCATTGGTAGGCTATGAAATATGATTATGGTTATTCCTTCCTGGACATAGTCTATAACAGTTTTTCAGGTGTTTGTTTTTTTTTTCTCTCTCTCTCTCAAATTTGACAAAGTATCTTCTCATGGTAACGTATCTGTGTTCTTAAGTTTAGAATAAAGTTTATGTATAGTTAAGTAACAATTAAAAAGGACAATTATGCAATTATGTAAAGCCGCTAGTGCAGGGGAGATTTGTGAAGTGTTAAGTACTCAAGAAACCCTAACATTGATCATTTGTTTTATAAAGATATATAGAGGCGGCATTTATCTTGAAAACCCTTTAAGTTGAATGTAAACATTTAGTTAGTTACTCAATTAGTTTCTATACGGCAACTGAATTTAAATAAACTCTTGCGACTATTATCATAATGCATATATTAATACGTTTTATACTTGAAACTTGAATGCATATTAGATTTGAGTATTTCTCCACGAATTAACCTTAAACACTCTCTGCCTTAATTCAGCAGGCAACAATTGGTGATACGTTTCATACTTTTCCAAGAAAACAGGAGTTGACATTTCATGCAAATTGTCGCCAGTGGCGACAATTTGCATGAAATGTCAAATCCTGTTTACTTGGAAAAATAAGAAAAATATTTCAGTATGTCATCTGCTGAAATTTTTACCCATAGTGCTAAGCGTTAAGCCACGATGCCATGAGGTAATTAAAAACATCTAGTGATGCTTGTACACAAATACTCACGCATGAAAACTTAGACTCCTGATTTTAATTAACCCTAAAGTACTGAGGTGCATAATCTTAAATAAATAAATTAATGAAAGCTCTTTACGTACATTGTAGGTTGGCTGTAATTCAGTCATTCCTTATAAACTTAAAATATTGCGTAAACAAGTGTAATGTCATCACGAAACATGCCGATATAATTTTTATATAGTAAAACTGGGGTTTACAGGGGTATACAATATATTTCTTATTTCTGCTCAAAAACAGAGATTGTGGGTACTCGTTAGAACCGCCTCGCCGAGGCGGTTCTTACGAGTACACACAATTTATGTTTTGAGCAGAAATATAATGAATATCAGATTTTTTATCTGAAAATTTTCATTTTTGGTGGTAAAATTTTCAGTATATATGAATAGGCATGCTTATACAGGTATAAGTTTATTACTTCTAGTAGTCCCGTGTCTTACGTCCCCGTTCAGGACCATTTTCCTAGCCTACACACAGAGACAATCAACCCACAAGAGATGTCAGTACTTTGATTTGACAAAAGGATGATGCTGCGGGTACAGCTGACTCTCGTTATCTCTAACTCGCTTATCTCGAATAACCGCTTATCTCGAAGTGAAAATCTTGTCCCTGTCTAAACATGAAAATCGAACAGCAAGTAAAAAAGATTGTGGAAAAGAGGAGAAATTGCTCCTAAGGAGCAATTTCTCCTCTTTTCCACAATATTTTCGATATAGCTCTATCTTCAAGAGTCCAATTATATATAAATTTGTTAAATGTAGTTGTTCGAATTATTTTTTCCTCAATTCTAAAAATCTGATGTGTCGAGGTACGGATATCTCGAAGTGTTTCAGACAGTCCCTTGGAATTCGAGATAACGAGAGTTGACTGTATTTTAAAAGCGCGAGGTGCTTGTATTGAGTACCCGTAACATAAATTGTTGTTATTTTTCTGGAGAAAAAAAAAATGCCAAATTGTTTCATTGAAGAAATATGCCTTTATGTAGAACGATATCTATGATGTATGACTTCATATACGCGGAAGAACGTAATGTGTATACCGTTTTAACTTATCCGTAATACATTTTGATTTAGCACAGTGATGTTTGATGGCGTAACGAAGTAGGGCAATGAAATATATATACTTAAGGGAAATGGGTACACTTTGTAGAATTGTAGATATCGTTTCTGATCATTTAAGTAAAATTGTCATATGCTATAATCGAAAAGGTACGTATAACACTGATGTCATAAAACAGTCTGTTTGTTTAGCGTTTAATCCAATCAGGGTTGACCACTTTGCTTACCTCTTTAACTGCACGCCGGTGGGTCGGCGTTCAGATTCTATGATGGACCCGACTTAAAAACAATTCATTATGTGGCTTGGGCAGGAAGCTTTTTATGTCTGTTTCTCGGCTCACCGTTGTTCAACTGGTGGTTTTATTTTGCTCCAGTATTTCAGTCATCATGAAAAAATACCTATATAATTTTGACCCCCTCAAACCCCACTTTTATATAGTAAAACTGGGATTAAGAGGGGTATACATTATTTTTCTTATTTTTGCTCAAAAACATAGATTGTTGGTACTCGTTAGAACCGCCTCCGCGAGGCGGTTCTAACGAGTACCAACAATCTATGTTTTTGAGCGGAAGTATAAAAAATATCAGAGTTTTTATCTGAAATTTTCAGGGTTTTTGTTTAGGTGAAATTTTCTATATGTTTGAATAGGCGTGTTTTCTTAATGGTGGTGTTGCTTGATAACACAGGAATCCCCAAATGTCAACACGTTGTTTCTGTTTAGTCCTCATCTTTGCTTCATTATAGGCTTTATCTGTGATTTATCTGTTGCCCGTAATGATTCATGGATGAGTTAGAAGACCTCCACACGGACAGATGAAATATATGTTTTTACCACAATGGTAGCTGAGGGCGAGTTTGGGATTCCATAAAGCTAGCTTAAGCAAACCCACCCCCACCCCGACCCACAGTAATTCATTACTGACCGTTTCAATGCGGTACTTTCATTGTGGTACTTTTCGTTATTGTTATGTAGTGTTCCTTTTTTCCTCTTCTTTTTTTTTCTTTTAACAATTATGTAATTTGATTATATATTCAGTTAAGTTTGGGTACCAGAGCTGCCACTTTTTTGGAAAGAGTTGCCAACTCTGCTTGCCGTCTGTTCATTTTGTGGCTTGTTTATTGTGTACTTGTCTGCCTTTACCTCTGGTGTTTAGGGCTAGACGTGAATCTGATTGTATCACTAAATGAGTTTTCTAATTTTCTTTGCTAAATGCATTAGAAAAACAATCCTGTCTGTATTTTCTAAGATATAGAAGGGACGTACTTCTAAGTAATAAAGGTGATATTCAGGAAGAACCAAAATCAGAGAACATCTTTGTGACTACCATTATTAAAAAAAAAACAACAAAAAAACACCAAACGGAAGAGTAAACAAGCTACGACGTTCACACGTGACAAAACAATAATCAAAGCACTGATTGCACTAATGGGTTAACTGTCTCAGATCGTAGGCTGGGAAAATGATACTGAAAAATGACTAAAGACTGTTTCTTCATTCAACCCTTAAATTCATGTTATTTAACAAAAGAGTGCAGATCCTGATCAGACGCCGCGTTCACAGTCCTATTTTTTCCAGATAACACTCCTATCCACAGAACTCTGACGTCACAGCGACAAGAATAGCGCGGCTACTAATAACCGTTACATAGATTTCGTATTACTCGCCGTTTGACTACATTGGTCAATGATAATCACGTGAACAACTACTTAAAGGAAATTTTGGCGTCTGTATACTATAGCTCGATTGTAAACACACGACCCTAAAACTAAAGCAGCCAGATCCGTCTTCCCCAATGAGGTGGTCATAATGCCAGGCGGACCAAACAAACACAACACAAGAAAACAAACATTAAACACACACACACACACACACACACACACACACACACACACACACACACACACACACACACAAAACTTTCAAATAGCTTTCTTCAGTTTGTCACATTATTTATTAGATGACTCAGTGATGCTGTCCTCAGGGTGAAAATCGCAGTTGTATTAGCATAAGGATAAAAGATGACAGTTGCTCACCCGTTTTGAATATATTTCGAATAGGAGTTGACGTGTTTATCACTGAACCTGCTTTCAAAGAGGACGACAGAGTTGCCAGATTGGTTTCAGGGCTTATGTCTGTCTGGCTATCTATCATCCATTTGTCTATCTGTGACCACCTTGGCATCATATTCACTTATCGTCGTTTATATAACTTCCAAACTTTTACATTTGCATGCATTTCATGATCCAAGATCACGATACAAAATACAGTCGAACCTCGTTATCTCGAACTCGCTTATTTTGAATTACCGCTTATCTCGAATTGAAAATCTGGTCCCTGTTTTAACATGAAACTATGACAACAGGTAACAAAATAATGTGGAAAAGAGGAGACATTGCTCCTAAGGAGCAATTTCTCCTCTTTTCCACATTATTTTATAAATATATTTCTAACTTCAGGAGTCAAATTACATATTCATTTGTTAAATGTGGTTGTTCAGTTTATCGTTTTCCTCACTCTCTCAACTCTGATATGTCGAAGTACGGATATCTCGAAGTGTTTCAGTGAGTCCCTTGGAATTCGAGATAACGAGAGTCGACTGTATAAGGTCACCGGTAGTACAAACCTGTGAGGTAGTTGACACTTGATACGTGTTTTTGTAACTATGCGTATCATGCTTTTCGTGGACACAAGCCAGCTCAAGCAAATCCATGCTGCAAATAATTGAGTCACCTTGAGTCACCTTGATATGTTTTAGTGAAAGTAAGCCTCGAAAATGACCTGCATTAGACTACTTCAAGCATTAATAATACTTTATACTGGCATGCAGTAGACTCTCGTTATATATCTAATTTACTACATAAAAGTGGGGTTTAAGGGGGTCAAAATTATATAGGCATGCTTTCGTGATGCAAATACAGTCGAACTTCAATAGTTCGAACATCTTTAGGACCATGGAAATTTGTTCGAGACATGGGTTATTCGAGCTACTGAGGGTTAATTATAGCGTCAGGTCAGGAAGTAAATGGGGATATTCCGGATTGTCTTTTCCAAATTTTATATATGAATGGTATGTTGTGTGTACTCATTTGAATTGCCTCGGTGAGGCGATTCTAATGAGTACACACAACATACATTTTCAGCACAAATTAAGAGAATATGTCTAAATATTTGTTATCTTGAATTATCGGGAAAAGTGTCCTACGGACTCAAAAACTAAGTTCGAGTCATCCACGGTAAACGAGCCATCCGTGTTCGAGCCATTGAGGTAACACTGTATATTGTTGCGTATGAAGAGACTTAAAAACACTGAGACTCTGATTTCGTTCTTTTGTTTGTTATCTGTTTCAAGGGCAAGATTTTATATTTTAATCATTCAAATATAAGGACAAGTATGGTAAGAGCTCAGGATATATATGCAAAATGGTGATTCTGGAATATACGAGAGTGTGTCCAAATCCACTGTTTCACTCCTGTGAGCCTCTGAGGGCTACTGTTTTGGTGTCTGAATCCATGAATTTAGGTCCAATGCGGCCTGTACAATTTTTTTAGCAATGCTAACATCATTGCTAGTGCCATAAACGGCCTGTACAAATTTATATCCAGAACCCAAGAGCCAAATCAATAGGTGTTTTCATCTCTGTATGGGCTGTACAAAAGTTTTAGCTGTTGCCTGTCGCTAGTGGTAGAAATGGACTGTACAAAATTTTTAAGCATCGCTAACAGCATTGCTAGTGCCAGAAACGGTCTGTACAAAATCTATATCCAGTATCCCAGATCCAAATCAATAGTTTTTCAACCCCATATGGCCTGTACAATTTTTTTTAAACTGTTGTCAATAGCATCTTTAGTGGCAGAAATGGGTTGTACACTTTTTTTAAGCATCGCTAACAGCATTGCTAGTGCCAGAAGCAGCCTGTACAAAAATCTATAGCCAGTATCCCAGATCCAAATCAATAGATTTTTCCACCCCATATGGCCTGTACAAATTTTTTAACTGTTGTTAATAGCATCGTTAGTGGCAGAAATGGGCTGTACAAAATTTTTTAGCAATGCTAACAGCATTGCTAGTGCCAGAAACGGTCTGTACAAAATCTATATCCCAGTATCTCAGATCCAAATCAATAGTCCCCCCCCCCCCCCACTCCATATGACCTGTACAAAAGTTTTTAACTGTTGCCAATAGCATCGTTTATGGCAGAAATGTGCTGTGCAAATTTTTAAGCATCCAAATCAATAGTTTTTTTCCATCTCTATATGGCCTGCACAAAGTTTTTTTTAACTGTTGTCAATAGTATCGTTAGTGGCAGAAATGGGCTGTGCAATTTTTTAAGCATCCGAATCAATAGTTTTTTCCATCTCTATATGACCTGTACAATTTTTTTTAATTGTTGCCAATAGCATCGTTAGTGGCAGAAATGGGCTATGCAAATTTTTTTAAGCATCCAAATCAATATTTTTTCCATCTCTATATGACCGTACAAACTTTTTTAACTGTTGTCGATAGTATCGCTAGTGGCTGAAATGGGCTGTGCAAATTTTTTTAAGCATCCAAATCAATAGTTTTTCCATCTCTATATGGCCTGTACAAAATGTTTTAGCTGTTGCCAATAGTATCGCTAGTGGCAGAAATGGGCTGTGCAAATTTTTTTAAGCATCTAAATCAATAGTTTTTCCATCTCTATATGGCCTGTACATTTTTTTAACTGTTGTAAAGAGTATCGCTAGTGGCAGAAATGGGCTGTGCAAATTTTTTTAAGCATCAAAATCAATAGTTTTTCCATTTCCATATGACCTGTACAAAAAAATTTTAACTGTTGTCAATTGCATCGTTAGTGGCAGAAATGGGCTGTACAAAAGTTTTCAGTATTAAAAAATGCCCCAGGATTATGACAACACAAAAATGGAGAACAAGTTAAAAAGATGTTATAATTATGAGCTTGTTGTAGTGATAGCACTACTATTTTGCTATTAGCATTGCTATTTGGCTATAGGCATTGTTATAAGCATTGCTATTTTGCTATTAGCATTGCTATAAGCATTGCTATTTTGCTATTAGCATTGCTAAACATAGAACCAAAATGGATAACAAGATTATAATGGAGTTAATTACGAGCTTGTTTAAGTGATAGCATTGCTATTTTTGCTATTAGCATTGCTATTTTGCTATTAACAATGCTACTTTGATACCAAAATGGAGAAACAAGATTAAATGATGTTATTATGAGCTTTTTTTAGTGATAGCATGACTATTTTGCTATTCGCAATGCTAATAGCAAAATAGCAATGCTATCACTAAAACAAGCTCATAACAACATCATTTTAACTTGTTCTCCATTTTGGTGTTATCATAATCCTGGGGCATTTTGTAATATTGAAAACTTTTGTACAGCCCATTTCTGGCCCTAGCAATGCTGTTAGCATTGCTAAAAAATTTGTACAGCCCATTTCTGTCACTAACGATGTCATTGACAACAGTTAAACAATTTTGTACAGGCCATATACAGATGGAAAAACTATTGATTTCGATGCTTAAAAAATTGCACAGCCCATTTCTGCCACTAGCGATACTATTGACAACAGTTACAAATTTTGTACAGGCCATATAGAGATGGAAAAACTATTGATTTCGATGCTTAAAAATTGCACAGCCCATTTCTGCCACTAGCGATACTATTGACAACAGTTACACATTTTGTACAGGCCATATAGAGATGGAAAAACTATTGATTTCGATGCTTAAAAAATTGCACAGCCCATTTCTGCCACTAGCGATACTATTGACAACAGTTAAAAAATTTTGTATAGGCCATATAAGATGGAAAAACTATTGATTTGGATGCTTTAAAAATTTTGCACAGCCCATATCTGCCACTAGCGATACTATTGACAACAGTTAAAAAAATTTGTACAGGCCATATAGAGATGGAAAAACTATTAATTTGGATGCTTAAAAAAGATGCACAGCCCATTTCTGCCACTAACGATGCCATTGACAACAGTTTAAAAAATTGTACAGGCCATATGGGGTGGAAAAAATTATTGATTTGGATCTGGGATACTGGATATAGATTTTGTACAGACCGTTTCTGGCACTAGCAATGCTGTTAGCGATGCTTAAAAATTTTGTACAGCCCACTTCTACCACTAGCGACAGGCAACAGCTAAAAAATTTTGTACAGCCTATACAGAGATGAAAACGCCTATTGATCTGGCGCTGGGGTTCTGGATATAAATTTGTACAGGCCGTTTCTGGCACTAGCAATGCTGTTAGCATTGCTAAAAAAATTGTACAGGCCGCATGGGACGAAAATCCATGGATTCAGACACCAAAAAAGTAGCCCACAGAGGCTTCCAGGAGTGAAACAGTGCATTTGGAAACACTATATTCCAGAGTCACCATTTTGCATATATATTCAGTTTTACCAGTATTTACGGAAATACGGTAGCCGATATGTTGAATGAACGACTACTTTTGCCGTTTTTTTATGGTCATTTGCAGACACTTTGATGTTTCAGATGCTCCGCCTAGTAGCAGCCAAGTTATACGTGTCTCATATCAAACAGAGTAACACTGCTTTCAACAGATACTCGGTTACCTTAACCACTGTCTGGGAAAATTCAATAGGCGGCCAGTTTGATCATATTTTGTTTTATTTTTCCAAGAAAGGACGGTTTTGCCACTTCATGGAAATGGTCTCTCAATGAGAAAATTTACATTAAAAGTCAAAGCCTATTTTCTGATCAAAATAAGAAAAATATTAAAAAGTCGTCTGCTGAAATTTTTACCCAGCATGCAGAGCGTTAAATCATTATTTTGGTCATTTAACATATGATGGTAATCGTTTTCGACGTCGTCAATTTTTCGCCGCGGTTTTATGGACCGATAAACTATGGTTAACAACGATAAACACGTCATAATTTACAAAGTAGTGAAATAAATACGACGTGCTGAATAGAAGATTAAAGGACAACCGAACGGAATTGAGATGTGCGTTTTTTCGTGGGTAATCATGTGAATTTGACGACCCGATACTTGATACAGAGGTATGAGACTGAAAGATAAATCCAAAGCAGGATACGTTCATTTTAATCTTTAATTTTGAGGAAAGGTAACTTCATGTCTGTTTCCTATTTCAATTAATTATGTCTTTAAAACTCGCTGTATTCATGCAGTGAAAACTACCTAGTAATCCAGATGTTATTACTGGGTTTGATTGAATGTGGTATTCTGACAAAGTATGTGCTCAATAAAAATGCACAGTCTCAATATACACGTATATTTGAACTCATGAAAAACGTATTGAAAAATTGCACTTCTGTACACGCAAAAAAAACAAATGGAATTCTGGCAATACATAATAAGTGTATACCGTTTTCCACTCGCAAGCTGGTTGGCGGCAAATAGATTGCATTGATAAAAATACTAAAATATATCAATTAGTTTATATAATCTATTTTTTTACACTAAGGTCTAAGGTAATTTAGCCACACTAATACCTATGGAATGATGAATACTTTGCAGCATATTCAGTAATGCATTACACAAACGCTACCAGTTTAAAGACATTTGCGAATTGGTGCACCCAGGCGAACAGAAAATGCATTTATAGAATACCAAAAGGGGAAAAAACATTATCCTTGCTAAAAATCCTGGGTTGCAACGTTCATTGACAAGCGCTTTCATTCGTAACATGTTCATATGTGTATTAAACTAGCATTCTTATACAATTAACATCACGAAAACATGCCTATATAATTTTGACCCTCTTAAACCCCACTTTTATATAGTAAAACTGGGGTTAAAAGGGGTATACATTATTTTTCTTATTTCTGCTCAAAACATAGATTGTGGGTACTCGTTAGAACCGCTTCGTTGAAAATTTTCCGTTTTTGGAGGTGAAATTTTCTATATATTTGAATAGGCGTGTTTTCGTAATGAATGGGAAATTGCTGGAAGCAATTTTCTCTTTTTCTCGACCTGTTTTAAAAAATAAATAAATAATTGAATAATTAAATAAATATATATATATAAATAAGTGAAGACACCCATCCAGGAAATGTCAAAATTTCGAAGTACAGCCCTCCCGAGGCACAAAAAGAAAGAGAGATGATGAACAAATAAGGTTAAATAAAAGCCCCATGGAAGAAGAAAATTGACACTACATGACACTACATTTAAACAAAAGTGCACAAGCTTTCAACAACAAGCACAAGTTTACGCTTTCAGCTTGACTGCCCATATCTCTGGAGGATGTGCACTGTTAATGATAAACTCTCAACATATAGTTTAACGCCTATCTTTTCAGCATCCTTTCTGGATCCAGTGCTACCAAAAAGATTTAAAAGATTTTTTTGTTAGATGTTATACTCCTTCTTCCATATATATATATATATATATATATATATATATATATATATACATATATATATATATATATATATATATATATATATATATATATATATATATATACGCATTATAAAATACTTCTTCCAGAAGTGGTGATTCTTCCAGAAAACGGTCGAAAGGACCAAAAACGAGGGTAAGAGAAAAGTCCAGGGAATGCCACAATCACAAACCGCAGCCCTTCCCAGACACCAAGAGGAAGAGGAACCGACAAAAACAAACACGCACAAATCGAAAAAAAACGTACGAAAAGCACTAAGATTAGCTCTCTCTTCCCAAAACGAGTTAATCGCAATGCTAAAGGACTGAAAACAAAAGAACGAAATAACACAAGGTAAGACATAAAACAAATCGTCTCGAAGAATAAACCACAAAGCAACAAAGAGAAGGACTAACACCAGGACCATCGCCTTAGAACGGTCAGTAGAGTAAACCACTGGGGGTGTTTATAGCACTTTTACAGCTAGCCAACTTTACCTGGGTCCCGATGCAACTCTTAATACAGAAATACATAAAAATTCGGTTCGCATAAAGGCTCCCAACTCAGTCAATGCATCAAAGCGAATACATAAAAATCAAATTAATCACTATAATAAACAAAGACGAATACTCATTGCTAATTCTACTGTATGCCAGAATAAATGTAAACCAATAATTGAACCACGGCGGGCCAAGCTAAAGACATATCGTCAAGCCCCATCCACTGGTTAAAGTTTTACGAAGAGGCCGTCATTGAGTCTGAGGCCCGAACCGCCGTCGTGCAATTAAAGAGTGAAGATAGCCATCAACAATGATTGGGTTGACAACTAGGCATGCAGTCTGCCGCATAATATCTAGGCTATAGCCAATTCTTTTATAACGGTTAATAAATTTTCTGAATTGCTCCGAAAAATGCCAAATCAAGCAGTTCCTACACATATTTTGTTCAGCGGAAGCTGTCTATCTCTTACATGTACCTGATCTAAATGCATATAAAATAAGTGATAGTTATTCACATGATTTCAGAGTCGAAACACAGTTTTCCTGGAATTTACCCACAAGTGATTGCAGTAAGATATACTTGTTATAGTGATAAACAAACTTATCCGGTGAGGTCTGCCCTGCCCCTGTACTGCGCTGGCACTCACAAAACATAGTCGAAAGTGATTTACCCGCATCATTAAATAAATCAACGTTAATGGGCTTATTTTTTAATATGGAATTTATTAGAGATAAACATGACTAGAAGAAGATAAAAGTGTTAAACTCGAGATTAAAATAGTATAGGCAGAATTTGAATGTTTTATTTCCAGAACTTCAGCAACTTTTCAGAACAATGCCATGTTTGTTAGCCTGCAAATGGTCTCTGCGGTTTTATGAAAACCGTGGGCTTTGTGTTGTTTTCCAGCTCTGTGGTAAACTGACAAGTTTAATCACTCAAGTCCTTAAAGGTGTCAAAATGACTCAAGGACCCACCGACATAATGATATCAAGCGAAGTGTGATTTGAAATCAATTGAGCGTCAACCTATTAAAAGCCACCCAATTGCCAGCAAAACAGTGCACAAAAAGCTTTTGTAAGACACTATAAACGCGGAGTCTGTTTAATGCTTCTTATCGTATTTATTCTAAATATTAGGACACTTTAACTCTTCAGCGCACATCTGAAATTTAAAAAGAAAGCCCAGTGGTCTAATTAATTATGTATCTAAAAGTACTGGTAGAGGGGCAAAGCGTGTATACCCTGATCAGACCCGGCGTCTGACCAGAGTCTACACTGTTGAATCAGACATGTTTGTCCGAATATTTATGAAAATTACGGTAATTATTCGCGGGCACTAGGAGAAGGAAGTTGCAGTTCAGACAGTTTGTAAATGGTGCAATGTAGGGCATAGAAAATGAACCAAAGACACGCCCACTTTATGGAACAGATTATTACCGGCTTTACAATGAAGAAACCCAGCAACAATTGATAGTTTAAGGAAAAAGATGTTTTTTGTGATCTAAGTCATTAGGACTCGAGCTTAGTACAAATAAGTGTGTGCTTGTTATTCACCAGTGAATACTTTCTTCTCTCGCTATATTATGCTGCGTGTTGCCGCTCTGTTGACGTGCGGGTGTATTCATGTTGGTTTAAATAATCTTTCATTCAAGTGAGTTGCTCTATGCAAAAACTCGATTTCTGATCATTTGCGTTCAGCAAATATTCTAACTGTCTGCGTATTCGCAATAGTACGGACTCTGGTACTCAAACTTTTTTCAACCCTAGCATCGGAAAGATGTACGATTTATTTTAGGGAGAAAGACTGGATAAGTCTGTATATAAAACAACCGTATAGCAGCTATGCATACATTGCATTTCGCGAGAACTCGCACGTTTCTGTGGCGGCCCAGTTGATACTAAGCAAATTCTAAGACGAAACCTTGTGTATTCAGGTTAAATCATAAAAAAGAGAGACAAAAAACTTAAAACGGAAAGCAGAATGTTTATTTTCTCATGTGATTATGCAAACATGACGTTATTAGTAACACCCCAGTTGTTTTCTGTATTTAAGGGAGAGTACACCATGTTCCTGTCTGACATGATTTTTTTTTAAATTTCGCATGCAAGCTGCGCTTCAAATAACCTTCTACCATCTCCTATAGCCTATATTAGACGGTATACAGAAATGGATTAACACAAAAAAATGTTTGATTTTTCATCCAATATGCCACTAATTTAAACCTGTAAGAAAACGTATTATTGCAAATTTTATGACACCATTTTGAATGACACATATTAAATGGTGGACCGGATATACCCTACAGAACAGAATTAAATAGAGCAAATTCTTCCGATACCGAGGCGCATTTTTTGGATTTGAATCTATGTATATCTAATGGTACAGTTTCCACCAAACTTTATGATAAACGGGACGATTTTGATTTTGATATAGTCAATTTCGCTTTTCTGGATAGCGATGTCCCCCGGTGTACCTCATATGGGGTATACATACCTCAACTTATAAGATTCGCCAGAGCTTCTTCAAATCTTAATGACTTTAACTACCGTAATAAAGCCCTTACTGCCAAACTTCTTAGGCAGGGCTATCGTTATTTTAAACTTCGTAAGGCGTTTTCGAAATTTTATCGCAGACAGAGTGCCTTGTTAGAAAAATATAGCGTCAGTCTGAAAACACTTCTGCAACAAGGTATATCGGAACCCGAATTTTACGGTGACTTAGTGTACAGATTTAGAAAAATTTTAGGTAAGTCTAACTTTTCGGAGCAATTCAGAAAACTTATTAACCGTTATAAAAGAATTGGCTATAGCCTGGATATTATGCGGCAGACTGCATGCCTAGTTGTCAACCCAATCATTGTTGATGGCTATGCTTCACTCTTTAATTGCACGACGGCGGTTCGGGCCTCAGACTCAATGACGGCCTCTTCGTAAAACTTTAACCAGTGGGATGGGGCTTGACGATATGTCTTTGGCTTGGCCCGCCGTGGTTCAACTATTGGTTTTCATTTACTCTGGCATACAGTAGAATTAGCCATGAGTACTCGTCTTTGTTTATTATAGTGATTAATTTGATTTTTATGTTTTCGCTTTGATGCATTGACTGAGTTGGGAGCCTTTATTGCGAACCGAATTTTTATGCATTTCTGTATTAAGAGTAGCATCGGGACCCAGGGTAAAGTTAGCTAGCTGTAAAAGTGCTTTAAACCCCTCGGTGGTTTGCTCTACCGACCGTTCTAAGGCGGTGGTCCTGGTGTTTGTCTTACTCTTTGTTGCTTTGTGGTTTATTCTACGAGGCGATCTGTTGTATGTCTTTCCGTGTGTCATTTTGTTCTTGTGTTTTTCAGTCCTTTTAGTATTGCGATTACCTCGCTTGGGGAAGAGAGAGCTAATCTTAGTGCTTTTCGTACGTTTGTTCGGTTTGTGCTTATTTAGATTTGTCGGTTTCCTCTTCCTCTTGGGGTCTGGAATGGGCTGCGGTTTGTGATTGTGGCACTCCCTGGACTTTTCTCTTACCTTTTTTACTAGACATCTTTCGGGCGTTCATGTTTATTGTTTTTTGTTTGTTTGTTGTTGTTTTTTTCAATAAAAGTATTCGTGTAGAACCCTGTATTGCACTTATGTAAGTTTTAAACATGCATGTTGAGGGGAATCGCCGCGCAATTCTTCATGTTCATAATTTCAAAACCTTCGTTGTCGAACAATTAGTTTTAAGAATGTATGAAGAACCAACATAATATCTGACGTAATTTCCGCAAACTAAAATGTTTAACAAAATTTCATAAAATACACTCTGGTGTATAAAACGCAGCAAGACTTTTATTCAGACATCTACCGTAAAGATAAATTTATCGCGAGATGGTGCTTGTTTGGATTTGTTGGTTTCCTCTTCCTCTTGGGGTCTGGGAAGGGCTGCGGTTTGTGATTGTGGCACTCCCTGGACTTTTCTCTTACCTTTGTTTGGGTGTATATTGGTGTATTTTACCTGTAAGTATGTACATGTGCACTGTAAGCTTGATAGATCTTACAGTTGCTTGGCAAAACTCTAAACCAGTATCATGCAAAATGCATGCGTTTCTCCAAAATGCAAATACTTTCGCATTGCCCACAATCTATGATTTCAGCAGAAATATGAAAATATCAGAATTTTTATCAGAAACTTTTCAGTTTTTGGTGGTGAAAATTTCAATATATTTGATCAGGCATGTTTTTGTAATGAGACACAGCAAGAGTCCTAGACGTTCGAGTCGCGAATGTTTTACTGTGTTCTCCCTGGAGTCGATCTCATGCAATGCCAATGTTCTTTCTTTTTCTTCCGTGAAAAAAAAAAAATTTAAAAAAGACACCACAACCACCACCAACAACAATAAGGTACAGGGACGATAGCGTTTTTCTTGTCCGTTTACGCGTTTTGGGTGCGTTTTGAAATCGTTGTATAACGTTTGCGTTTCGACAACGTTTCTAGCGTTTCATATCGTTTCGGCCAATCAAATTACAGAGCAAAGCGTTTCATGCAAACGCTAAATTTGCACATGCGCACTGAAGAGCTACGAACGTTTATCGAAACGCTTTTCACCGTTTCGGCCAATCATCTGGCCTTATCGAAACGCTGTTTTCCGTTTCGGCCAATCATATGACCGTTTGGCACCGTTTGTATGTATAGACCAATCGAATAATAAATACCTGTTGGACCGTATTAAATCATGTCTTTACAACTAAAGTAATATGAGTTTACGTATAAAAATTGTATTTACTTTATTGTATTTTCTTTCTCTCTCTCTCTCTTTTTTTTTTTTTTTTTTATATATAAATAATTATAATTGAGATAATTTCGTATTTTCAAAAGAATTAACGTGATTGATTATTATATTTTGTGAAGCCTAATATTTCACACTACAATCATGATAATCATTTTCTTTTGACAATTAAATGTTTTAGCGCGTAGTGCTCGGTATAAAATTTTAAGCAGATGACATTTTGAAGTTTTTTTTTTGTTTTGTTTTTTCTCATTTATTGAATCATATTAAAACCACATTTTTTTTTACACATAGATAATATTTATCTACGATTTTTTTTTTTTTTTTTTTTTTTTTTTTTTTTTACTTTTTTGCTAAAACATATTTTATTGTTTTATTGAGATAATTTTCTATTTTCAAAAGAATTATTATATTTTGTGAAGCCCAATATTATTTTCACACCACAATCAACTTGTTTTGACAGATAAATGTTTTAAGGCTTATAAGTACACTGTATAAAATTTTTAGCAGATGACATTTTGAAGTATTTTTCTTCTGTGACCTTGACAAAGGTGTCGGCATTTCATACATATCTCCACAGGATATGACTTCCTATGCAAATTGTCTTCAGTCGAGATCAGTAATTTGCGTGAAATGTCAAAACTTGTTTTATGGGAGAAAATAAGAAAACAGTTCATGAATTGATCATCTGCTGAGTTAGCCCAGAGAGTGATAAAGGTTCAACTGGACAACGAATCGTTGACATACTGCATTTTGTTGGCGATATGTGTAGATTCAGAAGATCAGAATGCGCGGAAATGCCGGTTTATCTTGGTCTAAGGTGGTCTCAAATACCATAAGGTCGTTTCTCATTTCTTTTCGAAGGGGCTCAAATATATATTCAACCAGATCACCTTCGCAGCGTGATCAAGATCAAAGATTTTCGTTCTGCACCAAACTGAACTACGTCAAACCTGTGAATTGCTATTATTGTTTTGAGTAATATTATTATTATTTTTTTTAAATGAAATGTGCACTGACGTTTAGACAAATAGTGCTGGAACAGATGACCTGCATTACTGAAATATATTGCTAGAATTAAGTATCATCAATATTAATCCTTTCATTAGATCTTTACCAAGTGAAAATCTCCCTCTGAGCATATGTATTACTCAGATCAGAGTGCATGACGCAGTCTAGTGCATAATGGTGCCCACTCAGTTCACTGATTAGGTATTAATAGTATAAAATACTGTGATACATGAATTGTACAGTATCCAACTTATACACAGACTGATCAGATTTATTAAATGTAAAAAGGTTCATTTTTACTTGTTTGGACCATTATTTTTCAAATACGATGCACTGTGCACATCTGAACAATTATGTGGTCAGTCGGCGAATAACTTGCTGCAGGGCTTTCGTGAAAGTGTATATTTCCACTATGAAAACATTTTTGGTATTGCAAAGCTGTTAACCCTTTAGCACGCTATATTTAGCAGTATTTAAATATTAGAAGACGACGTGCTGGATTAACAGATCCACCAAAAGCAACAAATGTGTGGACGAGTAGCAATTACCCAGATCAGAATGCGCGGATGCACATTCTAATCTAGAATTTTGCATACTGCAAGCTATACTTAAATGTTAGAAGACGATGCACTGGAGTAACAGCAGATCATATCGAATAAATAAAATAATAATAATAATAAAAAAAAAAAATGTACAGAAGAACTGCAACGAATCAGATAAAAATGCAAGCTATACTTAAATATTAGACTAATTTAGAATTTCGCATTTAAAGCACGCTGTATTTAACCCATTATAGTCCGGAAACCCTTAAAACGGTAATTGGCAAACAGTGGAGACCCAGATCAGACGCCGCAGAACGCGGCGTCTGATCAGGGTCTCCACTGTTGGCAATTAGTTCAACCACGTGTTTCTCTGAATAATTAAATAATATAGCCTGGCATACCTAAAATCGAAATTAGAATTTCCAATATATAGTGTGGGTGAGTTCATTCAGTCTACAATAAGTTAAATATTAAGAGATGATGTGCCAAACTATTGGCAAATCGTATCGAACAAGACATTGTACAGATGAGCAGAAACGAACCAGATCAGAATGCGCGGATGCCCTATATTTATCATATAGTGGCCAAACTTCCCAACATCCAGCATAAAATATCTCGGGATATGGATGATCTACTTAAAATGTGTTAAATCAGTTTATACTAACACGCTTGTGCATTATCACATCGTACATGCGCAGGAACCATGGTATAACGAATGCCCCGTAACTGTATTTATTTGTAGGTTCACACACACACACACACACACACACACACACACACACACACACACACACACACACACACAAAACAAATGCGTTGTCTATGTCCCAAATCTTTTAATATGTTGTTAACCTTTCAATCTTTGTTTATTCCAGTGACTCACATGGCGTCAAGGTTATTTTTCATTTTTACAGTGAAAATTTAAAATTGAACAAAATAATTTAAAATCACCATAGGAATATTTGAGCTTTGCTTTGATATTTTTTCTGTGGACTGCAAAGCTTTTCAGCTATGGATTTCACCGGCCAGTAGATTTATGATAGTCTGAAATGAAATGAATGACAGGTATTATCAAATGATTGGCACGTATTATCAGGCGAATGACATGTAATATCAGATACTATAATAGGACTTCACAGGATTATAAAACAAAAAAAAAAAAAAAAAAAAAAAAAAAAAAAAAAATAGAACACTGAAAATATTAAGAAGTAAGTATATTTTTTTAACACATTTGGAATGTCAGAATGCAATGCAAAATAATCCTTTTCAGTCAATTTTTTTTTCAACGCTTAGCACTCTGGGTAATATTTTCAGCAGACGACATTTTAAACTATCACAAATTTTCGTTTGAAAAATGCTAATAAATGAGATATTGAAGAAACCATTTAGGACACACATGTGTAAAAGACAACATCTATGTAGATATAAAAAGTTTTAAAATGGTGTAAATAAAACAAATGCTACTGATGGTAATGTTACAAACGAAATTATTCAGATATGTTGTAGTCCAAAACAAATGAATACCTGCTTATCATACTTTATTGTTATTATTATTTTTATTATTATTTACGTGAATGACAATGAAAGCTTAAAATCAATCATATTTATAGCTGAAACCTGTGCGATCCACACAGAGTGATAAATGTATTCCCTAGCCACTGTCAACTTGATTTATGCATCAAAATCTCAATACGTGTTTGATTATGGATAAGAAAGAAAGAAAGAAAGAAAAAGAATACCTTTGGATATTATATAGATTCTGAATTAAAGTTTTTCTGGAAATTAATAAATTAAAATTGATTTTTTTTTTCACAAAAAAGGTACTTTGAAATTTCATCCCAAATTAAAGAAATTAACAACGATACACTTATGAAATTTCTATCCAAATATAAATGAAGAATAAAATGACTTCCATTATGTCTGGTGTTGTCTAAATAACAAATAAACAAGCAATAAATCCGTTAATACTTCATGTGTTTTTTCTCATCCAATCAGAAATAAGCCGAAAAAGACTTAGAGGTGCACCTGCATGTCATTAAATTTCCAATAAACAGTACATGGAATGAGCATTTCCTGTATCTCATCCTCCTTAAGCAATACATAGGCTAGCTAATATTATGTTACATTTGAAAGATCAAAAGATTAAATTTAGAACAAAAGGAAATGGTATGATAAATAATTAAAAATGTAAATGAAATTAGAAAATATCATGATATTATATATATTAATTACTCCAGATTCATGTAGCATAGAGTATTTGATGATAATTAATATGAGTCTTTATTTCTCCACTAAAATAATTTTGTTATGGATATTTATTAGAATTGTCTCACTGAGGCAAAATATTACGAAAACGCAATCTTGAAAGGGGAACTCCCGTATACGGTAATATAGTGAATGTTACATGTGCAAAACCGTGACTTGAATAGTTATTATAATTAAGTGAAACTGAAAAAAAAAAAAAAAAAATGATCTTAAATAACTTGAGTCCGCGGGGTTTTGATTGACTAAAGATGCAAACGATGAAACGTTTGCAACCAGACAGGGTTTCCATGACAGCGTTTTCCGAACGCTAATTTGATTGGCTAATATTCGAAACGCTTGAAACGTTTCAGAAACGATGATCTGATTGGCTAAAACCGCAGACGATCGTTTAAGCGTGGACCAAACGCTGCGTTTCCAAATCGTTAATAAGCGTTTCGCATGCGTTTCCGTGGACAAGAAAAACGCTATCGCCACTGTATTGGTGTAAGCTTGTCAATACAAACAATGTAATTTTATCGACAATTTATAATACAACACTTGAAGATGTTTTGAACGGACAGCAAAATTGGGCGGGAAATATTTAATGTCTTTTGGAGGAATTTGGGTTTGCAAATGTGTGGTTAAATCCGGATAGTATTAATCTTTGTACATTTCCCAGCGTATTCAAACAGAGACTGATTGATTGTTTCATTCAGAAATGGCAGGGCGACCTCCAGAATAATGGTGTTCTGGCTGAATATAAGCAGTTTAAAACTAATTTTTCATTTGAATGTTACTTAAATATCTTTCCAGTAAAGCATAGAGTTGCACTGACTAAGTTACGGTTATCAGCTCATTCATTATTAATTGAGACTGGGCGTTATGGGAGGAATAGAATTATCAGGAATGAAAGACAATGTGCATTGTGCGATACTGGCGATTTGGAGGACGAATACCACTTTACATTAGTATGTTCTAAATATAACGATATTCGAAAGTTTTATTTAAAAAGGTACTATTACACTCACCCTAGTGTGTTCAAATTTATTCAACTTATGCAGTCAAATAACATTAAGGAGCTAAAGAAACTCTGCAAATATTTATTTGAAGCATTTAATATAAGAAAGACTCATACTCATCATTGAAACTAGTAATATCCATCCTCGTGACTCAGTTACAGTCTGAAAACACGAATTTTATTTCCTCTAATTGGTCATGCATCTATTATTCTGTATATATGTTGACTAGAAACTGTATAGTTTACGTCAATAAAATTTCTGTTCTGTTCTGTTCTGTTCTGTCTTATTTTTGTTATTTAATTCGCCGTGCAAAGAGTTGACAATGCCTACTACCTTTAATCCCTCATAAACTTACCAATTAATTGGCTTATCATTACGAAAACAAGCCTATTTAAATATATAGAAAATCTCACCTCCAAACACTGAAAATTTTCAGACAAAAACTCCTGATATTTTTTCATATTTCTGGTCAAATCATAGATTATCGGTACTCGTTAGAACCGCCTTGGCGAGACGGTATTAACGAGTACCTACGATCTATGTTTGAGCAGAAAAAATAAAAAAATAATGTATACCCCTGAAACCCCAGTTTTACTATATAAAAGTGAGGTTTAAGGGGGTCAAAATTATACAGGTATGTTTTCGTGATGTCAAATATAAGGGAATGGATGCAGTTTCATTTAACCCTTAACTTCCTGTAATTTAAGCAATCAGTGCAGACCCTAATCAGACTCCGCGTTCTATGGCGTTGATCTGGGTCTGCACTACTTGCCAATGTCTCAGTTCAGGTTTTACAGATAATCCTCTTTCGTCACTGTGACACAAGTAGCGCGGCTATAAATAATCGTTACTTGATATTCGTACAAGCGCGCGGTTTGAATTCATTGGTCTTTTGATAATCACGTGGACAATATATCAAAGAAATTTTGGTGTATGTATACTCTGGTTCGATTGTAAAAAAATTAACCCCAAACGGGATGACTATTAAAATGAATGAAAATACTCACAAAACCAAAAACAGTTGCAGTGTCAAGTAAAACAGGACGTTCTATTTTAGGACAAGTGTGATAAGGGTGCCATCACACTACCTTGCCCCGTAGAGTCAATTACGGTCTATGAAGATCCCGATTCTTTAACTGGAAGAAGAAGGGTATGACACGATTTAATTTGTAGAGTAAATGATGCATATTAAACTCTCTCAACAGAAAACTAGGAACATCGCGAAACATACTTTGTGCTTTTGTCAGATACGAGTGCCAAATTATTTCGTATTGAATACCAATATTTGTATTTACTTGTGCCGTGACAGCGGCTTCGTTGTATTGCACTTGTACTACATATAAATCGATGTTTTATGTGTATACAGTCGAACCTCAGTAGCTCGAACACCGATGACTCGTTTACCATGGCTTATTCGAACTCATTTGTGAGTCCCTAGGAAATTCTTCCGCTAGCTCACGAAAACAAATATTTAGGGATATTTTCTTATTTTATCACGAAATTGTATGTTGTGTGTATTCATTAGAATCGCCTCATCGAGGCGATTCTAATGAGTACACTCAACATACAATTATTGTGAAGGAAATAAAAAAATACCTAAATTATCGTTATTTGTTACCTGACCTGGCACCATGATTAACGCTCAGTGGCTCGAACTACCCATGTCTCGAAAAATTTTCTATGGTCCCAAAGATGTTCGAGCCATTGAAGTTCGACTGTGTCATCTTCAAATACAAGGGATACATTCATTTGACTTAAGCTTTGATACTATTCGGATCTGCATCTCTTGTACACCATCAATCTTTTTCTGTCTTAAACCATTGATTACAACATAAGCTGGTCTTTTATGTTCCAAAACTGCTTTGCATCCTTTGATCTGCTTAATGATATAAGTGCTCTTTGTGTGTTTATATTTGCAATGATAGTTGTGTCGTTTGCCAGCAAATAATAGAAAGTATATTTATGGTTCATTTGAGGCAAAAAAATAACAAAAAAAAAATAAAATAAATAAATAAATAAATAAAAAACAACAAGAAATTAAAAGACTACATTTTAAGAATACACATGGTAGATCTTGACCTCATTTCCACCACGAGGAACAACTTTTGTGACTTCCTGTTTGCTTTTCTGTACGCTAAGCGCCATCTAGACAGAAGTCTACTTTTAAAGAAAACAATTTGTTTTACTGCGTCTACTCCTAAAGGAAAAAATTTGCTCTCACCAGAGTAGGCCCATTTTAGAAGGGAAGCAAAACCATTTTGAGAGTGATCTCTTATTAAAGCGTATCCATTCCCTTTAAATGAGAAAAATAAACAAAAGTAAGAGAAAAGTCCAGGGAGTGCGACAATCACAAACCGCAGCCCTTTCCAGACACAAAGAGGAAGAGGAAACCGATAAAACCAAACAAGCACAAATCGAACAAACGTACGAAAAGCACTAAGCCATGTATATTCTATAATTTGCAGGTAGTAAACGTCATACTGTCGTATTTGGCGGCTGTACCTTCAATCATTGAATGTCTGTTTACTAGTTTGAACAGTATATACAGAGGATATTTGCTCTTTTGGAGTGAATACCATAAATATTTTCATCAAGTGTAATAAGAGCATCAGTATTTTCTCGAGCGCAAAAATAAATGTTTGTACCTTTCACTTACATTAAAATTAATATGAATCAATGATGATCATTATTATCTGTAAGAATTTAACTCGACCAGTCTGCAACCTTATCCTGTATAGAAATGCTAGCGCTGGGGTATATGTATATGCAATTGGTTACACAGTCAAATGATTGGTTCAGTACATCACGAAAACATACCTTTATAATTTTGACCCCCTTAAACCCCACTTTTCTATAGTAAAACTGGGGTTTACAGGGGTATGCATTATTTTTCTTATTTCTGCTCAAAAAATAGATTGTGGGTACTCGTTAGAACCGCCTCACCGAGGCGGTTCTAACGAGTACCCACAATCTATGTTTTGAGCAGAAATATGAAAAATATCAGAATTTTTATCTGAAAAATTTCATTTTTTTTTTTTTTTTTTTTTTGTGGTAAAATTTTCAATATATTTGAATAGGCATGTTTTCGTAATGAAATGATAGTGCTTATCGAAGAAATAATTTCGAAGGGTAAACTTCAGAAAAAGTATATAGTGTCTGAGCATACAATGGTTATTTGGCGATAGATGTCTCTGGCTCTGAGAAGTATGATCATCAACGTTAACCCATTACGAAAACACGTCTATTCAACTAAATTGCAAATTTTACCACCAAAAAATGAAAATTTTCAGATAAAAAATTCTGATATTTTTTCATATTTCTGCACAAAGCATAGATTGTGGGTACTCGTTAGAACCGCTTCGACGAGGCGGTTCTAACGAGTACCCACAATCTATGTTTTGAGCAGAAATAAGAAAAATAATGTATACCCCTGTAAACCCCAGTTTTACTATATTAAAGTGGGGTTTAAGGGGGTCAAAATTATATAGGCATGTTTTCATGATGATTAGAATAAAGAATCGGTATTGATGGCAGTATTGAATGAATGGACAAAATAATTGTTCCTCCTACTTGGATTTATACCTGTGTATCGACAATGTAAAGCTCACTATTAGGCTTTATGACAAAGGGGTTGCTTTCAACTTTCCTATTGTCTATTTCCGTTTCAGAGTTGCAATATTCCTTCTGCACCAGCATACGGTGCTTATATTTCGCAGTTAATCCTTTATGCTGGAACCTGTAATCCGTTGTGCTGGAACCTGCTCTGAGTATCAAGACTTTATCAAACGAGGAAGACTGCTTACTACAAGATAGTCGACTTAGAGATACAAAAGAACTAAACTAATGTGATGACTTAGGAAGTTCTATGGGATGCGCCATGACTTTGTCAATCCCTACAATGTGGCTGTTTCCAGACGCATATCTGATGTTTCTGGTGACATCCTAGCCATAAACTGACTTTCTAAACCCCGAACATTACCTCCCGTATCTCTATTCAGACTACAGGCATGGTTGGCGAAGCGTGCATACCAAGTAATGCTTATTCTCCATGGGCGCCTGATTACACCACATTTATTTTATGTTCATAAAAAAAGGTAAGAGAAAAGTCCAGGGAGTGTCACAATCACAAACCGCAGCCCTTCCCAGACCCCAAGAGGAAGAGGAAATCGACAAATCTAAACAAGCACAAACCAAACAAGCTCTCTCTTCCCCAAGCGAGGTAATCGCAATACTAAAAGGACTGAAAAACACAAGAACAAAATGACGCACGGAAAGACATACAACAAATCGCCTCGTAGAATAAACCACAAAGCAACAAAGAGTAAGACTAACACCGGGACCACCGCCTTAGAACGATCGGAAGAGCAAACCACCAGGGGGTTTAAAGCACTTTCACCCTGGGTCCCGATGCTACTCTTAATACAGAAATACATAAAATTCGGTTCGCATAAAGGCTCCCAACTCAGTCAATGCATCAAAGCGAAAACATAAAAATCAAATTAATCACTATAATAAACAAAGACGAGTACTCATGGCTAATTCTGCTGTATGCCAGAGTAAATGAAAACCAATAGTTGAATCACGGCGGGCCAAGCCAAAGACATATCGTCAAGCCCCAACCCACTGGTTAAAGTTTTACGAAGAGGCCGTCATTGAGTCTGAGGCCCGAACCGCCGTCGTGCAATTAAAGACTACATCACGAAAACATACCTATACAATTTTGACCCCCTTAAACCCCACTTTTATATAGTAAAACTGGGGTTTACAGGGGTATATATTATTTTTCTTATTTCTGCTCAAAAGCATAGATTGTGGGTACTCGTTAGAACCGCCTCTCGGTTTATCTGAAAAAATTCAGTTTTAGGAGATGAAATTTCCTATATATTTGAATAGGCGTGTTCTCGTAATGTTTTGCCTTTGTGTATATCGACTTTATGATTTTCGGAAATACGATTTTGGTATGTTGATCTCATTTAATTAAAATCCAATTACAGCAGTCCTCAACGGCTCGAACACGGATATCTCATTAACCGTGTATTATTCGAACTCATTTTTGAGTCCCTAGAAAATTCTTCCGTTAGCTCAAGAAAACGAATATTTAGGGATATTTAAGGACATTTTCTTATCTTATCACGAAAATGTATGTTGTGTGTTCTCATTAGGCTGTTCTAATGAGTACTCTAAACATACCATTATTGTATAGAATATGAAAAATAATTCCTTTAATTATTACAATTTGCTTCCTGACTAGGTGTCACGGTTAACCCTCAGTGGCTCGAACTACCCATGTCTCGAATTAATGTCCATGGTCCCAAAGATGTTCGAGCCATTGAGGGTTCACTGTAAATAGTTTAGCTTTCCACTGTAATCTTATTTCTGATGGTTTGTCATCTGTGGTCTGAGCCACACATTACGAAAACAAGTCTACTCAAAGATACTGAAAATTTAACCAACAAAGCATGAACATTTTCCGATAAAAATTCTGATATTTTTCATATTCTGCTCTAAACATAGATGGTGGGTATTCGTTAGAACCGCCTAGCCGAGGCGGTTCGAACGAGTACACACAATTTATGTTTTTGAGCAGAAATAAGAAAAAATATATACCCTGTTAACCCCAGCATTACTATATAAAAGTGGGGTTTAAGGGGGTTAAAATTATATAGGCAAGTTTTCGTGATGGCATGTCCAACACAAAATCAATGACTTAATAAGGTTTAACTGAAACGCTGAATGATTTTGTAGCGTTACACGTTACTCCCAGTGAGCATTCCACCCAGGGCATTGCTCAAAATTCGAGATAAGCTGTGTTAATCCTTAAAGTACCAATCCCAATTCAGCAGATGACTTTTTTTATCGAAGACAGATTAGATTATTGGCCGGTCCAATTTAGCTCTTCAGGAAGCGGAATTTCAGAAGTAGAAACGTGTCTGCCACGTGATAGATATTATTGATTGGCTTCCAAACCAACCATACTGTAGCCCAGACCAAAACGTAAATCTTGCTTTTGTCCCCATTATTTCAGGAAAATAAATGAAAGCTGGCAAAAAAAAGAAACATTTTATTTGATAAATTTAAGCATTTTAAACGGCTTTGAACAATGTAAAATTAAAATGAAAATTTCCACTCTGCACGATAGAAAATTAACGGTCTTTTTAAAACATCAAATTGATCTTTTACAATCAACTCCAATATGGCTTTCTCACAAACATCATCTGTACAAATTACTCTTTGCTAAATTCGGTCTTGTTGATGCTGTATCACATCACGGGACCTCCCCTCTTCCTAGTCTTCCACTGCATATTTGGAAGATTCGGTAGAGCTTCCAAACCTGGTGGCAGCGTGAATCGAACAGTCATAAAAAATACAAAAGGCTTCCGATTTTAAAAGGTGCCAAATGAATAGTTAGCAGACTTATTGTCTTCCTTCTCTAAAACCAGAAGAGCGAACCGACCATAGGTTTGCAGTGCACCGCTTGACTGAACGCCAGCTATAAAACGAGTGCATCAGTTCCGGTACATTAGTGTATAACTCAGCTAAATCAGAATGGAACGCATAAACACTAGAACGTATCTAGCTGCTCAAACTGCTTTTTCTCGTAATTTAAAAGAACACAAAAAGCAGAGATTAGAATTTTTATCAAAACGTCTATTACACCAAGCCTTTCTACCTTCAACAATATATTTTATGCCCCGCCACGCGATTGAGACGGGGTAATATGGTACTACTGCGGTCGTCCTTGTGTCTGTCCTTACGTCTGTAATTTCGTTTCCGAACGATAACTTGAGTAATTGTCGATGGATTTTCACCAAATTTGGTATATGCATTATCATTGTGTAGATCTGGTTTGCCACTCCCTGGACTTTTCTCTTACCTTTTTTGGGATTGCTAATGGCAAATTTCGTCGATTTTGACGGAGATATCTGCCCGAGACACGTCTATATTTGGGTTTCCGGACGATAAAATAAGTAAATGTCAATGGACTTTTACTAAACTTGTATACGCATTGATATTGTTGAGATCTACTTTGGGATTGCTAATGGGCAAATTTCGTCAATTTTTTACAGTTATCTGCCCGCAACACGATAATTGCGGGGCATTATCGTTTTACATTTTTATTTAAAGATGTTGTTTCTTTTATTTTTCAAAGCAAATAAGTCCCGATGTTAGTCTTACTCTTTGTTGCTTTATGATTTATTCTACGAGGCGATTTGTTGTATGTCTTTCCGTGTGTCATTTTGTCCTTGTGTTTTTCAGTCCTTTTAGTATTGCGATTACCTCGCTTGGGGAAGAGAGAACTAATCTTAGTGCTTTTCGTACGTTTGTTCGATTTGTGCTTGTTTAGATTTGTTGGTTTCCTCTTCCTCTTGGTGTCTGGGAAGGGCTGCGGTTTGTGATTGTGGCACTCCCTGGGCTTTTCTCTTACCTTTTTTTGATATTTCATGTGAATCGTCGGATTCATATGAAATTTCAATACATCTTCTTTGACAAAAAAAAAAACAAAAAAAAAAAAAAAAAAAAAACATCAGACTGTCGTCTGCTGCAGATTTTTCTTGGTGCTTGAAGGGTTTACCTATGTTTTACCTTGTGTTAGTTTGTTCTTGTCTTTCTTGACTCGCATGGGGAAGAGAGAACTAATCTTAGTGCTTTTCGTACGTTTGTTCGATTTGCGCTTGTTTGGTTTTGACGGTTTCCTCTTCCTCTTGGTGTCTGGGAAGGGCTGCGGTTTGTGATTGTGGCACTCCCTGGACTTTTCTCTTACCTTTTTTTTTTTTTTTTTTTACACCAGTTTGTGATACACCTGCAGTTTCTAACCATGCAATCATTGATCTTTTCCTCTGTCTGTAGTCCTGTACGGTATTGATCTGTCTCTCTAAAGGGGACTGGTAGATTTGCCGCCATTTTTACAAGTGAGATGACCTTTGTGACTTCCTGTTTGTCTTTCTGCGTTTCAAAAACCTTCCGAAAAAGGTTCTACTTTAAAAGGAAAGAAGGTAAGCAAATTATTTCTTTTAAGAATAGAACCCTTTTACGAAAGAAGCAAAATATTTTTGCAGAGTTGTCCCCCTTGAAAGTGTATCAACTTTCCTTCAGTCACCCTTATTACTTTCAAAAGATACCAGTAAAAAATCAATAATATTTTACGGTATTTACTGGCAACTGGCTGTCAGCGCATTTACCGTAAATTCTACGGACGCCTGTAGATTATCTACAGAAGTAGTCACGCGTGGCAGGGCAGAATAAGGCAAGGTAGGTAACGTATGACATATACAGTCGAACCTCGTTATCTCGAACTCGCTTATTTCGAATTACTGCTTATCTCGAAGTGAAAGTCTGGTCCCTGTTTTAACATGAAACTATGAAAACCGGTAACAAAATAATGTGGAAAAGAGGAGAAATTGCTCCTAAGGAGCAATTTCTCCTCTTTTCCACATTATTTTATATATATATTTCTAACTTCAGGAGTCAAATTACACATTCATTTGTTAAATGTGGTTGTTCAATTTATTGTTTTCCTCACTCTCTCAGCTCTGATATGTCGAGGTACGGATATCTCGAAGTATTTCAGTGAGTCCATTGGAATTCGAGATAACGAGAGTCGACTGTATTAGGGTTGTTAGCTGCAGCACCATATATCCTTACCTCATCCTATGAGGTAATGCCTGCAAAAGTTCTATTGGCGCCCGTAAAATTGATGGTAAATAACTTGTATTGTACCGTAAACTCTATGGGATTTTTTACAGTGTACCTAAGGTTAAATTTCAACAATCTCTAACATTAATTTAGAATTTCTTCTGAAAATCATTGGCAAACAGTAATTCAAATATCGAATATGATCGGTTGTATGCTGCTCTTTTATGTCTTACACTGCAGAACCCATGTGAGGGTTTTTCAATAAATGCAATGTTACCATGAATTTAATTTTCCAGACCTTTCTTTAGCAGATTAACCTTTAATAATCTCTGGGCAAATTCAACAGGCAACATTATGATTGTATTTACCTTTTTACCCTGAGATTAACAAAAAATAAAAAAGAAATCAGCGTCGTCAGCTGATTTTTGTCCAGCATGCGAAGCGTTAATTTTCCAACAGAATAAACATAATACACGACACAATAAAATGCATGTAACGCGGTATTAATTCACTGGGAGAAGATGATGGGGCCGGATCATGTGAAATGGGGTCGTACGAAATCGAGATATACGCGGCCATCGGATAACCGATTTAGCGTACCACATCGTCTGAGAGAAGCATTTGATTTCTGCTTACAGGGACCGCGCATTGCGAAAACGTGTCTTCGTGCATATGCGGACAGCGAATTTCAAGATCAGCCTGCGCATCCGCGTTGTCTGATCAGGACCTTCACTGCCCGCTGCCAGATCACTAGATTTTATTAAATGAATCAATGGAGAGCAAAGCCACGGTGACTTTGCGCATGCGCAGAATGATGTCAATTCGTTTGCTCTAAGGCACAGAATCGCTCCACGTGGCCCAATTGTACCCAATAAAATGTACTTGTACAAACTGCAATAGCCAATGTTTGGGCTTCGCGGACGTAGAGGCTGTTTTGTGTCGTCTCGTGTTCGTATGTAGACTGAAAACCACCTTTTTTTCTGGCGAGGCGCGTAAATAATTCCTAAAAGTTCTTCTTATGTCATTACTACAAATATCCAGCGGGCACATGGCGTTTATACAACGTCGTATTAACGTCAATGCAACGTCATGAAAGTGCATCGCCGTAAATGCGACGTTGTTTAAACGTCATGTGCCCGCTGGGTATGTCGTATGTCATTGATTGTATTGCGAGGAAGCAATGTAATCTGGTTGAAAGAGACAATTTAATATCTTTTGATATATGGTATTAACACAATTATAAAATCGTGGCATCTGACCGCCTGTAAAATGTGGGTTTGTCTCTCGTTCTTGAAATGAAATGATTTTTTATCGTATCTCTGAATTAATGTTGCCAACATAATTCAGAGATGCGATAAAAAATCATTTCATTTTTGATCCACTTCAAAAATAAGACTAACAGAAATTTTACAGACTGTCAGATGCCAGATTTTATGATCGTAGTAATACTATATACCAATTTATTAAACCATGAATAAAAAATGTCTAAATTTGAGGAATATGGAGCCTTTATGGAAAACGTTCGACAGAAATTGTTCGTGTGCAATTCATATACATGAGGGTGTCATGATGGTGTCCAGTAATAGCTACAATCACAGGATATAGCCTACCAATGGAAGAGCAAACAAACCAAGAGAGACAGTACACAAGCCACTAAGCAAAGAAAGGCCAAGCAACCAGCTTCCTCTTCTCCAACAAGGTGATCACGATGCTAGACAAGATCACTAGACACAATAATAAGACAACGACCAGAACAAAATATGAAGAAATGCTTTTTCTTAAAGAAAGATTTTCAGATTAAAAAAACTCTGATATTTTTCATATTTCTGCTCAAAACGTAGATTGTGGGTACTCATTAGAACCGCCTCGGCGAGGCGGTTCTAACGAGTACCCACAAACTACGTTTTTGAGCAGAAATAAGAAAAAATGTATACCCCTGTAAACCCCAGTTTTACTATATAAAAGAGGGGTTTAAGGGGGGTCAAAATCATATAGGCATGTTTTCGTGATGGATAAATAGAAAAGGTCACAATTACGGAGTATAGCCAGCCCACATCACTTGATAAAGTTTTTGTGATAAAATTTGAGCAAGCGCACAAAGATTACAATAACCTATCTGATCAGCGAAAACTCAGCGCAGGCTGTACATCCACTCAGTTCGTCAAGGATTCTCATTCATCCCTCTTTGGATAGCCCAGAGGCTGTATAAGGTACAGGCGGTCAGCAAAGTCCGACCAGACTGCGCTGATGCACAGGCTGATCTGAGTCTTCGCTAGTCGCACGTCTTATTGTAGGTTTGGTCATGCTCTGGCTCAAATTTAATTATACGACACAAAAAAAGACAGTCTTCGAAAATAGAATGAGCAAACCACGACAAAGAACAAACGAAAAGGAACCGCTGCGGTATGTACATTTTCTTGGAACTGTCCAAAGTAAGATCGTTGGACTCATTCTTAAGCCCGAAATCGTCCTCAAACATTCGCATAAAATATAAAACAAGTGGCCAGAACTCGTCCTGAGTTGTGAGTAATACATGTCCACGGAAACATAAAATTTTCGGTTGTTATAAACGGGTCATGAATTCCACTCAGCATGGTTTCCATTCTGAATAGTAGTGAGCAAAGTGCTTGTAAAGTGTAATATTACAGCTTTAAGGATACGCCTCGATTCTATGACAGTAGTTATCGTAGAGAGGCCATCACCCTATGTTGATTACGAAAACACGTCTATTCAAATATATAGAAAATTTCACCTCCAAAAACTGAAAATTTCCAGATAAAAACGCTGATATTTTCCAAATTTCTGCTCAAAACATAGATTGTGGGTACTCGTTAGAACCGCCTCGGCGAGGCGGTTCTAACGAGTACCCACAATCTATGTTTTTGAGCAGAAGTAAAAAAAATAATGTATACCCCTGTAAACCCCAGTTTTACTATATAAAAGTGGGGTTTAAGGGGTGAACTCTGTATAGGCATGTTTTCGTGATGTTTACTAGGTGCAGTCTCAGAAAATTATATGACAAATTAAAGCTAATGAATTGAAATTATTAATACGCTGATGAAGTTGCTATGCAGTTTTTCGTGTATTTGTTAACAAAAAAAAGGTCAGTATATTATTCCCAAATTTCTGGATTCATTTTTATTATGTGATTTAAAAAGGCACTTTTCTGAGCTAGGCATCTAAGAGCCGTTCTGAGGCAATGGTTCTGGCGTTGTTTCATCACGAAAACATACCTATATAATTTTGACCCCCTTAAACCCCACTTTTACATAGTAAAACTGGGGTTTGCAGGGGTATACATTATTTTTCTAATTTCTGCTCAAAAACATAGATTGTGGGTACTTGTTAGAACCGCCTCGCCGAGGCGGTTCTAACGAGTACCTACAGTCTATGTTTTGAGCAGAAATATGAAAAATATCAGATTTTTTTATCTGAAAATTTTCATTTTTTGATTGTAAAATTTTCAATATATTTGGATAGGCGTGTTTTCGTACTGATTTTTGCTTGGCCTTGTGGCTGCTCATGGGTCTTGTATCATGTTTGCCCTATTCGATGACTTATTTTTGTTTTAACCTTGTCCTGCTGAATAAATTAAGAAGCCATACCCATTTCTAACTTTCAGCCAATCAGATTACTTGATCCAGACTTTTGACATAAATTCACATAATTAATGGCAAACAGTGCAGATCCAGATCAGTTGGCTTCTGAAGAAGCCAACTGATCTGGATCTACACTGTTTGCAAAGGCAGGGCATATCCGGGTTCAGCAGGACAAGGGTAAGTGGATTCTGTCTAGCAATTTGATCACTTCGTTGGGGAAGATGAAGCTATCCGTTTCCCCTTTCCTTGTTTTGCGACATACAGTCGAACTTCAATGACTCGAACGTCTTTGGAACAATGAACTTTGTACCAGATATGGGTAGTTCAAGCCACTGAGGCTTAATGGCGCTAGGTCAAAACGCAAATGACGAAAATTTAGGGAAATCTTTTCGACCTTCTACACAATGATACTATGTTGCGTGTGCTCATTAGAATCGCCTCGATGAGGCGGTTCTAATGAGTCGACACAATATACAAATTTATGATAAAATACGAAAATTTCCCTAAATATTTGTTTTCTTTAGACATCGGAAGAATTTCGAAGGGACTCAAAGTTCGAATTAGCCATGGTTAATCCATCGGTGTTCTGGATAGCCTGGAGGCTGTAGAAAGCACGTGCGATCAGCGAAGACTCGGATCAGACTGCGCGGATGCGCAGGCTGATCTGAGTCTTCGTTGGTCGCACAAGTCTTATTGTAAGTTTTGTCCTGCGTTGGCTCATATAATTTTTCTATATAGAGGCATTATTTTATAAGTGACTTTCCCGTATGTTATACAAACAGAGTTTCTGTTTTCAATCTTCTGAGGAAGTACTTCATCTATTATAAAGTACATACTGAGACAGTTTAGCCACTTTACTAAAAAAAGAAACATTTCGCCGATATGCGAACATATGAAGGCTTAGTTAAGATTGCAAAATCGCAAAGTCGGGCCAGGACACTCGCTTGTTACCAATAGTATTTCTCGTATCTAGACCTCTATCCAGTAGATAATGAATGCCTGATTGAGTTCAACAGGCTGACTGGGCCCCCGATATCCGCAAACGCGCTATGGTCTCTTTTACATGATATCTTAGTTAGTTGACAAATCAGATGTACGCATTATAAAAGCGTCCATGGAACTGTGTGACGTCAGCAATAAATATCTATCATATAAACCGCATCGTCAGGAAACACCTTTAGACATGAGCGCACAGTGAAGATTCAGATCAGACTGCGCATTCGCGCAGTCTGGTCAGAATCTTCACTGGGCACATTTTGGATAGCCAAGGACGTAAATTTCCTTATTGAAGACAGCGCGGATGCGAAGGCTGATTTGAGTCTTCACTGGGCGCTTATATCAGAGGGTACGTTTTCTGACGTTTCGGCTCATTTGCTGATGAAATTAAACAAAACTGATCACTTCGATGTGTCATCATTGAAACTCTTACACATTTAGTGCTGGCGTCAAAACAGTGATTGTTACCGGTAGAATACGCTAAAAGCTTGTTCTTTCCATGTTTAAGAAAGGTGTAAATTTTCTGTAAACTTCCTTCTTAGACAACTTTTGAGCAATATAATATCATTTTTTCCGACATATGTAGAATAATTATATATATGGCTGAGACAATGATTCTCTTGCTAGGAAATGAGCATAAGGCAATGACAGATTTACTCGGTTCAATACGTTAAAACTGTCTACGCTCGTGGGCGTAGACAATATTAATGATTGGCATTACCCCGGAAGCACTTTATGAAAGATCGTGGACTGGTCCAATGCTATTTTTGCATGGACTGTTCAACGTTATTATAACTGAATATTAGCTTTCGTAAAAAAAAGTTTTGTCTGCACTTAGCACATAATTAATGTGAAAGCTGATTGAAGAATGACACCAAAACGTCAAGTTTAACATTAATTCATCAACTGCTCAACATTATTAAATTCAAATATAAGCTTTAACAAAGAGCTTGGTCTACGCTTAGCACACTTTGTGTGTTAAGCGTAGACCCAGCTTTTTGTGAAGTATAATCTTTCATAAAAAGTTTCGTCTACGTTAAGAACACTACGTGTGCTAAGCGCAGACCGAAATTGTTGTGAAAGCTAATACTTGTACACCATGCACTTACAGATACGCATGGTCATTCGGCCATTCACTTCATACAGTCTAATACACCTGCACCGTGCACTTCCAGAATTAATCAACCCAATACAATACAAGTTTGCTTCTTTAAAAATAATCCAAACGAATGGTCTGCTGCTGTCTGTTGAAAAAAAAAATTAAAAAAAAAAAAAAAAATATATATATATATATATATATATATATATATATATATATATATATATATATATATATATATATATATATATATATATATATATATATATATATATATATATATATAAGAAACAGTGAACTGCTCTGTTTATTGTGTAATTACTGCAATTACTGCAATGCAATGCAATATGGAACAATATAAAATATGCCATGCAGCTATAAATTAACGGAAATATCATAACCAAAAGAAACCTTCGCCCATCTCTTGGCAAATACAGCAGACGACACACTGATAACATTTTTTCTTGTTTTACCTAGAAAATAGCTTTGACGATTTGCATGAAAAGTCAAAGCCTATTTTCTGTTTGCTGAATTTCTACCTAGCATGTGTTATATAACAGGGTATTCAATTATTTTAAACATCATGTTTACTATGTTTCCATAAATAGCTTTATTTACTATGTTTCCAAAAATAACTTTCTGGAACAACATGTTTACAATAAACATGTTGTTTATGTTCTTGATTCTGGACTGAGTTATTTTTGGCATGTCATGGAACATTTAGAACTTTCTTGACTGAACCTAGAAAATAAGAGATCCTGGTAGTAAAATTCTTTTTCTAGAACGTTCTCTTTGATATTATATAAGGAGAGAAGATTTTCATCTGGGCATCTTTGTATACTTTCACTGGAAATTATTCTATACTGGATTACTTTAATATTTTATTCATTCTGGACTTAAATTCTGAATTCAGGAACTTTAAATTGTGGGATCAGAAACTGATATTCAAAGTATTTTGTTTTATAAATTCTTGCGGATTATTTTTGAGGGACTTTGTGACATAAACTTGAAAGGTACTGTTTACTTACAATATTTTGTTTTGAATCTTGTCTCATTTTTTTGTGAATAAATATTGTTAATAATTTAAAGCTTGTTGCTGGTTTCACTTTCATTTCTTTCTCGTTACGCCTGGCTCGTAACACATCATTACGAAAACACGCCTCGCCTATTCAAATATATTGAAAATTTTATCACCAAAAAAATGAAAAATTTCAGGTAAAAATTCGGATATTTTTCATATTTCTGCTCAAAACATAGATTGTGGGTACTCGTTAGAACCGCCTCGGCGAGGCGGTTCTAACAAGTACCCACAATCTATGTTTTGAACAGAAATAAGGAAAATAATATATACCCCTGTAAACCCCAGTTTTACTATATAAAAGTGGGGTTTAAGGGGGTCAAAATTATATAGGTATGTTTTCGTGATGTGAAACATACACAGTTGGGACGCCTTTATAATAGGATTCGTTATAGCACGGTTGTGGATATAAGACAGTTCACAGAATATGTTGAGTCTAACATATATAGATCATATAGAAAAAAGACCACAAAATGTCATTTTTGTGTATAATCAGTAAATTTCGGTTTGTTAGAATACAACTTCTTGTTTATCCGACATGAGCGGCGTTCAGTTAAACGAGCCATTCGCAATTACTCGCAAACCAAAAGCAAACTTTCCGGTCAGTTGTGACAGAGTCCTGGGAATATCCGCAAACTAATCTCAAGCTATCTTTTGGCACAAACAATATGCGATTTATTTTTTGTATAATTGTTTGTAACACATACTGGGTTGATTTTATTTATTTGATTTATTTGAAATAAAGAATTATTGATATAATTTATTCGATCTAATGTCAAGAATATCCGCAAACTTTCTTTTGGCACAAACAATATGCAGTTTATCTTTGTATGCTTGTTTGTAACAAATATTGGGTTGATTATATTTATTTGAAAGAATTTTTGATATAATTTATTCGATCTAATATAGAAATTTTAACGTCACGTTTGCTAACAAGTTCATTGTTTTGTACAGCTGGGCCCTGAAATGTACTCAGAGATCACAAAAGACCAGTAAATATAATCTACATTGTTGTGAAGTAAGGAACATATGTACGGCTGCCACAGGGAACTGATTTTCTGCAAAACTAGAAACTTGTAGCAGTTTCTATTGTAGGTAGGCGCTGAATCAATTTCTGCAGAATAAAAAGAAGGTTCTATGCTATAAAAAAAAAAAAAAAAAAAGGTAAGAGAAAAGTCCAGGGAGTGCTACAATCACAAACCGCAGCCCTTCCCAGACACCAAGAGGAAGAGGAAACAGACAAAACCAAACAAGCGCAAATGAACAAACGTACGAAAGCACTAAGATTAGCTCTCTCTTCCCCAAGCGAGGTAATCGCAATGCTAAAAGGACTGAAAAAACACAAGAACAAAATAACATGAGGTAAGACATAAAACCAAATCGCCTTGTAGAATAAACCACAAAGCAACAAAGAGTAAGACTAACACCGGGACCACCGCCTTAGAACGATCAGTAGAATAAACCACCGGGGGATTTAAAGCACTTTTACAGCTAGTCAACTTCACCTTGGGTCCATATGCTACTCTTAATATCTTTAATACGGTGTGATTTCTTTGTCCCAGAAACTTCTGGAATCTTCTACGTAGTAAAAAAAGAGGACCACGTAATGTTGGCGGTTTATCATTATTTTTTGATAATACCGGATGACAAAATCAGTGTTATGCTGATGACACTGGTATGTCCAGTATTTTACAGGAACGATACTGCTTTGTTCTAGTATTACCAGTAGGATTATTGGCAAGTATTTCACATTTCTTAATGACGTACATAGCCGAAATCTGTAACGTGGTAAAAAGGCCCTATTCCATATGATAACTCTAGCCTATGTATGTATGAACGTAGTCTGCTTAGGGCATTCTCTGTTCGACGACATTTTCTACAGTATCTAATAATTCTGTAAGCGGACAGTGAATGAAGGTTGCGATCGGACTACATGTACGACCAACCAAAGCATTACGAAAACATGCCTATTCAAATGTAACTGAAAATTTTACCGCCAAAAATGAAATTTTTCAGTTAAAAATTCTGATATTTTTCATATTTCTGCTCAAAACATAGTTTGTGGGTACTCGTTAGAACCGCCTCCGAGGCGGTTCTAACGAGTACCTACAATCTATGTTTTTTTGTTGTTGTTTTTTTTTTTTTGTTTGTTTGTTTTAAACCCCTGTTTTACTATATAAAAGGGGTTTAAGGGGTCAAAATTATATAGGCATGTTTTCGTGATGTGGTTTTCGTGTATGGCGTAGCGGCCCTTTTTCCCTACTTGTAAAACAAATTAAATTAGATAATAACGAATTTGCGATCTTTAGCTGGATAAATAATGCTCTCAAAGCAATATATCTCAAAGCCATTTGTAGATTAAAACTGTTTGAAACATGTAAATTCAGTTTTATTGCATATATTCCAGGTCGCTCTTTGTCAATCTTTAAGATGATGATTAATGGAAACAGACTTTATTGAGTCATTTTTAACGCTCTTAAATGGTTCTTTGAGTAAAATAACAGAATATAAATATATTGCAGGTCAGGCTGGAAACATCGCTTTCGTCAGCATGACATCCGGGTTTTTTTTATCACCATCAGTGGAAGTACTGTGCGAGTCGACAAACTAACTTTTACCTTTCATGTAATAAACTTCTTTAGATTTTCGCTTAAGAGGAGTGTATACCCAGTCAGCATTCTACGTAAATCTATATCGGACCGTCATCGGCCCGTCAGGGTAGCTGACGGGCCGATGACGGCCCGATCTAGATTTACGTAGAATGCTAGCTGGGTACAAGGGGAGCAAATTATTCCCTTTTAGAGTAGAACCTTTTTTTTAGATGGGGATTGTAGGAAAGTAGACAGGACTTACAAGTGTTGCCTCAATACTATTGTCCTCCTCCCCCCCCCCCCCACCCCCCGCCCCAACACACACACACACAACCCATCCTGTACATTTGTGGCACTCACCAAACAGAATTAATACTCATTGTGAAGCTTGTCTAAATTTTATGGTTCAAATTTACAATTAATTATGATAACGAGTTAGGGTTTCTGCTGAATATACAGGATACATACGGTATGTAAAAATTGAATTACAGTCGACTCTCGTTATCTCGACTTCGTTTGTATCGAATAACTACTTATCTCGAAATGAAAATCTGGTCCCTGTTCTAACATAGAAATCTGACAACAAGTAACAAAGTATTGTAGGAAAGAGGAAAATTCCTCCTAAGGAGCATTTTTTTCCTCTTTTCCACAATATTTTTATTATATGTCTCTAATTTTATGAGTCAAATTACATATTCATTTATAAAAAGAGGTTGTTTGATTTATTTTTCATCAATTCTGCAAATCTTATGTGTCGAGGTACGGATATCTCGAAGTATTTTAGGGAGTCCCTTGGACTTTGAAATAAAGAGTGTCGACTGTAGTGGGTCCATTGTTCTTAATATCTCATCGGGTTGTATTTTTATTTGCATTAAAAAAACACGCTTATTCAAAATATATTAGAATGTCACCACCAAAAACTGAATGTTTTCGGATAAAAAAATCTGATATTTTCCATATTTCTACTCAAAACATAAATTGTTGATATTCGTTAGAACCGCCTCGCAAATGCGGTTCTAACAAGTACCCACAATCTGTGATTTTCAGGAGAAATGAGGAAAATAGTGTATACCCCAGTAAACCCCAGTTTTACTATATAAAAGTGGGGTTTAAGTGGGTCAAACTTATATAGGTATGTTTTCCTGATGTCAAAATCTCATACTATCACTTGCAGCTTTGAAACCCGATACATGCACAAGTATTACACCATAATTACTATGCATTGTAGTTTCCTTTCTAAACGATAGCAACCCTTTTGAAAGATTTTACCAGAATCAATCTGTATTAACCCAAATCCCAACGTTGGAAACATTTCTAATTTGATCGTTAACTTTCCACAAAGATCACAATTATACTGATCACTTAAGCAAATTGTTTTGAGCTTTGAAAAGCACAGTCCGCTTTCGTATTAATGGCTAGGAAGATAAATATTTAATGCTTGCAATTGTTAAATGTATCATCAAAGCCTCCATGTTTGACACTTTGTGCCTGTTTAGCATCCCATAGGAAAGACCGTTTGACGAACAATTAACTTTATGTTTTATTACAAATGAACGAACCGTTCCGTAAGGATTTGTTTCATATTATTGTATTTTTCAGTCCATTCTAGTAGCAACAATTAAATATACATGCAAAGGTCTGAGCATGTGATATTTTTTTTGTACGTAAACAGGGAGAGGTAGAGTTTGAATATCTATCAATTAGGTACTTGAATATTGTTGTTGTTGTTGTTGTTGGTGTTGTTGTTGTTGTTGTTGCTACGAGGGTCGTGCAAAAAGTTCTGTCACTAATAGGCTTCCTTTGTTTTATCCCAGGTATATTTTAAAATGCTTCACTGCACTTGAATGGTGAGTTGAATAGCTAACGATAACCGTTTATTTCATGCAAATTGCTTTTCAACTGACCGAGTTATTTCAAATTGAAATAGATGCAGTCATATACAATGACCAATTTACTTGTTACATTGGAACATGGGCCAATCAAAGGATAGACAGGAGTCCACATTTTACATGACAACACCTCCTCTCATTAGTGTGAAGTTGTTAAGTCTTTTTTTGGCTTCTGAAAAGGTGAAAGTTTTAAACCATCCACCTTATTCACCTGACCTGAGTCTCTGTGACTTCTTTTTATTTCCAAGGCTTAAGAAAAAATGCTTTCTGGAAATAAGTATACGTCTAGAAGTTCTCTTGGCAGCGCTATTTATCAGTGTCTCCAACAGATACCAAAAGAAAACTATTTATCTGCTTTTCGCGACTTGGTAAAAAGGTTACAAAAATGTGTTTCAGTAAAGGGGGAATACTTTGATATAATACTTTGAAGGTTTGTGATAAAAATATGTTTGACAAAACGTAGCACTGAAGTAATCCGAACCCAGTGCCAAAACAATTTGCAGGACCCTCGTATTTCGACAAAAACCAAAACCTTGTGTACAGTAGATACAGGTTTTCCAATGACAATCTCATCCAGAGGTGTAATCAAGAGACAATACATTCTCAAAGAAAATAGTCAAAAATGTCTATTTTCAATATGTAGACTACTGCAGATACTAATCTCCATGAGGTGATACTGCATTCTGCGACACCCGGGGTTTTACATGAGTAAAATTGGCTTAACCCATTTAAGCCTAGCGTCCCATAAAATGGACACAGACAAACAATGTAGACCCAGATCAGACACAGCAGAACGCGGCGTCTGATCACGGTATACACGGTTTGCATTAAGCAAGAATTTCTACAAAATATGATAATAATGAATGAAAACTAACCTAATACCCCTTATATAGGAAATAGATCTGCCCTAATAACTTGAAGTAGAAGAGTCCACTCGGCATAAATGGGTTTTGTCTCCATGGTAGCTTTCCATTACGAAAACACGACTATACAAATACATTGTAAATTTTACCGCCGAAAATACGAAAATATTAAGATGAAAAATTGTGATATTTTTCTTATTTTTGCTCAAAATATAGATTGTGGGTACTCGTTAGACAATCTTTTTTTTTTTTGAGCAGGAATAAGAAAAATACTATATACCCCGATAAACCCAAGTTTTACTATATAAAAATGGGGTTTAAGGGGGTCAAAATTATATAGGTATGTTTTCGTGATGCCTACTGGCCGTTCCAAGGCGATTCCTCCGTTGCAGTTGTTTTGTTTATTTGTGCGTTGGCATCACGAAAACACACCTATATAATGTTGACCCCTTAAACCGCACTTATATATAGTGAAACTGGGGTTTACATGGGTATACATTATTTTTCTTATTTCTGCTCAAAACTATAGATTGTGGGTACTCGTTAGAACCGCCTCACGGAGGCGGTTCTAACGAGTACCCACAATCTATGTTTTGAGCAGAAATATGAAAAATATCAGAATATTTATCTGAAAACTTTCAGTTTTTGGTGGTGAAATGTTCAACATGTATTTAAATAGGCATGTTTTCGTAATGTGGTTTCATTTATCGTGTTTGTTTTGTCCTTATATGTTCCTAAACTCTTCTTCTTTTGGCGGCTCGGGAAGGCTGTGTTTCACGATTGTGGTATTTCCTGAGTATGTCCAATTATTTTTGTACTGTTTAATCAAACCTGTTTGTCCGAATATTAAGGTTAAAGAGATAAGACTTTTTTTAGAAATTATTAATCTACAGAATAATTTGGAATACTTTAATCATAGGTGCAGAGGCACTTCTAGTGAGTATCTAGAAAATATGTTGTTTTTCTTTTTTCTTTTTTTTTTATTTTATTTGTTTTTCTATTTGAAGGAATCAGAAAATATAAATATTTGGGGTACTTGAAAATTGACTTATTTAGAGCTATGGCTTAAGCGTGTACATCAATTTCTCCAGATAATCTCTTACTTATTGACAGCTAAGCCAGCTTATTCGATTAATAAAGCTACCAAAATGAACCAGATATTGTATCATTCCCTCCGCACTTTCCTTATGTACTTTTCTGGACTCCAAAACGCACAATAACAGAAACGAAAATTAACAAAAGCACAATAGACACATAACCAGTACGTAATGTACAAATTATGCCATTACGAAAACACGCCTATTCAAATATATTGAAAATTTTACCACCAAAAAAATAAAAATTTTTAGATAAAAATTCTGATATTTTTCAAATTTCTGCTCAAAACATAGATTGTGGGTACTCGTTAGAACCGCCTCGGTGAGGCGGTTCTAACGAGTACCCACAATCTATGTTTTGAGCAGAAATAAGAAAAATAATGTATATCCCTGTAAACCCCAGTTTTACTATATAAAAGTGGGGTTTAAGGGGGTTAAAATTATATAGGCGTACTTTCCTGGACTCCTTAACGTACAATAACAGGAACGAAAATTAACAAAAGCACATTTGACACATAACCAGTACGTAATGTACAAATTATGCACGTCAAAACGAAACCAAGTATGTGTATGTCGGACAGCAATTTCTCCTCTTCTCCACAATGTTTTCAATATATCTGTAACTTTAGGAGCAAAATTACATATTCATTTCTGAAATGTGGTTGTTCGATTTATTCTTCCTCAATTCTGCAAATCTGATATGTCGAGGTACGGATATCTCGAAGTATTTCAGACAGTCCCCTTGATTTCGCGATAACGAGAGTCAACTGTAATTTTGACTTATTACAGCTGTATCCCATTTAATGTTCTCATTAGTTTTTTTCTCTTAGAAAAAAAGTGGCAAAACATTCATGCTCAACTGATAATTCAACCAGATGTTTTATGGCTACTGCCCTCAACTCTGGAAAACTAATGAGTTTGTTGGGGGTAAACGAGGGAGGTGGGGGGAACTACTTTTCTCTGATAACACTGGTTCCCTGCACTGTAGTATATAGTCCTAAAATCTTTATTTTTAACATAGGAAACCACTTAAAACGTGTAATTTGATCATCTTTTTTTAAACAGCTGTAGATTTTGGAATCGGTTTTGAGCTACGTTCTTGTGTTTTATATTTAAGAATTGTGTGTGTATATGTGTGTGTGTGGTGGTGGGTGGGGGGGGGGGGGGTTCTAGTTAACTGTCTTATCAGTATTACTTAACTAATGCATAACATAGCATCATTTTATTGGCATCTGGGTAGAGTTTTATGGTCTTAGTCATCAGAAACATATGGAAATGCAATACCCAACTAATCCGACTTAGATATAGTAATAGTCGGGAAGGCGGGGGTCAAATTCTCTAAGAGAAAAACATAGCACATTTAATGTATCTAATTGCATTTATACCCTTTATTTTTCAAAAGTGCAGTTTATTGAATAAGATACCGTGAACACCAAAGAATAAACCGACTTTGACACAAGTTTTACCCATGACCGAATCGTGCGTCAATAAGAAATCCATTATGCTGGTTACTTATTGATTCGCCCTCGTATTAACCCTTTTACCTTGAGTTTATGAAGAGAATTCTTCCAGCTTTGTATTTGATCATGTCCATTGTTGTCAACTGGGGTATTTACGCAAAATCACTAACAGACTAGAAAATAGTGTAGATCCTGATGAGACGGCTCATCCATGATGTCTAATCATGGTCTACTCTGTTTGCATAGATATTTGTACTGGTCTACATGGTTGAAATGTTTAATTTATTCTTTCGCTTGGATAAGTGTTATAACTAAATTATTCAAATGGTTCTCTAATAAGCTCTAGGTGATTCTGTGTTATTGAAAAATGAACAAGCTTAATTAAAACAGTATTTGTGACACCATGTGAGAAATGTACCTTCGAACACGTGTTCCTGGCGAACACTCAGATGGGACTGCTCAGTCGAATAGACTGATCAGGGTCTCCTTTGATGACCGGCAGAAACGTGTGATCCTTGGCTATCCAAAGAGCGCCCAGAAAAGACTGATCAGGGTGTGGGGATGTGCAGGCTGATCTTAATTTTCGCGAAACTCAAATGTCTACAGGTACTTTCACGTCGCGGGTCACTTCTACGACTGTATGACACTTAAGTGTGACAGGGAGGGTAAGAAGAAACCTAAGTAAATAATATATGTTCAACGAAATATCAATGTTGACCATACCTTATTTGTTGTCTAATAAATTGATCAATGTATGGTACAGTCAGTCAATAATATGGGACGGTCGGAACGCAATACACCTTTAGAAAGTCGACAATACGGATAAGAGAAATTTAATTACTATTTAATATTTAATATTTATTTACTATTTACCAATATCTTAAAAAACTTATCTATGAAAGTCACTAAAATGGTTAGTCCATAGAAGACATACGTGCTGATGCCTGGTTTAGAATATAAGTAGAAGCAGAACTTGAATACTCTGATATATCTCGTCAAGCGACACAGTACCTTCGAGCATGCGAAAAATGTGCAGATTCAGATCATCCTGCGCAGGCGCAAAGTATTGTCCGGGCCTATGTTCTCCATTCATACATTCTGTAGTATCCAATGATTCTGTTAGTTGACATTGAAGGCCCTGATCAGACTGCGCATCCGCGCTGTCTGATCTGGGCCTTCGCTGTCCACACACGACCCGAAGGCACATATTCGCTTAGATGGGCTTAGATATGATTAAAAGAACTGTAAAAGTAAACAAAGGTCACAATCACGAAACACAGTCCTAACAAGGCATTAGATAAAGGCTGAATAATATTATCATGTGATATTATAAAAACGGCACTTCAGTGAAAAATGGAGGAACAAACTGCAACAGGAATGCATCTTTGGAACGGTCAACACATAGCTATTTGGGACTTTAACTTGGTTTTACTGGCACGAAACCTCACACTTCATCCGGTTCGAAGTTTTGCCTAGTACATAGTGTATATTTTTATATAGATACAATTTCAAAAAATATGTAAAGTAAAACGCTACAGTAGCATATCATTTTCGTTATAAAAGTAATATGGATGGCAAAATCGTTTTATTGTTTGACCTGCCTGCAAAAGTCATCAATTTTAGTCATACTTAAAACTTAGATGATCCTCAAGGGAGTTCTAAACATGATGCATTAAAGCACGGTTTAGATTTTATGAAGAAAATTTCATCGGGATAGCATAGAAAATTGAATATTGCAATAAAAATGGAATTTACAGGATCAAATTTACATGTTTTCCATATTTCAATTTGGTATATCGTTTCCAAATTTCTTTATTTATTTGAGCATCACCAGACAGAAAGGGTTATTGCAAATATGAAAATAAAGAAAACCGAGGTCAAAATGTGCGCCTGCGCCGTCTCCCCAGTTTACCGTTAGAATCTGTAGTACGCAGTGCCTGTGCAAGCAAAACCCTAAGACCATGGTCCAATTGCGTTAGTACTTAACGTAAAACAATTAGGTACCATCGCGGCTTGACAGGCCCATTTGATAAAGCATATCAGCAATAAAGATTTATGGGAAGCTGTCATAGGCACAGCAATCTGTTTAGCAACAATAAAAACTTTTGACAAAACGCTTTAGGATTGTTAAGAAATGATGATATTTATTTATAGTTATGCGTAAATAATGTGGTGTCTGGAATATCGATTGATTTTCTTCGTCGATCCATTTATGCTCTGTGTGTGTGTGTGTGTGTGTGTGTGTGTGCGTGTGCGTGTGTGTGTGTGTGTGTGTGTGTGTGTGTGTGTGTGCGTGTTGGCTGTCTATAGCCAGGATATGCTTTTGTTGTCTTTATTCGTTGAATTAAGACTATATAGACATTGGAATATTGTCAAGAGAGAGAGAGAGAGAGAGAGAGAGAGAGAGAGAGAGAGAGAGAGAGAGACAGTTATTTTCAGACATGCGAGAGCATCAGTCTATTTCAATGAAGTTTAAGATCAGAACCCTGTTTCACAATCATTCTTTAGAATTAAGATACACTTTAAATTAAGCTCCGCAATATCAACATATATGTTGGTCCCTATTTCTAAGATACATTAAGAGAATGTCCCTGCGTTTAACTGATTTGGATCTAAAATAGTTCCAAGTAAAATAAATCAATCTAGCACCTTTCAGACAGCGTTATCACCTAAAATTAGAAATAACTTGTTGACCTTGATAAATCCGGTAGGCAAATGGGATGTCCGATATGCGGTAATCCGGACCTTTGAATGTTTTCGATTTTTCATCCTCAAGGACAAACAGGGGTCACAAACTCATATAAACAGGTTCTGTGCTAAATAAATTCAGTAAACAGTACTACATGCCAGGCTGTGATAATATTTTCATGGTCATTTTTGTAGTAGCGGGTTAAATGGCAGGTGATGAAACCTGAATATATCTGGGTAGATATATTTTAGATCTAGCGAATAAGAAAGCTCCATATAAAGAGAGCAAATGTCAATTACATATTATCCGCGCATGCTCAAGCCATGAGACAGGAAGTAAGTTGTGACAGGAAGTGACGGCATTTTTCACACACCTTCTAACATGCCCCCATTCTGTACCCAGTTTGCGCATGCGCTCTGAAACATCTAACGAGCCTAAAGGATATTATATTACGCCTGTATCTTTTCCTTGTAAAATGTATCCCATGATTCTTGTAATTTATACATAGTAAATCCCTTGAAATGGTTGATATTGTCTGCAAGGGTTTGAAATCATTCTAGCACGTGCAATAAATGTGTGCTTTGTGGTCAAAACTACTAAATTAATTTTATTTCTCATAATAGGATTTTTGGTCCTGTTTCGGATGATTTATAGACAAATTTGTGCACAATTATTGGAATAACCATGAAAGCCCTGATATTCGTAAAACTCCTTGCCATAGTAGTCAAATATTTTGACTACTTGTTGATGTGTCTAAATATTGCCGGATTAGTGATAAACAGTGTAGATCTGCATTGTTTCTCCGAATACTTTATAATAACACTGAGAACTTCCCGTAATGCACATATTAGCTTCTTATGCAAATCAAAGCACTGACAGCACTGGTGTGTCGATTGTCCGTGAGTGTAGGCTGAGAAAATGGTCCTGTACGGGGACTTACGATTATTTCATTTAACCCTATACTTTCTGTATCATGCATTACGAAAACACGCCTATTCAAATATAGTGAAAATTTCACCACCAAAAACTGAAAGTTTTCAGATAAAAATTCTAATTTTTTTCATATTTCTGCTCAAAACATAGATTGTGGGTACTCGTTAGAACCGCCTCGGCGAGGCGGTTCTAACGAGTACCCACAATCTATGTTTTTGAGCAGAAATAAGAAAAATAATGTATACCCCTGTAAACCCCAGTTTTACTATATAAAAGTGGGGTTCAAGGGGGTCAAAATTATATAGGCATGTTTTCGTGATGGTTATCCAAAATGCGTCCAGTGACGATTCTGGTCAGACTGAAAAAGTGCAAACTCTGGTCAGACGCCACGTTCTCCGGCGTCTGATTGGGTCTGAACTATTTGTTAATGTCCCAAATTCCAGTCCAAGTTTTCACAGACCAGAATTTCGGGAATCGGATGTGTCGCCTGCTTAAAGCGCCAACCACTTGATATGAAAAAAGATAATGAAAAAATATTATATACAAAGTAATGAAATATAGAGAATTATTAATGAAATAAAATGCATATTTCGAAAAAGTTATATTTTCACTAGTGAAAATATAAAACATATTTTCGCTCCTCTGAGCAGTGAAAAATATAAGATCTGGAACTACTTTTTTTCTTTAAACTCTCCTTAATGTGTCAGTTCATGTTCAATACCTAAAATGTTTCTTGTTTTGTTGAATTGAACTAAAACAGTTGATTTTATTGCTCATATCCCTTAAAAAGACGCTTTTAGGCTGAAATATTTCGGGGACTATTTTCTTTCGGAAGTAGGTTTCCCGCTGTTATGCGGTTCTTATATGTCACCGCCAAGGGACAAAACTGCCAGACTTCCCCTTGCAAATGCAAGATTTGCATCTTTCTATCGAAAGTGATGTATATAATAAAAAGAAAATTCAAATGTTTGTCGTGAATAAGACTTTTATTTCATCTCGTGAAGTGAAAAAAAAAATGTATATTTCATTCGTGCCTTCAGATACTTCGTGCCTTCGGCACTCATGAAATATACATTTTTTCACTTCACTCGATGAAATAAAAGTCATTTGAATATCCTCTGTGTATTTGTCCTAATAATCGCTCCTATACCTAAAGGCAACCCATCACTACTTTGTCTAATTATTAATCACGCATTTATTCAACCGAAATTTTTGAATGATTACCAAAATCAAACTTCATTTCTATGCTATAACGACATACCATTCTGCAAACTCCAAATGGAATCAATGCATCCCTTCAAAAGCGATTGCGGGAAAATACTATCTTTACCTTGTATTTTACACAACAACAAAGACTGTCGAAAAAGGGCCAAAACCTGGCCAAAATTTTGCGGATAATTACCAATATCGAACTTGACCAGTATTTTACAAAGATATATCCTTCTGCAAACTTTCAATAAAATCAACGTATTCCTGCAAAACATGAGCGGAAAACAAATATCAATACACCAACAACCCAGCTAGTATTCTACGTAAATCTACATCGGGCCGTCATCGGCCCGTCAGCTACCCTGACGGGCCAATGACGGCCCGATATAGAATTACGTAGAATGCTGACTGGGAAAGTCCAAGTCGAAAAAGCAACATAGCTCGGCCAAAATTTTGCGGATGATTATTATTATCAAACTTGGCCTGTAGTTTACAATGATATATCCTTCTGTAAACTTTCAATAAAACCAACGCATCCCTGCAAAAGTTATTGATCGGAAACAAATATCAACACACCAACAAAAAGTAAGTCGAAAAAGGGCAATAACTCAGCCAAAGTTCGACGGGTGATTACCAATATCGAACTTGACCTATAGTTTACAGTGATAAAACGTTCTGCAAAGTTTGAATAAAATCAATGCATCGCTTCAAAAGTTATTGAGGGGAAACAAAGAACAAATACTTAGTCGAAAAAGGGCCATAATTCAGACAAAATCTGGCGGATAATTACCAATATCGAACTTGACCTGTATTTTACCATCAATAGTTATTGGAAAAAAAAAAGTGTGACGACGGCACCGAAGATGCCGACGACGACGACGCCGGAGCCGACGTTCACAACGACGGCGACGCCGCGGACGGACAACAGGATCCCTCTGTGTCTGCGACACAATAGCACTCTGACGTCACAGCGACAAGAATAGCGCGTCTAAAAATAACCGTTAGCTTGATTTCGTCTTACGCGCGGTTTGATTACATTGGTCAGTAATAATCTCATGGACAACTACCCTAAGAAATTTTCGCATTTGTATACTATAGCTTGATTGTAAACAATCGACCCAAAAAGTGTGCGTTTCTCAATAACAAATTTATACTACTTATAAACAGAAGAAAACATTTATTTACCGATATTTCTTTAAGCGTTCCATGGTTGATCGCCAAACCACATTTGAAGGACATTATCAACGTTGTACTAATGTGCGACGCCATGTTGGATGATATCAGGTAAGCCTAACGCCGATGACATCACAAATAGACAGTAACGTTACTCAGTTATTTGGCAATAATAACAAGCAGTTATGTTTAAATATAGCTCATTAGGAAAACACTCCTATTCAAATATATAGAAAATTTCACCTCCAAAAACTGAAAATTTTCAGATACAAAAACTCCGATATTTTTCATATTTCTGCTCAAAACATAGATTGTGGGTACTCGTTAGAACCGCCTCGGTGAGGCAGTTCTAACAAATACCCACAATCTATGTTTCGAGCAGAAATATGAAAAATAATGTATACCCCTGTAAACCCCAGTTTTACTATATAAAAGTGGGGTTTACGGGGGTCAAATTTATATAGGCATGTTTTCGTGATGACAATATCTATAGTTTGTGTAAATATCTGCTTTGCTTTGCAGTTCTGTAGACGTGTGTGTCCACGTAATTCTGTTAACCTCGGTATCAAAATGGACCTAATCGGAAATATGACAATGGTATCATCCTTCAACTTAAGTTGTTTTGAAGTGATTAATTTCTGATAAAGAGCACATTAACTAAGAAAGGAGTCATGTGTCATATTTTTAAAGACGGCGTGCGTGAATGATAACACTCCTCAAATCTGCAGATAACAAGAGTAGGCTCTAGCCAGAAAAATACTTTCTCACTTCTCCACGAAAACATGTGTTGTGGGGTACTCATTCGAAGCGCCTCGCAAAGGCGCTTCGAATGCGTACCCACAACATATGTTTTTGTGGAGACATGAAAAGTTGCAATATTTTTTCATTGAAAATGCGTTTAGTCTGAAGCTGTGACTTTTAGATGTACTTGTGAAAAAACAATATCAAGATGCTATCAACTCGCTTGTTTAACAGCTGAAATAGCAACTACTAACGTCTGCTGGCATTATGAGGCGCCAAATTCTCCAAACGACATATTTGGTTACCGTTATAATTGATATTACAAAGTAATGTATACACTACTGTCACCTAAAATAGAAGTCTGATCAAGCCATGGTGTGTTATTCAGTTATTAAATACGACAATAAAAAAGTGACCTTTGCAAGAGCAGGGATTTTCAAACTTTATAAGGCTGTTAAAACTGTTAACGAAGCTGTTGCTTTTGCTTCACTAATTATATCGGTTATCTCAACAGAAAAGAGTCTTAATCGCAATATGCTGACGAGACAGGCCCAGATTCTTTTCAGCTTTCTTATTGCCGTATGATACTATTTTAATCTGGGCGAACCCACGTCCTCCCTCGCAAAGAAACAAAAAATAAAAAATAAAAAATAAAAAAAAGATAAAAAACAACAAAAAAACGAAAGCTTTGCAAGATTGAATCATATAAGCCTAACGCTGAAGTCATCATTGTTTGTGTTGAGGTTTTACGGCCCAGTCAACCCAATGGGATCATGTCGAGCGCGGTCAGTTTACCTAACCACACGTTTACTGGGCAGACTTAGTCCTCAAAGCGGTTAACCAGTATTGTGCACATTCTTTCGCCAGAAACTGACAACTGCCTTCTTGAATCAGCGGAAGTGAGAGAATGACCGTAGAAAATATTTCATGATCAATCTCCACGAAAGAATGTTACCGACCTCGGCGGGGGTTGAACCCGCGACCTCCTGGTCTCCAGTCGGACGGCGCATCCAACTGAGCCACCGAGGCCGGCTTTGAAGTCATCATAAGTGTTTTGTTTGTGTTGAGGTTTTACGGCCCAGTCAACCCAATGGGGTCATGTCGACCGCGGTCAGTTTACCTAACCACACGTTTACTGGGCAGGCTCCTCTAAGTGGTTAACCAGTATTGTGCACATTCTTTCGCCAGAAACTGACAACTGCCCTTCTTGAATCAGCGGAAGGGAGAGAAGTGAACAGTGTCGTTATTCAAATAATTTATTGGTATAAATACACAGAAACAAATATAGAAAGCATTGTTTTACAGCACTTTGTGTAAAAATGGCCTTAAATCGGACTATAATGTCCGATCCGGTAAATTAAAAAGAAAAAAAAAAGAAAGAAAGAAAAACATAAAACTATGCGTATACGATATAGACCTACTCCTTACATTATTAATTCGGATAAAATACTGGTTCTATTATAAATCTGGTACACACAAAATTAAAAATAAACTTTGTGTATACTTAAAACTGTAGTTTATAGCAAATTAAGGGGAACTGCTACACTTTCAGAGGAGAAAAATTTTAAAAATTATTTTGCCTACCTTTTAAAAAGGGGTCTACTCGAAAAGAAAAGAATTTGCTCCCATGTGGAGCAGATTCCCAGCGGGCACATGACGTTTACATAACGTCGGGTCAACGTCGATGCAACGTCATGACGTTGCATCGACGTTGAGACAACGTTATATTAACTTCATGTCCCCGCTGGGCTCTTTCCTTTTAGAGTAGATCCCTTTTCAGATGGTTTGGCAAACATTAAGCTATTTTGTATTGCCCTTACCCAAGCAACATTTCTCAAATTATATAGGGGCATTCTACTTCAGTTGTTTTGCAGGCATTGTCGTTTAAACATTTTCTACTTTAAAATCATATGTTGCCATTGCAATCAAACAAAATGGACACTGGTTATAAAAAACATAAACTGGGTAGACAATCATCAAATGATCATACCTGCCAACTATAGTTCACATCACTTTTTTGTTTACGGAGAAAACGCAGAGCATGCACTGCAACGCAGCTTTTTGTTGTCATAGCACCGAGACCAAGAGGTAATTTGGCAAAACATTATGAAAACATGCCTATTCAAAAATACTGAAAATTTTGCCACCAAAAATGAATTTTTTTCAGATAAAAAATTCTGATATTTTTCATATATCTGCTCAAAACATAGATTGTGGGTACTCGTTAGAACCGCCTCGACGAGGCGGTTCTAACGAGTACCCACAATCTATGTTTTGAGCAGAAATAAGAGAAATAATGTATACCCCTATAAACCCCAGTTTTCCTATATAAAAGTGGGGTTTAATGGGGTTAAAATTATATAGGCATGTTTTCGTGATGATTTAGCAATTTTGAATAGCCCTTACCCAAGCAGCATTTCTATCAAATTAGGGCCATATTGCTTCAATGGTTTAGGCGTTGTCGTTTAAAAATTTCCTTTTATAAAATTTAATGTTGCCATGGCAACCAAACAAAATGACCACTGGTAATAAAACACATAAACTGGGTAGACAATCGTCAAATGATTATAACTGTCAAATATAGTTCACATCACTTCACTGGTTGTTGAGAAAATACAGTTTAACTTTTTTCCCAAGTCTATGGAAGATTTCTGTTGCTATGGCAACCACAGGAGGCAGATCAGCAAACGATAAGTTATGTTGTTTCCCTACCCTAGCAATATTTCTACCAAATAAGGGTCATACTGCCTAATGTGACATTTTTTTAACTATTTTGAATTGCCCTTACCTAAGGAACATTTCTACCTAATTAGGGTCCTACTGCTTCAGTTGCTTTAGAGTTGTCGTTCAAACATTCCTATTTTAAAATTCAATGTTGCATTGGCAACCAAGCAAATTGGCCACTGGTCATAAAAAGAAAACGACATAGTTTATATTCATCAAATGATCATAGCTTCCAAACATGATTCACATCACTTCACTGGTTATGGAGAAAATGCAATCTAACCATTTTCCAATTATAAGTCTATGGGACGCAACCAAACAAAAATAGCAGAATTCACCATATATTTATTTTTTTAATCCCTCTATCCAAGCAATATTAACACTTCATTAGGGACAAATCGCTTTAATGGCTTTGGAGGAGTTGGAACTAGGAAATAGGCAACAGTAAATGAATAACGAAACAAACCTAGGAACAGGAAAAATATAAAGAATAAAGAAGCAGGCAGGGACTAGGAAACAGGAAACAGCAAGCGAATAACGAACCAAAAACTGAGAAACAGTAAACCGAATGACATAACAGGAACTAGGAAACAGAAACCAAATTCCCAGTAAGCATCCTTTATAAATCTACAGCGGGCCGTTATCGGCCCGTCAGGGTAGCTGACGGGCCGATAACGGCCCGCTATAGATTTATAAAGAATGCTAGCTTGGTTACGATTCAGGAAATTGAGAACAAAACTAGGAAGAAGGAGTTAATTGCAACATGATACTCATAGATTTTTATTTCTGCGTATAGGTTTACACTTTTTTTTTCATTGTATGCATTCGTGCATATGTACTTAGTTTTTTACATGCGATTAATCATTAAGCATAAAAATCATGACTATTGGAAAGCAGCATCTATCTGATTGCCCTGTAGGATTATAATTTCAGTTATTGGCTTATCCAATCTTATTTTCTAATCTTCACTTCTTCAATCACAGAATGAGATGGACATAAAACGTACAACCAATCTATTTCTAATTATCCAAGCAGCACTTATAAGGTTTGTAACATTAAGACGAGTCTATTACTCATAAAAATAGATAATAAATTTCAATATATGGGCCGCTTCAAGCGAAGACGTTTTGTCAAGCACATGCGCGACACAAATATTAACACCAAACTGTGCATGCGCAGTTTCACCCGGATCTTTGAGTGGGGTGGGGGTGGGGGCTGGTGAGTTGGGGGTGGGGTGGGTACTCTGAATTTAGTCTGCTACAAAGGCTAGGCCCCAGCATCTAGTGTTTACCCCCACCCCCAAACAAAAAATATACGGTATATCAGACATACCCCAAAAAATATATGATTTATCAGCTGTACCCCAAAAATTATCTGCACATATTAGCATACCCAAAACATATTCCCCTTGCCTTCTTTTCATAAAAGTATGCTTGTCACTTATTTTTCCTGTATAACGATAGTAGTCGTAATATAAATGCTTTAAACAGTTCACAACAGTAGCTCCGTTTTCATTTTAAAATCGCATTGAACTGATGCAAAGCAGAAATAGAGCTATTAAAACTAAATAAAAAAAACTTACAGTACAACAGAAGGATCTGACCCCGATTCTTACAATACCACTCCCTCCCCGCCTCCCCCCCCCCCCGCCGCCCACCCCCCCCCCCCCCCCCCCAAAAAAAAAAAAAAAAAGAATTTTGCTGGACCCCTAAAAATAGTCTGTTTTGAAAGTGACCCTCAAAAAAAATACCTGCAAATGGCCGAATACCCAGAAAAAAAAATAGCCACTTTTCCCAAAATTATAGAAAAAAAAAAAAAAAAAAAGAATAGTAAAATTCAAACTTAAACCCAAAACAAGTCCTAGCCTATGTAGCAGGCAAAATTTAGAGTATCCCCCGCCCCCCTACCCAGGAAACCAACAAGCAAGATTTTTTTTTATAGGCACCGTATTTATTGTATTAGTATTTTATACAATGTTACACTTTTCGTTGGGATTTTAAATATTAATTAGATACGTTTTTTTTTTTTTTTTTTTTTTTTTTTTTTTTGTTTGTTTTGTTTTATTATTATTATTATTATTATTATTATTATTATTATTATTATTATTATTATTGTCTTTGCTCCAAAATTACATTTAAAGTAAATAATAGTAATAATATATAGCAACTTTTAGACACAACATCGGGTAGTAAATTGTACTTGTTCTAATTTTAGAACAAGCATGGAAAGGCGTCAAGATGTCCGAATACCTAGTGTAAATACAGTACACATTTTTTCCCTTTTGTTATTAGCTGAAACTAATAATATGGACGTGTATGTGCATGCATGCTCATATCTACACATATACACGAGAATATTTTCCACAGGAGGGTCATCGGTCTGCATAGAACCCTTTCAATTGTAATAGCTAGGGATATCGGTCAGAATGACCGTTATTACCTGAGACAATCCGTGAATTTAGTGAGGGATAGCCTCGTTGGGATATAAAAACCCGTGCTATCTGTAGCTATCTCGTGCAACTAGTGGCGATAAATACCGTTTGAAGGCTTCAACACACCGAGCAAAGTTAAGGATGACTGAAAATTGTTGTGTTGGGATAATTGTACTTTCAATAAGGTATGTACTCTCTCTTTCTCTGACTTTCAGTCTCTCTCTCTCTCTCTCTCTCTCTCTCTCTCTCTCTCTCTCTCTCTCTCTCTCTCTCTCTCTCTTACACAATAATATATATACAAATGAATGATGCATAATACCGTCTGAGGAAACGCATAGGAAAACAAATCAACAGTAGACCAAGTATCCAAACCAGACCACGTGAGCGCACGCTCAGGTCGCTGTGATGGTCTGTATCACTGCTCCTCAGCACGAATTGCAACGGTCCCAGTCGGACTGCACTCCTGCGCATTCCGATCTGGACAACTGCAAGTCGCAGGCGTGTTCGACAGGGATATTCGTGTACTAATGCGAGTGACAGTCCGACGTGCAGGGAACATGTGGCGGGCCAATGTCCAAACAGCAAGTCAATCATGTTACGAACTATAAAATATCTGTTAAATTAAAATCACAATCAGCCTCATTACCGGTGTCTGAGGATGTGTCCCACGAATCCCACACGTCTCCCTTTCGCTTACCGTACCAGTCTCGTAAGTCTTACGAAGGAATGAAGCATAGCTGAATAAATTTCCCGCCTATTGTGGGATTCGAATCCGGTCTGCCCGGATAAAAATCCAGTGCTCTACAAACTAAGCCAAAGAGTCGACTCCCTGACGCAGTTGTCAGAGATTGAATATATACCAACCTGCTATGGCAGATAATCGAAGGTAGTGGTGATAGTGGTGATAGCCCATAACACCCCCCCCCCCCCCCCTCCCGCCACCCCCCCCCCCCCCCCCCCCTTCTTCAAGGAAGTCATAATTTATGATGACGCGAAGCCATTTTCGGCGAAATAAAGTCCTATCTCGGGCGAGCGCCCATCTTACGACATGAAATTCGTAACAAAGCAATGAAGACTAGCTGAGTAAATTTCCCGCTTATCGTGGGCATTTGACCACGGTTCGGAATAATTTATATCTTAAATGAAAAACAATATTTAAAAAACTGAATATTTTTTTTCATGCCAATTCATGCATTACGTCGTTGTATTTAATGATGTTCTTTCTTTGTATCATTTTCATGTGTTTTGTTGTACTAATTTTTAGACAATGAACGTTCATATATATATGTATATATATAATTTTAAACGGAACCCAAACAATAGCAATTAAGAAGAATATCACGCCCCAGACACTTGACATAATTTTCCACCCAGTCACATTATACTGACACTGAGCTGACCAGATCTACTTTCTTAATACTGAGCGCCAAGCGAAATAGCACTTAGTACCTTTTTTTAAGTCGTTGATGTGACTCGGCGGGGGATCGAACCCACAACCTCCCGGTCACAAAGCGGACGCTCTACCAACTGAGACACTGTGCCGGTTGGATGATTTGCCTTGCTATAGACATATATGGTCATTATCTGAGTGTTTGTTTACATGTACATGTATAGAAGTCGGCGTCTGATGGGGATCTTCACTGTTTGCCATTCAGTCAGCAGTTTTAGAAACACAAACGGCTGGTATTGTTCAACAATAAGGAGACAAGTGTAGTCGAGTGTTCAGAGAAAAAAAAAATTACTAAACTAAGGAAGGTAATCCATACGAATCCTCTCTAATAGTTTCTGGCGAGTTGTCTTTCATCCATTGGCAGCTCAACTTAACGTATTACCCCTTCTGACACTTTATCGTTTAACCCATTGTAGTCGGGAGACCCGCAAAAGGGTAATTGGCAAACAGTGCAGACCCAGATCAGACGCCGCAGAACGCGGCGACTGATCTGGGTCTCCACTGTTTGCAAACAGTTTAGCCATTTTTTTCTAGGAATATGCAAATCTCATAGCCGGAAGTACCTAAAACTGAAATTGGACTCTTCCAATATATAGTGTGGGAGAGCCTATTCAGTCTACAGTGGGTTAATTTTCACCTGACCCTACTTGTCTTAGGAACGTCCTAAAATATGGACAAGTCCATTATGCTGCCCGTTGATGTATCAAAAAGCCTACTGGATGAGTGTCAAAGTGTAAACCCTGATCAGACGCCAAAGAAGATTGCGTTTTATGTCGTCTAATCTTGGTCCGCACTGTTTGCTAGTCTTTATGTCCAAGATTACCTCATCTACCCTAAATATTCGTACACCTTATATCATTATCATATTTGTCCTAAATTTTGAACAGCACTATTTTCTTACCTGTTAACCTGTCTAAAAACGTACTGGGTAAGTCCTAAATTTTGAACAGCACCATTTTTTACCTGTTAACCTGTCTAAAAACGTACTGGGTAAGTCGCAAAACGGCAAAGACCCTGATCAGACGTCGCGTTCGGTGGCATCTGATCTGGGTCTACACGGTTTGTGTATGCCTATGATAGATATGGTATTAAAACAAACTGCATAATAAAAAATGGTCCATTGTACACATGCTTATAGTCTTTTCAGGGTCTCTTCTGCTTTTTTACTTTCATTCCTGTTCTTCTTTCTTCCCTGTCCCTCTCTTTAATCTCCTCTACTATCTCTTCTATCTCTTTTCTCCCTTTCTCTGGGAGACGAGACAAAATGACCCACAAGGGTTGGCGTGTCGTTAAACCCCAATACAATCAAAATCTGTTCAGGGTCTACGTTATCTGCATGCTGAATCAGTACCGATATACCGGATGTATACGGATACGCATGCCTGAGCGAACAGTGGTCCCAGATGAGACGCCGCAGATGCGGCGTCTCATCAGGGTCTACACTGGTTGCCATTCATCCAGCATTTTGTAGACACAAAACTGGGTAGTAAATTGTACTTGTTCAAATGTTAGAACAAGTATGGTAAGGAGTTGAGGTGTCCGAATACTTAGGGTAAATACGGTACTATACATTATGTAATGTATACTGAAAGGAAAAAGAAACGCAGGGTAAATTTTATTCCTAAATTTCATTCAAGTTTGAAAAAGTTTGTTAAATATTTTACTATGATTACAAAACGGTACATGTATGGAACAAAAGTTCCAAATTTCATTGGTTTGTGATCAACAAGTCTCGAGTTATTGAAGTTCATTGGTAGCTACCCCCCAAATCTTGAAATCAAAATCAAACTGAAAATCAATATCGGGTGTGCCCCCCTCTTGCTGCCGTTGCTGCCCTAATTCTCCTTTGGATAGAGTTAACCAAAGCATTGACAGTTCGCATCGGGATGTTATTCCCTTCATCGATCAACGCATTCCTTAGTTGTGCGAGAGTTGCGGGGGCATTTCGGCGCTTCCTAACCCTTCTGTCCAGCTCATCCTACATGTGCTCTATTGGGGTAAATCTGGACTGTACGGTGGCCATGCTAGTGGTGCGATGTTATTGTTTGCCAGGAAATCCTGACAAATTCGGGCAACATGTGGTCGGGCATTGTCCTGCTGCAGAATCAGATTACGTTGTTGTACAAGCGGGACTGCAACAGGACGCAAGATCTCATCCCTATACCTTACTGCGGTCATATTGCCCGCAAAAATAATCAACTGTGATTTTATCCCGTGAGCAATGCCTCCCCAGACCATAACGGAGCCACCCCCAAACCGACCCCGTTCGACAACACAGGCGTCGGCAAAGCGTTCTCCGCGACGTCGGTACACACGACGTCGACCATCTGCGCGATAGAGAGTGAACCTAGACTCGTCCGTAAAAAGAACTCGTCTCCACTGCCTCATCGGAAATAGCCTGGGCGCATGCGCCGTCAACCACGCCATTCGACGCAACCTACGTGCCTGGGTCAGAGGCAGACCAACGTATGGACGACGAGCTCGAAGACCAATCTCACGCAATCGACTTCCAACAGTCTTCGGAGAAATTTGTCGATTATGCGTACCTACTGTATTAAGGGCAGTTTCGGTAGCAGTGAGATGACGATTCCGCAAATGTGCCAGACGGATTGTCCTGTCTTGACGTCGCGACGTCACGCGTGGACGCCCAGACCGCGGTCGGTCTGCTAAATGCCTTGTCTCCCTTAAACGTCTAACAAGACGTTCAATTGTTGAGACGTTAACCCCAAAATGATTGGCAACTTGCTGTTGCCTCTGACCCTGCATCAGCAACGCAATTGCCCTACCCCTCTGAACATCAGTCAATGGTACCATGATTGAAAAAAAGTTCAAAGTAGCGTAAAATGAAAAGAAAAATCGGTAAAAGAATCGAAGAGCGTTGTGTATCGTTGAAGTGTACCAAATGGTGTGAGGAAATCTTGTGCTGAAGGTTTAAACATGCTTGTTTTGCACGAAATTTTGGCTTTCCGTATTGTCCGTGCAATGCACTGTGTAGTGCACGGTTGAATGATATCACACACTGGGTAGATAGCACATCGACCAAAGACTCGTATACCCGCGGTTCACATTCACAGGACAATCTGTAAAAGTGTATGGCTATAGTAAACATCGTAAAAATGGTTAAAATAAGAAGGAAAAAATTCTACCCTGCGTTTCTTTTTCCTTTCAGTATACATGTATACCCTTATATTCCCCCAATATGTATATAATGAAATAGTACTCCTAATCAGCCTCTTCTATTTATAGTTACATGTACAATACCATCTTGACTTTTTGTTTACTTGTGTAATATGTACATATGTATACACTGAGGGCCTCATGGAAGATCATTTGTGTAGGTGCTAAATGTTGTAACCCTAAAAAAATAAAGTCGTACTTACTTACCCTTGACTGCTGAATAAATTAAGATGCCACGCCCATTTCTATTTTCTAGCCAGTCAGATTACTTGATCCGGGTTGTTGATAGAAATTCACATATTAAATGACAGTGTAGTTCCAGATCAGTTGGCTTCTTACACTGTGTGCTAAGACAGGACATGTCGTGTTCGGCGAGAGAAGGGTTAAATAGTAAAAACAGGGGTGGAGATTTACATTATTAGAATTATTATTATTGTAGAATTTTATAGCTTTTCAATTTGCTTGTTACTTCTAGCAACATCTTTAACCCATTTTAGTCGGGATATCGCCAAAAGGGCATTTGGCAAACAGTACAGACCCAGATCAGACGCTACAGAACGCGGCGTCTGATCAGTGTCTACACTCTTTGCGTTAAATACAAGAATTTCTATAAAAGCATAGTGATAATAAAAGACTAACCAGACACCCTGCTATTGGAAATAGACCGGTCTAAAGAGTTGTCATAGAAGAGTCCACTCAACATAAATGGGGTGATAAATGCACAAATCTGTCTTAATAGGCTCAATTGCCGAACTCTTCTTCATTTATCTTATTATACGGTGAAAATTTCAGGGCTTAAATAGCTCAAGGTAACAGGGGTATGAAAATAAAATAATAATAATACAAAAACAATCTTATGTCTTCATAAAACATTACCCACAACATATATTATATATTTTTCGATATAACTAGAATTTTTTTTTTCTAGGCGGGAAATGCGGAATGCGGCGTCTGATCAGGGTCTACAATGTTTGTTATAAGCAGAAATTTCTACAGAACATGGTGATACATGTAATAAAATGTAACCAGACACCCCTTATATAGGGAATGGACCTGTCCAAAGAGTTTAGGTGGAAGAGTCCACTATAGGCATAAATGGTAATTCAGAATACGACTGCTGCCGGTCAGGGTCTGTGTTTGATAATACCATATATTTACCCTAAATATTCGAACTACAAGTCTATTTTATCACCAGCCGGCTTCGGTGGCTCAGTCGCATGCGCATCCAACTGGTGATCGGGAGGGCGCGGATTTGATCCCCGCCGGGTCTGGTAACATTCTTTCGTGGAGATTGATCAAGAAATACTTTCTACGATCATTCTCCCCTTCCGCTGATCCACAAAGGGCAGTTATCAGTTTCTAGCGGAAGAACGTACACAAGTACTGGGCTGCGTTCAAATGTGATGTCACTCGCAAGCCTTTTGCCCTGGATCCCTGCTCCTATTGGCGCTTGTCATTAGGTAAAAGGATCCAAGGCAAACCACTCGCTATCGCTTTGTTAACCGCTCAGAGGACTAAGACTATCTTGGAAAAGGAGGGTTAGGGAAGCTGGCTGGCTTGACACGAGGTGGGGTGGGGTGGGGAGGTGGGAGGCAATACGTCAAAACTGTAAATGAAAGATACACCAAATCACCATTTGAATATATTTATTAGGCAAGATTGCTATTTATAAAATGCATTCTTTAGCCGTTTTAGAAGATACATCTCTCAGAAATTGTCTGAATTGCTGTTTGTTGAACTTTTCACTTTGACGGGATATTTTCCTTTCACTAAAGTGTTGATAACGCGATTTGCTAAAGCAGTTTGTTATCTCCCTTCAGTCTGTTTTCTTATTGTTTGTATATCAGTGTGCCTAAAGAGTACTTTTGGCTTACCTCTATTACTACATGTATGGTATTTTATAATATGGGCCGCGAAATGCGAAAAGGTGTATTCGGTGCGGACCGCGAAGGCCCAGATCAGCCTGCGCATCCGCGCAGTCTGATCAGGGCCTTCGCTGTTCGCTAACAGAAACCGGCATATATTCTGCAGAATGTATGAACTGAATGCAAAGGCCTGGATGATACTTTGCGCACGCGCAGGATGATCTGAATCTGCGCATTTCGCGTATGTTCTAAGGCATGTTTTCGCTTGACACGACAAATACAGTGAACCCTCTTTATACCGACACTCGATTCAACGACAAAATTCGTTATAATGACAATTTGAATGTCACGACACGTTCAGTCAAAGAGATGACGGTTAATGAGAAATTATGTAAAAACATTGCATAATATCTTCAAGCAACATATGTTTTGGATATTTTTTAGAATCGCCTCAGAGAAATATCCAAATATCGAAAACATATGTTCTATGAGGAAATAAGAATAAAACTAAGCCTTTCTTACATATCATTCTGTCCATTAAGGATTCTTTAGAACTGTAAATTCATTATAATTGCAACATTTTTGGAACAAATGCTGTCGTTTTAACAAGGGTTCACTGTATACCGTATTTACCATATATATTTGGACAGACAGGCCTGAGCAAACAGTATAGACCCAGATGAGACGCCGCAGAACGCGGCGTCTCATCTGGGTCTACACTGTTTGCCACTCATCCAGCAATTTTTAGACACAACATCGGGTAGTGAATTGTACTGGTTCAAATTTTAGAACATATATGGTAAGGAGTTGAGGTGTCCGAACACTTAGGGTAAATACGGTAATGCAAACCGCATATAAATTGCTCAGTATGCAGGTCATATATAGGCGGAGACTGTCCACGTACGTCGATTTTTTTTTTTTTTTTTTTTTTTTTTTTTTTCTTCCTGTTGTTGTTGTTGTTGTTGTTGTCAGAACTACGTTCAAGCCCAGAGTCTTAAAAATCACAGTGTCATAGGACAAACAGTAGTATACTCATAGAATTTGTATTTTATTCTTATCGTCAAGCTTGCACGTCAAACTGTCATGTTCAGCAAAAAAACAGCCATCATAATATGAGAGCCTAGCAAGTTAATCTTACCACTCTCAAGGCTATTTCAGCAGACACAAATTGGTGATTTTTTTTTTTTTTTTTTTTTTTTTTAGTTCTCCCTGAAAATTTCATGCAAGTTGTAGTTTGCACGAAATGTCAAATCTTTTTTTTTTTTTTTTTTTTTTTTTTTTGGCAAAATAAAAAAAATAAAAAAAAATTCCAAAATGTCGTCTGTTGAAAATTTTACCCAGAGAGCTAAGCATTAAGAATTAGTATGACAACTTTCGGTATGTAAGAACATTTTTATATTGCACAAAAATTAAACTTACATGTACATATTATTGACATTTTTACCCAAAATTCATATATCATAACTCCAGATAAGAGGGGTATCGGATTAATATTTTTCTTATTTCTCCATGAAAATATATGTTGTGGGTACTCATTAGAAGCGCCTCGGCGAGGCGCTTCTAATGAGTACCACAACATATATTTTTATTGCGACAAAAGAAAAGTGTAACTGCTTTTTGGTTGAAAAAAAAAGTGCCTTATCTGAAGCTATGCGTATACAAAATAACAACACTATACAGAACCTACTACATGTACGCCCAGCGATGACTCAGAACAGCCAGCGCAGTCTGATCAGAGTCTTCGCTGAACACTCTCTTGGAAACCAAGCATCCAAGGTTTCATGAGAACAGCAAAGATCCTGATCAAACTGTGTCGATGCGTAAGCCGGTCTGAGTCTTTTCTTGGCGGGCATTTCATGAGGTATATTTTTTCGCGTTACGGATCTTGTTTAAATATTGTTTAAACCAAACAGGATTATGTGAAAAATATATAGTCACTGGAGACTGGAGCCAGTCTATCAAAGGCTCAATATTCCTCAAAAATAGACATCTTTTATCCGAGAAAGGTTTAATAAATCGATATATAGTATTAATACGATCATAAAATGTGGCATTTGACAGCCTGTAAAGTTTCTGTTAGACCCTCTTTTTTGAACTGGATCAAAAGTGAAATGAGTTTTTATCATATCTCTGAATTAATGTTGGCAACATTAATTCAGAGATACGATAAAAAAAACATTTCATTTCAAGAACGAGATAGTAGGTTCCACATTTCATGATTATGTTAATAGTGACTATATATCAATTTATTAAACCTTTTTTGTATTATAAAATGTCTATTTTTGAGGAATAGGAAGCTTTTAAAGCGAGAATCACAACAACAGCAGACGACATTTTAATATCTTTATTATTATTATTATTATCATTATTATTATTATTATTTTATTACTATTATTATTATTATTATTATAATTATTTGTCAGGGAAACAAGTCTTAAGATTTCATTTGAATCGTCTGCAGGCGATTCACATAAAAAAGTCAGAACTTATTTTCTCTTAAAAATAACAAGAACATAAATGTCGTCTGCTACAAGTTTGCCTCCCCTGAAAAAACATCAATTACCCTTAACCCATTAAAGACTGAATAAACTCTCCAACACTATATATTGGAATAGTTCAACTTCGATCTTAGATATGTCAGGCTATATGATGTAGATATTCCTAAAGAATAATGGTTGAACAGTTTGTAAACAGTGGAGATCCTGATCAGACGCCGCGTTCTGTGGCGTCTGATCTGGGTCGGCACTGTTTGCCAGTTACCCGTTTAGGGGTCTCCAGTCTTTAACGGATTAGCACTCGCTGCGGTTTATGCATTTCAAAAGCCCTGTTATACATTTTCGTGCATGAAAACGAATTTCTTTCAACTTATTAAACACATGTCTTTGATCAGTCTTAGAACCATTCTGTAACAAATCATAAATGAAAACTGACAATGCTGTCATCCTGTTTGTTATGTGTTTCACGGGAAGCAGAATGTCGGCAGAAGGTTGTTTAGTTTGTAAATAAATGGCTACATGTTCTGTTATTCTGTGCAACTCTGAATAAAGCTCGGCCATATTGTTAAGAAAATCTCTAGTTTTCGCGGCTTCACATGTGTAATGTTTGTCTGGTACATCAAAGTCGAATGATACCGGTTCCTTGCGTCTCTCCATGCGACCGACATAATGCTGCAATGTGGATCTCAGCTCTCTCATTGGAGTCTTCAATTTCTGAAGCTTTACCTGATGCTGCTGCAAGCGATGCTCAAGTGCCATTCTGTACCATTTCTCATGTGTTCTACCTTTTATTTTTATTAAATACTCATCAGGTTCAATTGTTTCTTTAGTTGTCTGATATGTGTTTGAGTACCCATGCTTGTAACAGTCAGGTCCGTGTTGGACAGAGTTCCACTCTTTCTCGCAAGCCCAACAAAAGGCTTTTTGACATGCACAGTACATATAAGGACAGCCACCATTTTTCTCAATAAACCTATTGCAAAATGGACAAGGTTTTCCTTTCACCTCTATAGCTTTGATTTCTTCAAAAGGCAGTAATTTGTCATGGCCGTTTTCAACTAGTTTTTGACGATAGTCTGATGCTGCTTTGCAAGGTGCTGGCCAGTGTACCTCGCCCAGGCAGTCAAAACACATCTTCCTTCCACACTGGCAAGATACGGATTTTACCTGAGGAGAGGGGACCTTGATAATTCCAGCACAGGTAGGATCTGGGCACCATTTGGTAACTGACTGCTGCTCCACTTCAGTGTCATGACAGCGTCTCAGGTACCGTATCACATGATTTACGTCTATAACAGACACCAAAGTGCCCATATCTACTTGTTTATCACAGTCGTATTCCGGACATACGAGGGCAGTTCTTCCCTCCCTGATTCCCGTAACGAGATGTTCTCTCCAACAAACATCACAGAACCAGTGACCACAAGAAATAAGAGCTGTAGCTGGCACTAGTCCCCCGACAGACTCAAAACATACTGAGCAGAATTTATCTGTAGGAGTACAAACGTCTAAAGGTGCTGTCGAAAACGCATCCATCTGCGACACTACAGCAAACCCCAATTCTTGTGCCTCATTCAGTTTTTGTTTACTTTGAAAACATCTTTTCAATAAGTGTTTTGTATCAAGCCGATATGAACCCGATTCCCATTTTGCGCAGTTTTCCAGGGTCGTGCTTGAAGAAGATTTTGGTAGAGAATATTGCTTTCTTTCTTTCATAAAAACTTCCTCGGGCAAAGTTTCTACAAAGAATATAGCTTTTAGTATGATCTCGTCTACGCTGGTCATCATATAATCAAAAAGAGTTTCCAGTCTCACAGAATTTATTCTGTCACTGAAGGGCATGCTCAAATAAACCTTATACACATCTTCATTCACGTTGTTTATTTCATTGTCACTGTCATAAACAAATACGAGGCACGCAAATGTAATGTCTGCTCTTGAACTTTCAATACATTTAAGATTGTGAAGTTTTGACACGTCTTCAGAAATATCGATAATAAACTTGCGTGGGAAACATTCACATTCTAAAAGTCTAGAGCCAAATTTCTGTTTCAGCACCCATTCGTCTACGTCATCTTTCGGAATAATAACTGAGACAGGATCTACCATTGTATTTACATGTTTCTCTGCTATAAGGTCAGTCTGCGCTTGAGTTTCAGTTTCACTCTCATCTTTGTTGACATAAATAACGGACCGCTTATCATCATGCCCAACCTTATGCTCACACTCTGTGCTAGACTTTCTTCGTTTTCGGCAACATGCTACAAGAGACTGTGCCTTATTAGCCTGTCGGAGAATATCTTCGAGAGACACTCTAGTTTCACGCTCAGCAGGTTCTGGATAAAAGACGGGATCCTCCTCCTCTGAGTCCTCGAAATCAAAGTCTAAATTATCCAGATCCTCCTGGATAACATTCACTAGTTTACTTCTACCTTTTCTCTGTTTAGTTCTCCGACTCGACAGTCCAGAGTCGCCGTAGTGTGGGTCAATATATTTGGGATTATGGGTAATAGAGCTTGTGATAGGACTAGGGTATAAGACCTCATACCGAAGTTCTGGAGCTTTGTACTGTTCCACAGGCTGCACTTCCGTCTCAGTGTTGTTATTAGTTAAACGTTGACGATGTCTATTTCTGTGCCTTCGTCTACTGGTATTTGCTGGTCTTTCATGCAGAATACTTGAAACCTGGAAGTAGCCTCGTCGCTTTTGTTTACCTTTTCTTTTATTAATACACGTCTGTCTAACTTTGCCAAAGCTTGATGCAAAACTGATGCAGCTAGCTCTCTTGATCAATTTATGTCCTTCGATAAGCTGAACACCATAACGCTCGTGTTTGAATGCACCATGAAGAATGTCGTACCGCAGTTGGCTTGGGAGAGTCCATCTCCCCTTTTTGTTCAATGAGAACTCTGTGAAGTCGTTTTCACCAGCTGATTCCCCAAGACTGTCGGAAAAGGTTTCGTTGATATTGCCATCATTCTGAATTAGCTTACGCCGTATACAAGAGTGTAATCTGGAAGAACCAAAACATAATTCATTACGAAAACATGCCTATTCAAAATATATTGAAAATTTTACCACCAAAAACTGAAAATTTTCAGATAAAAAATACTGATATATTTCACAATTCTGCTCAAAACATAGATTGTGGGTACTCATTAGAACCGCCTCACCGAGGCGGTTCTAACGAATACCAACAATTTATGTTTTGAGCAGAAATAAGAAAAATAATGTTTACCCTAAACCCCAGTTTTACTACTTAATGGTGGGGTTTAAGGGGGTCAAAATTATATAGGTATGTTCTCGTGATGCATACACGCAATACATGGCATGTTGCCGTACTCAGATCCTGTATGTTTACCTAGCGGACATACAACGTTGAAACAATGTCGATTCAACGTTGACTCAATATCTTGACGTTGAACTGACGTTGTTTCAACTTTGTATGCCTGCTGGGAAGCGTAGGTACGCTACCGGATCCCCAGTCATTCCTACTAGGACAGGCTAGAAGTTGGGTAATGGAATATGTTTTTGTTATTTTGTTCACCATTTACGCTTTTCAGTACGAGTCAGTTACCGTATTTACACCTAATTACCGCACATACCCGTTAAAGCGCACAGTCAAGCAATTTCGTCGGCTGCAGTCCGTGTAATATATTCTACCTCTTGAAAATAGCATATGTTGTGGGTATAAATCTTGTTACGACCGAGCACTCCTACCTTCGATTATCTGCCTTGGCAGATTACGCATAGCTTCTAAGTATATATACAATCTCTGACAACTGCGTCAGGGAGTCGACTCTTTGGCTCAGTGGTTAGAGCATTGGATTTTTAACCTGGAGGACCGGGTTCGATTCCCACGAAAGGCGGAATATTTTTTCAGCTATGCTTCATTCCTTTGTTACGATTGTCATGTCGTAAGAATCTGAATTGTGTAACTACAACATATGATATTATCAACTTAATTCAAATGAGTACCCACAATATCTGCTTTTGTAAAGAAAATCAGAATACATATCACATAAGCGTTATTCAATACACCCCTCATGAAGTCCTCTGCTCATATTCCTTTAAAGTGTGTCCTTATTAGGAAGATATTTTACTGCATTTTTCCAGTAATTTTGAAAAACTTAATCGCACATTGTGGTAATTAGGACAAATACGGTAAGTATTATACCTTATTATAGATTAATTCATAGCTACAGATAAACTTAACATTTTTTTCCAACTGAGAAGTGTTTAATTTTTTTCTTTTTTTGTTTTTCTCCAAGAAAACATATGTTCTGGGTACTCAATAGAAGTCAGGAAACTAAAACACGCCTATTCAAATATATAGAAAATTTCACCTCGAAAAACTGAAAATTTTCAGAAAAAATAAAAACTCTGATATTTTTAATATTTCTGCTCAAAATATAGATTGTGGGTACTCGTTAGAACCGCCTCGTCGCTCGTTAGAACCGCCTCGACGAGGCGGTTCTACGAGTACCCGCAATCTATGTTTTTGAGCAGAAATAATAAAAATAATGTATACCTCTGTTAACCCCAGTTTTACTGTATACAAGTGGGGTTTGAGGGCGGTCAAAATTATATAGGCGTGTTTTCGTGATGTGCCTTGCTACATTTGAAATAAGAAAACTGTTATTAGTATACCCTACTCCTGAAGAATGAATGTCATTGGACGTATCACCATTAAAAATTCTGACTCGGATTCTCTTAACTAGAGCTATGATAATACTGTAATATGTTACAAATGAGGCCACAGTTTTACAATTTTATTTTTCTGGAGGGGCAAAGTTCGTATGGTAGACTCAGCCTACACTACGGTTTTTGCCCCTCCAGAAAAAAAAAAATTGCATTTTAATTTTTATTTTAATTTCATGTTTCTACCCTTCAATTTTAGGGCTGAAATATTGCATTTTTACATGTATTTTTGTTAGAAAGTTATTCTATAATTATACTTTTATCAGTCGGTTCAAAAGCTCACTCAGAGCTTATATTTGTTCTGTTTATAACTTGCCGACTTCAAATAAATCTTATCTTATCCATGTTTCATCAACTCAAGCTTTTTTAAATATTTTATTTATATTATTATTTTTTATTCCTACCTTTTAAAAATTAAAAAAAAAAAATCAGACTTAAGCCCCTGCTCATCTCGAGAAATTGGTCAAAATGTCATACATTAATTCCTATCACAACATGATTATAAATGATGGATCAATCTGTCCAGACACAATGTCCTAAGAGACATTCTGTTCAGGTGTAAAATAAGTATTACGTATTGTCCGCTCGTTGCTCCTTTCGTTGGGGTGCAAAAATATACGGCCCAAATTCACCAGTCAAAACTTCACACTCACATGCATATTTTATATGATCAACAATGAATAAAAAAATAATACATACCGATACTGACGCAGAAACCTTGTATTAGAAGCTTTCAGAGTATTTCCCGATCTAACTCCGCGTTTGCTAACTTTAAGCACCATTTTTATTTTCCTTTTCCACACAAATAATCAAAATACAATTCAGGTCCACGGACCCAAATCGTTTTCTTTTCGTTTGGTTTCAAGCGGTTTATATACAACACTCGTATTGACAACCGTTGTGCAATACAGTCTATTTTAAGTATATGACAATACCTCTCCGATAAGTATTTATCTATTTTAAGAAGCGATGTTATATGAATGGTTACCAGCCTTCTGGTTTCGTATCTAAGTGAGGCGGGAAAACAATATATGGCTAGCGATGACGACATATTTTCGTACATTTCCGTGTCTATCGGAAAAACCGAATGTTAAATTTAGACTGAAATAAGTATTCGCTTTTCACAAAGGATTTACGAACTGCTCATTTAGCTCTCTCAGCTTGAGCAACCCATAGTTAAGCTGGGCACAGCATTGTGTGTGCCCCAAGCGAAGACTAAGATCAGCCTGCACATTCGCACAGACTGATCAGAGTCTTAGCCGCGCAATCTATGGATAGAAAGGGAGCCAAAGAGTCTTCAAGCGAAGAGCGAAGGCCTCTTCAGGCCTACAGTAAAAACTATGGTCAAACTGAACGAATGTACAGGAGGATCTGAGTCTTCGCTGAGCGCACTTGCAACCTTGTATTGGGACAGACAAGCTTGAACAGTTTAGAACCAGATCAGACGTCTTTTTCTGCGGCGTCTGATCTGGATCTACACTGTTCAAGCTTGTCGGATTACATCACGAAAACACGCCTATTTAAATATATAGAAAATTTCACCACCAAAAACTGAAAATTTTCGGATAAAAAACTCGGATATTTTTCATATTCCTGCTCAAAGCATATATTGTGTGTATTCGTTAGAACCGCCTCGTCGAGGCGGTTCTAGCGAATACTCACAATCTATGTTTTGAGCAGAAATATGAAAAATATCACTATTTTTATCTGAAAACGTTAAGTGTTTGGTGGTAAAATTTTCAGTATATTAATGTATACTGACCCCTGTAAACCCCAGTTTTACTATATAAAAGTAGGGTTGAAGGGGATCAATATTATATAGGCATGTTTTCGTGATGAGTGTCTAGACTGTTTGTCACTCATCCAGCGGTCGTTTAGACACATAGATTTATTCACATTTAAGGACAAGTATGGTCAGGTGTCCCAATAGTTTGGGTCATTCAAAAGAACAAAGTCCCATGACAGCACCGTATAATAAACACACCGGTATCATGTTAGTTGTTGTTTCGTTTTTGCATTAGAAAAAAAATAAAGTGGCGACTCGAACCAAAGCCATGCAAGCTCTGACCAATGCGGCGACAGCACCGCATTCATCAAAGCTTGTATGGTGTGGGTTCGTACTTAGAAATTTTTCTGTGGGGTGGGTATTGTTCCATTGTGGATGGAAAAAGACGACAGTCACTGCCATAATTTGAGAGAGTAAAAAATAATACATTTAACGCAAATAAAGAAAAAAAATAATAATAAATAAAAATAAAGATTAAAGATAAACGTTTAGTCCAAAACTGGAAGATACGATCGATACAGTTGTAACTACAGTCAAACCTGTGTTAAATGCGAGAAATAGACTGTGCAAAAATGCATAAAAAATGAATAAAATAATTAAAATAAAAATAAAAATGAAAAAAATGGTCAAAACATAAAAACATAAAATTAAATAAAAAAACAACAAAAAAAAAAAAAAAAAAACAACAAGTAAATTGGGTTAAAACAAATCTTTTTCAAAGCTTTGAACTTGAACTCTCTCTGTTTTTAGGTCACATTAAAAATTGTCCATGAAAACATATTTTACTTTAGTTCAATATTCTTAGATTTGTGTTTTACAGTCATCCTCACATTTCTTCCTTTATTCAATACTGTCTTGGTCACATAGCATCACGAAAACACGCCTATATAATTTTGACCCCCTTAAACCCCACTCTTATATAGTAAAACTGGAGTTTACAGGGGTACACATTATTTTTCTTATTTCTGCTCAAAAACATAGATTATGGGCACTCGTTAGAACCGCCTCGCTCGCCGAGGCGGTTCTAACGGGTACCCACATTCTATGTTTTGAGCAGAAATATGAAAAATATCAGAGTTTTTATCTGAAAACTTCCAGTTTTTGGTGGTGAAATTTTCAATACATTTGAATAGGCATGTTTTCGTAATGGTAACTGCTGGAAGTATTATATCTGGAGCTAATTAGCTGTCATATGTTTTTTTTTTTTTTTTTTTTTTTTTTTTTTTTTTTTTTTCTAACTTTGTCAGAATGGCTGATAATTTATGCATAGTCCGGCAACCTCATTTGTTAATTAAGGTGACCCCACTTGAGCCAATTAATGGACTTTCTCTAATTATACTACCTAATTAACACCTATTAGTTATCTTGCCTTGAATTCAGCACCTATGGGAAAGCCAAAAATCTGGTTGCTTATGACAGGTGCTTGCTTAATAAAGGTAGATTTCTACTTCTTTGCCTTTATTGGGATCTGAAATAGTGATCTTTAAAGACGGTGATTGCTTAATACAGGTGGCCTTTAGGACAGGATTGACAGTATTATTATAGAATACCGCGTGTATTCTCTATGTACGTCATCAGTATCATTAGTGTTGGAAATCGGTCAGAATTTCATATTCGATTCATCGGTTTGGTAAAAATCAACTGATCATAAAACGCCGAGTGCTTCGAATGTGGTGATTTTGCCCGGGCAAAATAGCTGTATCATCCACGTGACCCATTATAACACCATTAGCGCTCCGCAAGAGTGAAATATGCTTGAAAGCCATGTCAGTATCACATATGCAAAATGAACATATTTTCTGGTAAATGTATGATAAAAAAACTATAAATTAACTGACATAATATCGTAACCAATAGTAATCTCCATCACTCTCTGGGAAAATACAGCAAACGACAAACTACATTTGTCGCATTTTCCTAGGAAATAGGCTTTGACGATTTGCATGAATGGTCGAAGCCTATTTTATGGGAAAAGTAAGAAAAACCATTACAAAAACACGCCTATTCAAATATATAGAAAATTTCATCTCCAAGAATTGAAAATTTTCAGATAAAAAACTTGGATATTTTTCATATTACTGCACAAAACATAGATTGTGGGTACGCGTTAGAACCGCCTCGCTGAGGCGGTTCTAACGCGTACCCACAATCTATGTTTTGAGAAGAAATAAGAAAAATAATGTATACCCCTGTAAACCCCAGTTTTACTATGTAAAAGTGGGGTTTAAGGGGGTCAAAATTATATAGGTACGTTTTCGTGATGCTACTAAATACAGTGTGCTGGATATTTTACCCAACATGAAACATTCACACTGTAGCGTCTTTATAATAGGGTTCGTTATAACACGGTTGTGGATATAACACAATTCATAGATGAAGCCCAGAATTTGTTGTATCTAAACGAACATGTAGAGATCATATAGAAAACGACCAAAAAGGTCATTTTTGTAAATGATATACAATCTGTAAATTTGGGTTTAAAAATAACCCAGTAAGCATTCTTTATAAATCTATAGCGGGCCGTCATCGGCCCGTCAGGGTAGCTGACGGGCCGATAACGGCCCGCTGTAGATTTATAAAGAATGCTAGCTGGGAACTCGCTTGTTTACCGGATAAGAGCTGCTTTCAGTTAAGCGAGACGTTTGCAGCTACTCGCCAACAAAAGCAATCTTTCCGTTCACTAGTGACAGATTTCAGGGGAGGGTGGAAATATCTGCAAACTAATCCCACGCTGTCTATTGGCACAACCAAAATGGCCGCCTATGCGATTAAGTTTTGTATGCTTGTTAGTAACAAAACTATGAATATCTTTACAGGGTTGGTGTCATTTGATTTATTTATTCATTTATTTATTAACCAACTAATTTCATATCGCCCCTGTTATAGATCCGAGGTCTGAGGTATTGGCCCGAGGCCTTCGGCCTCGAGCCAGTACAGCAGATCGAGGACTTTGAACTAGGCCAATATGAAATTACTTTGTTAATGACAATGCTACACCATCTTCTTATCAATACTGTGAACCATTTTGAATACAGCTGTTATCCCCAACATTGTCACGACGTCATAACATCCGATTATCAGTGCCAAGACGTCGTACTACCATTTGGCGCCAAAACTGGAGTAGCAGTGTTATTTAGATTTTTTTTTTTTCAAAAACCAAAAAAAAAAAAAAAAAAAAAAAAAAAAAGCTGCCTGCACATCACCTTAAAATTCAGTGTAGTAATGCACAATCTCCTCCTTATAACGTAGCCTGTTATAATGCGGTTCAGAGATCACCGCCCCGCCACCTCTTCTCCTCTCCCTTCCCTGCATCCCCCCCCCCCTCCCTGTTTGCCTCCGAAAAAAAAAGAGAGAAGGGTGGGGTCTACATGTTAAACAGAATGTTAAAAAACATTTTAATAAATTAAATAAAATAAAAAAATCAAATAAATATGAATAAATAATATAATAATGATAATGATTAAAGAAGTAATAAATTGATATGCTACCTACCCCCTATATACTTGAGCATGTACTAATACATGGCAAATAAAAGAAGACGATGAATAACGAGGACAGCAACCAGACTGCATCATGTGGTGAAGCAAAATGTATGTCCGCACGTTAAGGCATCTTGAAGCTTCTACTCTACAAATGGGGATGAGTTTGAGATACTGAAGGGTGGTGACTGCAAAACAAGGACTTTGGTCTACTTTTTATCCTGCAAGAGGTGTAAAAAGTCAGTGCATGTTGGTGTAACAGAAAGAGTGGTGAAGCAACGGGTGAAGGAACATTTGTGGGACATCCGAGGGAATAAAGAAAAGCCTGTTGTTATACATTTTAACCAAGGGGGACACAAAGAAAATGGCCTAGAAGTAAAAGTAATACGTGAATAGAGAGTGTTAAAGACAACAGTCTGTACTACAGAAAGATCAGAGAAGAGTTTTGGATGACCAAACTGAACACAGTCACCCCATTTGGAGTAAATGCATTACGAAAACACGCCTATTCAAATATATTGAAAATTTTATAACCACAAAAAGGAAATTATTCAGATAAAAAATTCTGATATTTTTCATATTTTTTCTCAAAACAGATTGTGGGTACTCGTTAGAACCGCCTCGGCGAGGCGGTTCTAACGAGTACCCTCAATCTATGTTTTTAGCAAAATAATAGAAATAATGTATACCCCTGTAAACCCCAGTTTTACTGTATAAAAAGAGTGATTAAGGGGGTCACAATTATATAGGCATGTTTTCGTGATGGTGAAATCCAAGTAGTACTGATGAATGAGCTGAGGCACCGTGTTTCCCGTAGCCCCATCTATGTTCCCAGTCAGCATTCTACGTAAATCTATATCGGGCCGTCATCGGCCCGTCAGGGTAGCTGACGGGCCGATGACGGCCCGATGTAGATTTACGTAGAATGCTAGCTGGGTTCTTGGCCATGATTTGGGTCGGCCTGCACATCCGTGCAGTCCGACGGAGTCAATGGTAAGTGTGGGGAATGGCTATTGATCCGAGTCCCGGGCGTGGGCGGTGAGGACTTTGATCAGACTGTGCATATGTGCAGGCTGGTTTGGTTTTTCACTGTCAACTGAGATTCAGGGTGGGAAAGGCGATGCATTTAGCTCCTTTAGGGATAAACATAGATAGGATTGCCTTCATTCTTATAAAAAATAGATTGCAACAGTCTTAACTTAACTGTATACTTTAAGTAATCTCATTAGCTTCATCTTATTGAAACAATTCTATTCTGTAATTACGTTTTTATGGTATTAGCCCTGGTCCTGCTGAACCCGGATGTGCCCTGCCTTTTCAAACAGTGTAGATCCAGATCGGTTGGCTTCTGAAGAAGCAAACTGATCTAGATCTGCACTGTTTGTAATTATGTGAATTTGTATCAAAAATCTGGACCAAGTGGTCTGATGTGCTGGGGGGTTGGAAGTGGGCGTGACATCTGGGTTTATTCAGCATAAGGGTTAATACACTACAATCTCTTTAGACCAGTGCTGGTGGGGTTCAAAGCATTTATAGTGTCTGTGTAATATCCTTACAAAAGTGAATTGTTTATATGGAGGAATGAATATTTAGGAATGTATGGTAATTTTTCTATCTGGTCTACACATTCTTGATATCACTCTTTGAACCACGTTACATCCAAAGCTATGTTATAAACATACAGTATAGTAAGGAGATTAAAGTGTTGGAGTAAAATATTATCATTAATATTATTATTATGTTTTTGTTGTTTTTTATTTATTTTATTTATTTTTTCTGTTTATTATTATTATTATTATTATTATTATTATTATTATTAATGTTAGTGTTATCAATGAGCTATATTTCTCATCATGAAAACATACCTATATAATTTTGACCCCCTGAAACCCCACTTTTATATAGCAAAACTGGGGTTTACAGGAGTATACATTATTTTTCTTATTTTTGCTCAAAACATAGTTTGTGGGTACTCGTTAGAACCGCCTCGCCAAGGCGGTTCTAACGAGTACCGACAATCTATGTTTTGAGCAGAAATATGAAAACTATCAGTTTGTTATCTGAAAATTTTCAGTTTTTGGAGGTGAAATTTTCTATATATTTGAATAGACGTGTTTTCGTAATGTGCAAATACACAAGGGGTAGATAACATATCATTTCTTTAATTATTTTTATTATTATAAATTAATTTAGTTTTTTTATTTAATGCTATTATATCTATTTTTCTTTATTTATTCATTTAATTATTTTTATTATAACTATTGTTATTAGTAGTATTTTTTTGTTTGTTTATTGGTGCTATCAATGAGCTATGTTTCTGCAAATATATAGGGGGGCAGGATATATATTAATTTATTATTTCTCCATGTATATTATTTTTTTTATTTATTTATTCATTTTTATTTATATATTTATTTATTCATTTTATTTTTTATTTACTAAAATGTTGTTTTTTTTTTATTCTGTTTAACACGCCGGTTACCGCGGTACAACGAACGCGACTGGGTATAACGAACACAGGTGAAATTATGTTGACGGGAAAAAAGTGTAAGTTCAATGTTTCCTTTATTTTGACGAAAATATGATGAGTTTCGTTTTCTGGTGGTTATGGGGTTACAAGAAGATATGTTTTTGTTCTTTTGTCCAAATTTTAAGTTATGACAGGGTCAGAGAAGGAAAAGCAAAGCTACAAATTAGGCCACAATAGGCAAATGAACAAAACTTCTCGGTTTAAGGGTCTATCAATTAAGGATAAATAGCATCTACACGACCATTCTAGGGTTTTTCATGTCTCTAGGTATCGAAGTAAATATACTATTTTTGATAAGTCATATAAACTTTTAGAAATAGAATTGTATCAACTTTTCCTAGCGCACTATCTTGAAACACGGGTACAACTTACCACAGATCATGTGTTGTGTCTGGGTACCATAAACACGGAAAAGATGGTACAACAAATACGGATATGGAAACCCCCACATTTGAACATTTCTTTCCATTACAAGCGCCAATTTTCAAAAATTAGCCGAGCAGACCATAAGTATATAAGAGTCAAATAGATCGTTTGGAATTTAAAAACAGCATCATTTATCGGGACTTCACAGGCGGATTAAAGAGTTCTTTTGTCTTAGTGCATAAAGATTATAATCCTGTTTGTTGTTCCCAAATGTGCTGATTAACCGCGTTATGATGTATCGTAACCCGTGGTAAGTTGTACTCTAACAAACAATCAGTCTTTGACCCATTGCCGTTTTCAGTGGACATTGACACTACCTGGGGCACAAAGAAATGCATCAATGGTGGCTCTAGAGTCACCACAATATATAACTCACAAAAGCATTTGCACAAAACATGTGTAACGGTCAGAAAATATTGAAGTATGCTGGTGTTGGTGAAAACACGCATGACAAAAGGAACAAAAAAGTTTTTATTTTCGTTTGTCATGAACTGATTTCTCTGCAACTGTACCTGTAAAAGGCAATACCGCTTTCCTGCAGCTATGCAAAGTAACCATCCAAGAAGATTAGGAATATGGCTTCCTTACCGAACATATTCTTGTGATGTCATCATTTTCATTGCGTTCGTTGTACCCAGTCGCGTTCGTTGTATCGCGGTAACCGGTGTGTTTAACCTGTACAACCTCCGCCTTTTCTTTTCCGGGGGAAATGGGGGGTGCAAGGAGGGAGGGGAAAAAGGAGGGGGCGGTGATCTCTGAACCGTGTTATAACAGGCTACGTCATAAGTAGGAGATTGTGTATTACTACACTGAATTTTAAGGTGATGTGCAGGCAGCTTTTATTGTTTTAGTTTAATAAGTATGGTTCATTACTTTTTATCTAATTTTGTTTCATTTCATTTATTTATTTATTATTAATATTTTTATTTTATTAATTTATTTCATTGTGAACTCCATCACATTAGAGGTATGATTGTTGAAAAAGTCTAAGTAACCCTATTACGCCAGTTTTGGCGCCAAATGGTAGTACGACGTCTTGACACTGGTAATCGGATGTTGTGACGTCGTGACAACGTTTGGGATAATATCTGTATTCAAAATGGTTGACAGTATTGATACGAAGATGGTGTAGCATTGAAAAAAACTCAACTCTCTTGAAAAAGGCTTTAATTAGCCGAAATGATGAGATTTGATTGTGAAATAAACTGTGCTAAATTTTACAGACGCCAACACGATTTAGTTTCAAAATTCAATGTTGGACTTAAATCTCTTCTGCAACAAGGTCTATCGGAACCTGAATGTTCTGGTCACTTAGTATATAAATTCAGAAACATATATGCTTGCAATGATTTTAGCACTCAATTTCGTAAAATCATTATTCGATATATAAATAGATTGGGTACAACATAAATGTAACAGGACAGACTGCATGCATGGTAGTTAACGCAGTCACGGTTGATTTGCTCCACCCTTCGGTTGTAAGCCGATGGCTCGGGCCTCAGACTCTATGACGGCTCCGGACTAAAGACTTTTAGGTAATCGGTTGGTGTCTGATGCTCTGGCTCTGGTCGGGCCCACTTGAGTACGACTGTTGATTATCTTTTGATTCAACATTTCAGTTATTTCTTGCTGTCGAGTCCTCATCGTTGTTTCATCTCTGTATTCCTTGGATTTTATGTTCTCGGAGATGTTGCACTGATGAGTTAGAAACCCTTCACGCAGACTGAACAAATGTCTTGTGTATAACACGGCAAAACTAAGGGCGGGGGGTTGTGCCCACGTAAATCGATTTTACGTGGCCACAACCCCCGCCCTAGTTTTGCCGTGGTATACACAAGATGAAGTGCCAGAGTGTGCATGCTCTATATTTGGCTGCCTTTTAGAGACGAATTAAAATTGCAATGTAGTGTAGATACACGAGTGATGTTATTATCATCGTAATTACCACTGCATTTATTTGAAACTCAAATAAAAACTTACTTCTCCTTGAGTAATTTGTGCCCTCAGAATGTTTGTTTTTACTTTGTTCATACTTCTGAGTTGATATTAGAAAAAAAAACAGTATTTAAACATATATGCACTATATTTAGACATATAACATGCGTAACAGTACTAAATGTGCAATACTTCTGGCTGTCTAGATAGATATAAGTTTTAGAATATTTTATGCAGAGAACATAAGCAATGAAGAGCTCATAGCATGTAAGTATGTTTGAAAAGTGGATATTTCTGTATTATCTGTATTATGGGGTACATTTGACTATTTTAAAGATAGAGTTATAATATGGTGCACTAGCAGAAGATTATCAGTATGGTGCACTAGCAGAAGATTATCAATATGGTGCACTAGCAGAAGATTATCAATATGATGCACTAGCAGAAGATTATCAATATGGTGCTCTAGCAGAAGATTATCAATATGGTGCACTAGCAGAAGATTATCAATATGGTGCACTAACAGAAGATTATCAATATGATGCACTAGCAGAAGATTATCAATATGGTGCTCTAGCAGAAGATTATCAATATGGTGCGCTAGCAGAAGATTATCAGTATGATGCACTAGCAGAAGATTGTCAATATGGTGCACTAGCAGAAGATTATCAATATGGTGCACTAGCAGAAGATTATCAATATGATGCACTAGCAGAAGATTGTCAATATGGTGCACTAGCAGAAGATTATCAATATGATGCACTAGCAGAAGATTATCAATATGGTGCACTAGCAGAAGATTATCAATATGATGCACTAGCAGAAGATTATCAATATGATGCACTAGCAGAAGATTATCAATATGGTGCACTAGCAGAAGATTATTAATATGGTGCACTAGCAGAAGATTATCAATATGATGCACTAGCCGAAGATTTGCCATGGAGAGAGTTGTATTTTACTTAATTCACTAAACTTTAAAAGTATGTGAGAAATAATTTACCATGTTTGTTATTAAAAGAATTTTAGAGTTGATTTCAACTTCAACTTTATGTATAAAATATCAATAGACATTTAAAAAATAAAGATAAAGTAGTACTCAAAAAGTAACATACATAACATTAAGAAATGTATAAAGCATTTATTTTAAGTTAATAACGCTTATAATAATCATACTAAGTGCAACCATAGCAACTAAAATGTTGAGAAGTTTGATATAACAATACTTTTCAGAAAAGAAGTTTAGGATGTTTTAAAGTGAGCTCCGTTCCTTATGCCATTTGCCTTAGTCAAGTTGGTATGTTTCCATTTCTTAATGTACAAAAACGGACATATAGTGTTTATCTATTGTAAAATAGCAGTAGATTAAATTTCTAGTCACTGACTGGTCACAATAGTCCAAAACTTTGCATCAGCAAACCTATATATGAGGTCAATGGCTTTTAGTAACGTATGCAACAGTTATATCACAAGTCCTCGACAGTTCAACCTACCTGTATCTATTAAATGGCATGCATTGGTAGCAAATAAAATGCTAGTAAGTAAGAATGTGGATACTTTAATGTAAATTTATACCAACGTATTTTTATTGTTTTACGTTGGTAACATGGCTGTTACACGCAAACGCCCCCATCGCCAGAGGGTTTACATGTATCACTTTGTTTCTTATACAAGTTAGTTTCAGAAAATCTTAAGCCCCGTTTACATGCATTAAGTTTACCCCTAGGGGTACATTTACCCCTAGGGGTAAATATTTGTCCCTCCTTGTTAAATACCCTCGTGGGTAAACGGTTGCGTTTATATGTGTTTTAAGAAGAAGGGGCAAATGATATTTTTCTTTATATTTTAAAGTTTATCTATCATCGCAAAATTGTTTCCTTAACCTTTACCACTCTCTGAGAAAAATTAGCAGATGACAAATGTATGATATTTTTCTAATAAGAGAACTGGATTTGACATTTCATGCAAATTGTCTCCATTAGAGACACTTTGCATGAGATGTCAAATCCTGTATCCTGGGAGAAAAATAAGAAAAACATTTCAAAATGTCATCTGCTGAAAACTTTACCCAGAGTGCTTAGCATTAATCCGCATTATCAAAAATGAATAGTTTGAGAAAGTTTCCGAGGCAAGTTGCTGCAAAAGTTTCGGATGAAAGAAAAAAAAGTATTATTTGCTAGTCAGTAATATATGTTCCATTGTTCCCTATTCAACTGTTGTATCCTAAAATGCTGTGCTAATATTCCCCAGCAGCAAGACGGTATAGCCCCACCCAAGGTTGGGCAGGGTTTATAATATTCGACTGAAAGCAATTATGCCACCATACTGTACATGTACATAGATACGTATGTTCATCAAAATCCAGACTGACCCCACTTGAGGCTCTTCAAATAGGAACTGGCTTTATGATGTGAACAGGCTACACTAGTCACTATACTGCAAATTTCTATTTGCAAATAGTGTAGATCCTGATTAGACCGCCATGCATATCTGCAGGCCGATCTGCATGTATGCTGGTCACAAAATAATAAAGTTTGAGTTTCTATTTGGAGTAACATATTTACATTTTCCCACTCATCAGCTGTGTGCTCGAGATATGAAATAAGCACTAATTAACAGAACTGATAACAATAATATATATAAAGATAAATTATTTGACATTGTTTTTGTTTTGTTTTGTTTTTTGTGGGTTTTTTTAATTTAGGTCAGACTGACTGTATGACCATGTTAAATCTGAAACTGGGACTATAAGGGAACTCAATACTGGTGATCTTAAAATGACTAACAGACTTGGCAACTGCCAGCCCTCAGATTTGCACAGTCTGGTAAAGGCATTTCCTGTTTACAGATTATATTCTACATATAAAGATGTGCGGGCCCTGTAGCCGTGGATAGGAGTTTTGACTTTTAATCCATTAGGTTTCTCATCGCTGTGGTTCGAGCCTCGCTCGGGTCACATGTGGGAAAGCCAAGTTCTGCTTACGGATGGTCAGGTAGTTTTTCCCCGGATGCTCCGGTTTTCGTCCACCTTTGATGAACGATCGGCTCAATATATGGGAAATATTTTTTTAAAGGCCGTAAAACTCAAATAATAACAAAAAAGACATATAAAGATGAAGTAATTGTTCATCAGTAATGATTGTCCATGATCATATCAATCCACTTCTGGTGCTAGTATTTTGTGCGTTTTTATTCAAGTGTTTGTCTCATAAAGAACTATTAAAATAATATGTGTGTGAGTACCTTAAGACCATAATCAGACTGTGCAGAGTTTGTTGAACAGATATACAGTCTGAACTGGTACCAGTCTGACATTTCCCTGGCCTAGTAATGTATTTTTATTCAGTCATTAGCCTTTACCACTCCCTGGGCAAAATTTACAGATGACAAATTGGTAGTACATGTATTTTCCCAGTTTTTCTCAGAAAATAAGGGACGAGACCATTTTCAAGAAATAATATAAATCATATTTGCCTTGAATCAGTATTCAAACTACTAGCATAATAGAATTCATGTCAAATAAATCACTTCTGACCACAAATTGCAAACTTTAATTTGTGATAGAGAAGGTACAAGTATACCTGCAGACATCAAGTAAATAAACAAATAAAATGTATTCAGAATAAACATTGTATACATGTATTTTAAGGAATTCCAAACATATTTATAAAATTTACCCATATGGGTAAATTAAAAATTGCGTTTACATGACGAATTATACCCCTAGGGATAAAATACCTCAGGGGCAAATATATTTGCCTCTACCCTTGAGCAGGGGTATTTTACCCACGTGGGCAAATTTTACCCCTAGGGGCAAATGCGTTTACATGACGAGTTTACCCCTAGGGGTAAATTTGCCCCTAGGGGCAAACTTATGCATATAAACGGGGTATTAGTGTAAAAAAAATCCCCTTTTATCCGACGAAACGTCTAATGTTAACTTGCATGTAAACTTGAATGCAAATCCCAAGTCCAATCTAAGGGCATGACTAAGGGGCAACTCTAGGGCAAAGATAAAGGATTAGGCTTGGGTCAATACCATATAAAATTTCAATTTCCTAACATAAAACCTACCCAAACTCTGACCACCAAGAGATACACTGACGTAAATGTCAATGTAAACTTGACTGTAAACTTAAACGTTGACCCATAGTCCCGCCCAGGGCATGATACAGGCGCAACTCTTTAGCACAGAGTTGCAGGGTTAGGTCTAGGTAAGTAGTATATATCGAATTTCAACTTCCTAGCATAAAAGTTACCGAAGTTATGACTTGTTTTACGAATGTGACACATGCACGTACGGACGTAACGACATAGCATCACGATGAAACACTATACATGTATGTCCTATTCCTGCCTTCGACAGGCGGTACATAAAACCGTTTCCTATTGGGACCTATAATCTATAAATAGAAAAGTCTGTAAAAGCCTTTTCATGTCGGGACCAGGCAAATACATAGTGAACAGTCTTCTTTCTTGGGCAGTTCGCAACATGGGCTTCTTTCCCTGCTGTAACGCAGCAGGTCGTCTTTCCCTGCTTGTGCGAGTCGTCCTTTACAAATTTCCTACTTTAAGAAATTGCCATAGCAACCAAACCAACTGTTTATAAAATGCACTAGCTGGGTAGATAATCACCAAATCATCGGATCATAACTGGCAAGTAAGGTTCACATCACTTCTCGTGTTATGGACCGGGGTTATGGAGAAAGTGCAGTTTCACCATTTTCCGATTATAAGTCTTTGGGATCTTTCAGTTGTCATAGCAACCAAACAAAATACTGATCACCGTTATTGTTGCCTAATTTATTTTAAAACCCGCTGCCCAAGCAACATGCCTTTACACTATATTGAAAAAAAAAAAAAAAAAAAAAAAAAAAAAAGAAAAGAAAAGGTGACAAGCTATTTCGAAAAAGCTTAAACTTGTGACAATGAACTTGACCATTATTATTGAGTAGCCTCTCTTGCATTTCAATCTCCCTCAGCTTTGAAAACTGACAGGAATACAGGATCTAAACAAAACATAAAACACACACACACACACACACACACACACAAACACACAAATAAAACACTCATCACACACAAAAAAAAGAAATACAAAAAACGCAAAAACAAAATCTCATTATTTATGATATTATCAAATGCAAGACTACTCAATATAATAGATTTATGTAAATTTGAACGTTTTGGAAAATTAACTTTACCCTGAATTAAAATAAACTTTACAAATTGTGCAGACTATGCACATCATCTCTAACAGTGCTGTTAGATTAAAGATGTCTGGCAGTACATAATTTGCAATAAATGGATTCCTGAACTTTTTAATTTCTCAGTTCAACTGAGGATATCTAATAACCCCTTTTTGACGATTATTTTTTATTCTTATTCTTATTATTTATTATTTTCTTTTTATCTGCAACTCAGAATTCCACTGTTTTGTTGTTGTTTTTTGTTGTTGTTTGCGTGCGTGTGTGTGTGTGTGTGTGTGTGGGGGGGGGGGGGGGGGGGGGTTGGAATCCACTATAAGAGAATAGTATCGATTTCTTATATCATATCACTCATGTTTTACCTTTCAATGGCAACAGCATTTTGCTTTGAGATGTGACAAAGTACAGTCGACTCTCGTTATCTCGAATTCCAAGGGACTCATTGAAATACTTCGAGATATCTATACCTCGACATATCAGAGTTGAGAGAGTGAGGAAAACAATAAATTGAACAACCACATTTAACAAATGA